>VZTZ01036863.1:262067-412656 GCA_013400955.1 Drymodes brunneopygia | reverse complement strand
TGTCTTTCTTGTACTGAGGAGCCCAGAACTGGACACAGCACGTCTGATGTGGCCTCACTAGGGCCGAGCAGAGGGACAGGATCACCTCCCTCGACCTGCTAGCTACACTTTTCCTGATGCACCCCAAGAAAGCATTGGCGCTGCCGGCTCATGGTCAGCTTGTTACCCACCAAGACTCTCAGATCTTTCTTAGCCAAGGCATTACCTGTAGGGACCGAGTGCAGGGGCCTTAGCAGTGCTGATTATTTTCTTCACGAGCGAGGCCATAGCTGGAGCCGGTTCTGGAGCTGCAGTCAGTGCTGGAACCTGTCCCTCCTGCACTCCCTCCCCTCAGCGTCCGCCCAGCACACCCCCCCACCCCCACCGCCGCTCAGGGGCTTCTGGGAAATGTAGTCCTTAAGGGCTGTGCCGGGCAGTGCGCATGCGCTGTGCTGTGGCGCGGGCGTCCACGTGTGCCGCTGGAGGCCGCGCCGCCAGTGAGGGCCGGGCTGGGGCTGGTGCCGGGGGCTGCGGCTGCACGGCCCTGACCTCTCCCCTTCTCTCCCTGCTACGGAGAGGCTCCGCAACCCCGCCGGAGATGTCTGGGGCGCGGGAGAAGAAGCGAGCCAAGAAGATGAAGAACCAGCCGGCCAGCGTCACGCTTCCCGCAGAGCCGGGGCCCTTCGCCGGCGGCGGGAGCAGAGCCTGCCCGCCCCCAGGTACGGCGATGGGAGCCCCTCCCGAGGCAGGCAGGGTGACCCCCCTCAGGGCCAAATGACCCCCTCTCCCCAGCCCGCAGCGTGCTCGCCGTGGGAGTATCCAGGGTTTCGTCCCCTGCTGTAGACTCCTTTAGTCCTATTGCTGCCTAAGTCCCGTTAATATGGGATTCTCTTTAACATGAGAGACTTGTGGAGTCTCCCTGTCTGCAGTCATTCCAAACCCACCCGGACGCGCTTCTGTGTAACCTGCTCTGTGTGACCCTATCTTGGCGGGGGTGTTGGACTGGATGGTCTCCAGAGCCCCTTTCCCACCCAAACTGTTCTGTACCCTGTGAATATGGGCTTCTCTCTGTCATCCCTTCGATTACACAACCAATCCCTACGGTTCCTAGCCGTCAAATGAATTTGTGTGTTACATCCTATCCAGTTTCTCCCTTGCTTTTCTGCCAGGCCTGTGAGCTGCAGGAGGGGGTGGTTTAGCCTTCTGGTGCTATGATAAATGCGCTGGTTTTCCCTCAGATCTGCATGCCCAACCAGTTCACCTCCTGTGTCTGTGGAAGGGTATTGGCAGGAGGCAGCAGGGCATATCCCTGAAATATCAGTGTCCTGGTCATTGCTGGAGCATTCTGTTCACAGGTAACCTTTGCAGCTGAAGCCTGAAGGATCCTGTCAGCTTGTATGCTAGATGATTTTTTCATCTGTGTGGTTTGTCCTGCATCCTCTGTGCTTCAACTGGACCTCAATTTCCACCTCCACCTTCACATTTAGATATTTTGTTGCCTACATTATTTCTGGGAAAAGCCCCACACGTAAAAGGGCTTGTTACTGTGAGGCCTTCAGAAGCTGACAATTTGCATCTTTGTGATTGAATGAAAAACCCCTTAAGTGTCACTGTGTATTTAGGTGACAGAAGAGTTCCTAAGCATACAGAATAACACAGCAAATTATGCTCAGCCATGTCTGAAGATTTTAAAATGTCATTACAGGAGTCCTGCCAGATGAAACACATTTTTCTGACTTTATTTGTAGCAGGGAACTTCGAAGATTATGTGGTTATGTTTTTCCATTCTGTTAAATAGTGTGGATTTTCATCCATGTAACATTCTTCTGTACGTTAGTATCACAGTTTTACAGAGATGTTTTATAGAAATAGGAAAGAAAAATTCTAAGTAGGAGTTACAAAACTATGGATCTACATAGTAGCAGAAATAATTTAAGAGTTCTTTAGGTATTAAGTCAGTGGCTGTTTTTCCAGTCTTCTGTGTTCTGATTACAATTTTTACTTCATTAAGAGGGTGTGTTTGTGATATGAGTTAATTTTGGGCTGTAGGCCTACACAGGTTTGCTGACTGAGACAGCTTCCATCCCTCTTTCCCAGCTATTTCCTTCTCACCTTCACCTAAGTGTCTGGGCAATGGTGCTTTCAGGCATGCGGAAACCCAGATCCGGGAATTGTTCCACATAAAACCTAATTTCTGTTTCTACACCACATTATTTTTTTCAGCACTATTACTGCAGTTCTGCATGCTGTATAGTTGCAGCCAGCTACAACAGTATGGCTGCTGAACATAAAACTTCAGTTTCTTGCTTATTTGACATGGATAAAGGAGGTTCTTTGCCTTTTTAAGTTCTCATAAATTGAGATGCTGCTGAATGTGAATCTGCTCCTGGCTTCATGCCAATGGTAGCATTTTTGGGACAAAGGGACAGGCTTGTTTAAGAATCTGGTCAACCTGAAAACTGTTTCTCTCTCTCCATTTCCATGGACACACAGGTTGATTTTCAATAGAGAAGTTCCCTGAATGCTATGGCCCCATGTTCTCTCAAGCACTTGTCTTGATGTAGTGGATGGGGTGATAGGAATGGCTGTCAGGATCTTTTTTAGTCACATTGTCCAGCATGAACTACCTGAGAACCATATCTCAAGTTGTTGTAGAAATCCTAACTGAGGCTTAACTGAACATAAAGCAATGTAAACTAATATATAATATTAGTTAGACTGACTATACACCAGTCTTTGAATAAGGACTTCAAGGCCCTCTTGAACTTTAGGTACTTGCTAGGTGCTCAGCACTCCTGGAAAGTATGTCCATGCCTTAGGAAGCTTTACTGCAGGCTTTAGTTATTTAATTTCAGTATTGGTTTACATGCTTGTACCAGACAAGTAACTTACTGCAGCAACGTACATGTATCATGCTTACCTTAATTATTGCTGTAAAAGAATTATGTGTCAGGCAAGAATACATTTGCTTATAGGAGAAAAAATCAAGGGGCAAGCGGAAAAAATAACTCTGCTGTTCTGTTACTAAAACCCTGACTAGACAATAATAAGAATCACTACTGATGTTGCATGGACTGATTTCACTCTGGCTCTTGGAGGCAGAGTCTGGATTGGGTACCATTTTCAGAGTGTGCAAAAGTTACATAAACTACTGCAAGTTTGCTGCAGGGCAATGTAAAATTCATATTTATTCCTGTAAGAAAGAACTTAATTCTTCTGATTTCTGGTGGCTTTTGCTGTTACATGTATTAAATATAATAGGAGAAGTCTATAACGTAGTTTTATGAGGAAAGACTAATAGAGTTATCAGTTACTCAGGTTATTTTGTGTTTCTCTAACCTCTTTTCATCTCCAAACCTTCCAGGAGATGTTCGTTCTGAGCAGCAGCAGAAATTTTCAAATCAGTCATCTG
Organism: Drymodes brunneopygia; assembly: GCA_013400955.1. Lineage (NCBI taxonomy): Eukaryota > Metazoa > Chordata > Aves > Passeriformes > Petroicidae > Drymodes > Drymodes brunneopygia. The sequence goes on along the minus strand of VZTZ01036863.1, from coordinate 409,265 downwards.
GGCCTTCTTACAGGAAAGACCAATATTTTTCAAAGGGGCAAAGTAGAGGAGAGAAGGGCAGAGGAAGAGGAGGATGGCAAGGAGGATACCAGAGTGTTTCTGAGGAAATGCCAAAATACATAACAGGTTTGTATGTATATGTGAAAAGGTCGTAATTTATATATCCAGGGCAATTTGCTGGTGATTAAATTTGCTTTGTCTTTGCGCAAGAGCAAAAATTAGAACTGATGCTATGTTCTTCTGTTTTTCCTGATTTTCTCCAAAACACAGAATATAAAGTAATCTAACTGTGAACTGGCATGAATGACCAGCTGTTGTTCAATGGGTCCTTTCAGTCTTCTAAGTGGAAAAGTTGCACCTGCTTGTAGTGAGGCATATGCATTTTGGTTTCTGTTTGCCAGCAAACTGAGTACTGACAGTCATCTGCTTTTAATGTAGCCAGTGAAACTGATTTTACTCATGATGTAAGTTAAAGACAGCTTTTTGTCTATCAGAACATTTATTTAGGAGAGCAAATCAGCTTTGCAAAATGTGGTAGTGCTCTGATAGTAGATACTCTTCCATAAACATGGAATGAGACCGAGCTCTGAATTTTTATTTGGTCGTTTTAAAACAGTCTATAATATGTTACTGCTTCCATTTTTTTTCCATGCTAATTTTTTTTTCATCTCCCTGAATATTACCTGAAAAGGTTGCTATTCTAATTTAACAAAGAAGTATTTAATGCAAATAGGAATTGTTGGTTAAACAGCTGTCATATTCATTCATGTATAAATATTTTCTTGACCATATCTGTAAAGTTCAAGGTATCTAAAGAATTGAAATTTCTTCAGTGATGGTGTACAGTGCTTACTTTTATAAGAAGATATGACAAGAAGATATTAGATTGCTATGCTAGGAGTAGTTCCGTAATTTACGTACAGTATCCTCCTCTGGTTTTTTTGCTGTTTGTCATGCTCTGATGCAGTTCTTTTCATTCCAGTGTCTACCTTTGCTCAAGCTCGTGCTGCTGAGATCAATGCCATGTTGAAAGCAGTTTCGCAGAAGTCTTCCAACTCTCTGGTTTTCCAGACCCTCCCCAGGCACATGCGAAGGCGAGCAATGAGTCACAATGTTAAACGCCTGCCCAGGCGGCTCCAAGAGATGGCCAGGAAAGAGGTATAAGTGTGTTTTACTGCATTTCATGTAGTGGGCACAGCCAAAGCACAGTGTTCAGCTCTATAGTTATTCATGTTCAGACCTGACCTTCTGCCAGACTTCCCTGAGTACGCTAAACTTTGACTGATACTTGGATTCAAAATGCAGGAACACCTCAGTTTCAAGTGGTAGCTCAAGTAGGTCTCACTAACTGCCTGGCTTTGTCATCACTGGGCATCTTGAAAAGTTATTAGTAGTGATAAAAGAGTCCACTGCAGGAGAGGTTGTTCAGGTGGTGCGTTGTTCCCAGGTGGTCCAAGAGTCCTCAGTAAGACCTGTCTGCCTTGCACCCCACTCCAACTTTAGGATGTGACCATGCCGGCCTCAAGCCAGCACAGCTGATGCGATGGTTCGAGTGTTACAGCTCAAATGTGGGAGGTACGCTGGTGTTATTGGCAGGCTGCATGCAGCTTAAGACTCACTAATTGACTAGTCCTAACAGCTCATGAAACTCATATACTGCAGTATATGAAACTCATATTCTGCAGTATCTCAGCATTTAGTCAGAATATGCCTAAGGGGGTTACTTGCTCCTTACTGTGGCCTTCCTGTGTGTTTAAAAAGGAAAATTAAAAATTGGTTCAGCAGGATGTTGTTGGGAAATGATCTTCCCAATGTTTGGCATTGATCACTTTATCATCTCTGAGAATTTTTTAAGTGATCAATTGAGTTTGTTAGGTAAATTTTCTATGTATTAAGGTTGACTGATAAAACTATTTATTGCATTCTTTTTTTCCTCTGCATTGTCTTCAAGTTGAGATCTTGCCCCCTCCACCCTGAGTTCCTGAAGTTGTTTGTTCATGGTTCAGAAATTGTTTCAGATACTTCCCTGCCACACACCAATTACATGTTTCTTAGGGTGTTCTATTGGATCTTCACAACCTGTACCTTATTTCACTGTTTTGGTTCACATTCTTTTTGCTTTGTCAGACATGACAAGAGATGCAGTTTGGGCCTGTTTTCTGGGAACTGAAGGAAGAAGGCGTGGGCTGTTTTGCATAGTTAGTTATGTGCTCTATCCTTGTTAAATCTAGATTTCTCTAATGTTCATGTTTGGTTCTTTTGTGTCCTGCTTTTTTAACTCCTTTCACATGACAGCCAGTCTAACTTCTGTGTACATGGTCACATGCGCTCTCCCATCCTTGTTTCCATACAGCTCTTGGATTTTTGAGATTATTTAATTGACCCTGGTGTAGCTGTATTTCTTCTGCTACATTTTCTGTCTTCAGGTCTTCTGGTGTGGCTTATGTGTTTGCACAGGCTCAAGTTTTCTTGCAGCTTGTCATATCTCTGTTACTTGTGTTTGTAAAGGTTCTGCCTATTACTTTTCCGTGTTTGATCTACATCTTCAAAGTTATCTGTTTCAATTCTGCTGCATTTCCTTAATTTGTCTAAGATCCTTTATCACAACAATATTAATTGAAATATTTACCCAGAATATCTCTTATCTCTTCAATAAACTTAAAGATGTATATTTTTCACCTACAATGCCACATCCCTTTTTCTCTAATTGCCTTTCTGAAGCAGTCACCTACCATTGATCCAGTGGCTTGTATTTCCTTCTCTGTGGTGAATGATGGGTCTGATGGGAAGATATTTTGTTTTGTTATTTCAGTTCTATTTTGATTTCATGAGTTGCTTCAATTCTTTTAGTGTTCTTGGCACTGATCTTCTATCATTTTCTTCCCTTTGCTATTCTTTCAACCAGTGGTCTGTTGTCAAGTGTTTCTTAGTGAGCTTACAAAGGATATTCTAAGAATCTTTTTGTACGTCTTATAGTCCTATTTCTTTGCACCACTTTTCTTCATAAAAAGAAAAATCAAACATTGAGTCACGCCTTCTTCTCTAGCCATGCATTTGTTCGTAATAGCTTGGACTTTGGCTAGGTCTGGTTATCCAGAATTGGGTCAAGATATTACCACAGTCCTCTCTCATCCCCTTCTACACGTTGTAGAAACGATAGGGCCCTTTCTGTCAGTCTAAGAGTCTGTACTGGTTCTGTATGAGCTCAAATCTCCAGGCATTTTCCATGTCACACTGATTGTTTCATGTGAATATATTGATGTCTGGCAAAAACTTCACACAGGAAGTAGCAGCACTTACTTGTCACTGTAAAGTTTCTGAATGTGTGGGGATTTTGTTTTATATATGGATTTCTGTCAAACCTGGATGGAGTTCTGTGAATGTAACTTGCATAGAAAATCTCAAAGTGTTAGTTACCCTCTAGAATGATCCAACATAGTATAACTTAATGTTAGTCCTTCCTGTATCCTTATATTTCACCCTTTTTCTTTTCAGAATTTTTTTCCCTTGAGATTTACTTCAATATCCTCTTTTTTAAAAAACAGGCAGAGAAAACTGTACATCAGAAAAAAGAACAGTCAAAGACTAAATGCCGCAAAGCCAGAAGACGCCACATAAATTTGGTAGCAGAGTTTAATCACAGGCAAAGAAAGAATATTTGGCTGGAAACCCATATTTGGCATGCAAAGAGATTTCATATGGTAAAGAAATGGGGATATTGTCTAGGAAACAGCCCTACAGAGAAGAGCTACAGAGCTTGCTACCGAGCCATGACAAAGCACTGCCTTCTTCAGGTACCATATCTTCATGTTTTGTTTGATATTTTGCCAAGGTGAAGTAATCAACTGCTTAGTTATAATGAATATTTCTCTCTCTTTGAAGTACTGTTGTGTCAGCTGTTAATAAGACTGCTAAGTATGACATGAATCATTTTATAGTTGTAATTCAGGGTAGCAAGTTTCACAGAGAATAAGATGAACCTTTAAAGGAGTCTTATGGTAATTATGACTGAAATACTACATTTTCAGTGTTCTCAAGAGCTAAGAGATTTAGATTGAGCAGCTATTGAAGAGAGATAATTTCTTCTATGTCTTTTTTAATCTGCTGGTTTGAGAGGCAGGTTGGTCCTCAAATGAGAAATGCCTTGCCACTCTCCTACAGCTATTTATTTTAAGTTAAAAATAAACTCATTTCACTTTGGCAAATTTTAGAGAATGAAAAATTTCTACTTAAGTGTAAATTGTGAAGCCCTGTCTGGTCCTTTCTTACCAGGCTCACTTTAAAGAGTTATTCTCACTTTGACACTGTCATATTGTTTCAGGACTTATCATATTATTGTTGCCTGGAGTTGAAGGGCAAAGAGAATGAGCTTCTGAAGCATCTTGCTCGATTATGTAGCATTGACACAGGTAAAATTTTCGTAGTTCAAAATAAAGATTCGGAATAGACTAAAGGATGACCCATCCTTTTCCTTTTTTAGTAATGTATCAGTCTCAGTCTTGTAATAGAATTGATACTGAGTTGTGGTTTTGAGTAAAAAATGCAATTAAGATGTCATAGTAGGACTAGACATTTTTATTTCAGTGGCTTATTAATAAGCTAATTATAGTACAACATTAGCCATCCAGCACCCAGACTGAATTTCAATTTTACTTTGTTTATTAAACAACATGTTATTTTGTTCCTCAGTAAGTATCTTCTTTTCTAGGATTGACATTTCAAGAGGCTTGTTGTCTGTCTGGAAGATTCGAGGGTTCGCTGAATCTTTACAGAGCAGATCGCTATCCTAAGGATATGCTTGGTCCTGTTACATTTATTTGGAAGCCCAGGGATGGGTCTGAAAACAGACAGTTGTGGATCTGGGTGCATCCAGCTCTCAAGCAGGTGCTTTTTCCTGTATAGTTGAACTCTTATTTCTTTATGTATTGTGCATTAATGTTGAAGAGGTCATCTGAAAAGTATGGAAGAGCTGAGTATAGTACATGACTTCAGGAATTAAAAGGAAGGCTGTTTCCACTCTAACAATGTTCATGCAACTTGTTTTTATAAAGCTTGTACAGAAAGTGCGTGCTGCTGGGGTGTTCAGTCTTTGAGCTTCTGAAAAGTTCTTTAGTGTCACTTGCTTTCAGGATGCATGTGCAATATGATGTTGCTTGATTCACATCCTTTCCATTGGCACCCCCAGCAGGCTGAGTTCGGTATCATCACAGATAATCATAATCTGATACTTGGCTATCAGCTTTAAAAAACTGAAAATCAAAAAAGTAAAATGTTGTGCACAGGCATTTTTTATGTTAATTTGCAAGAGAATAAATTCTTAGCAGCTTTCAATATTACTTTCAGCTTTTCTTAGCAAGCTCTTGACTTCAGCAGAATTAAATTTTATTCCTTGAAATCCATGTAGGAAAATTAAATAATGGAGTATAATTTTTGAAAGTATACTTAAGGTTTGCAGTGCGCTCTGCATATCATCCTAATCCAAACTTCATTCTTCTTAAGGACATACTGAGGGAGTTAAAAGCAATTTTTCAGTGTTCAGAGCCTGAAGAAATCTGTGTTACTGAGCCTGTTACAACATCAGCTCAAGAGGAAAAACAAGTGGAAGTTGTTATGAGCCTTGGCAATAAAAGAAAGAAGGAGGATAAAGAAGGAGAAAAAGCTGTGCCAGTGAAAAAAATAATTGGTGACGGCACTAGAGATCCATTCCAGTCCTACTCTTGGATCTCACAGACCACTGGCATTGCAATCAGGTTTGTTCACAACACAGTCAGAAACTGTGGCCCTTAACCACATAACACATAGCTGCATTCTGCCTAACAGTACTGGAGAAAATAATGGGTGTTGTACAATCGTGCATTCACCTGAAGCTTTCCTGTTTCAGTGACAGAAGCATGGAGATTCTCAGATACCGGCTGATCGGCCCATTATCACACTCCGTCCTTACAGAGACCCTGAGAGCAGCTTCTGTCCAAACAGTAAGGAAATTGAGTCTGGATGACTTTGGATATTAGTGTAATCTTGGTGGTGTTCTTAGAATGTGCAAGCTTCTTTTTTGCAAGAAAGACCCATAAATTATCTAGCCTTACTTTTCATAAAGGCTGTGCATTGCTCTGGTAGCTTCTTTGTATTGAGCCTCTTGACTAATGCTGATCTCAGGAAGAACTCCCACGTGGATTTTAAGTGGGAGTAGGAAGAAAATAAAAACAGTGATGCTGTTGAGCAGGCTGTGTATTTTCTGCTGAGAGGTCCAGATTAATTCATATTCTCTTTGACAAACAAACTGGAGATCCTGTTTCTCAAGCAATGAGCTAGAGCACCTAGAACTAGGGGGTAAGGTTCAGACAACTTACGTGTTTTCAGTCAAATACACAGTTTCTCCAGGATTTAGGTTTTTCGCCCACTTCTTGGCATATAACATCACTGTGGTTTTAATGGGGGTTTTTTGTCTCTTGAAGCAAACATGATAAGGCCATGAAATACCTGGTTTTCTGTAAGAAATAATTAGTGACAGAATTAGGAGGAAGTGTGGATTGCATTAATTATTTTTGGAACACAGGTTAAACTGAACAGCTTATTAGGAATTATTGTAAAGTATAGGACTACACTTCATCAGGAAAAAATTATTTTGGTTTAAAACTTGAAGAGAAAGAAAGCAACTACAGTGGTTAAGGCAAACTGAGAGTGAATTCATACTGATAGAAAATAATGAATAACCATTTGAGTTTAATTAGATACATTGTTTTCCAGGAGATGGCAGATTCAGAGACAGAGCTGAATAACTGGTGGGTAGAAAACTGCAAGGACTCTGAAAAAGTATCTCTTCATCAATGTCAAAGTGCTATCTTTGAGCTATTGGAAGGTATTTGGGCATGTGGATGCTATGGGTGGAAGGGGGGAAGCTTAAAATCTAGTGGTCAAAACTGGCATGCTAATAAACTTGACTTCAGTTTGGACATGCTTCCTTTTTGCATGATCAAGAGAGTGATGCCTTTGAGAATGTGCTTAGGTACTTGCCAGGGCATGGCACAGAATTGAAAAATATTACATTGGGGGTTTTTAAGGAAATTTAAATCCTCTGTGTAGTTAAAACTCCTAACAGATAAACTGAATCTTGTTTGTTATCTTCGTGAACTTAAATTTGAGATTGCTGATGGGATATACAGTCTGATGTATATTCTCACTCTCTCCAACCATACATTTCAAATTAAGACAGTAAGTTGTACAATACCTCCACAGATAAAATAGTAGCCTCCAATCCAAAGTTGAAAGTATTATACTTTGTTTATTTATGTTTGTTTCTTCTGTGTATTTGGCTGAATTGTAAATTGTCATAAAGTTAACATGAGCTCCTCACTTTCTAGCACTGAAGCAGGTAAGGAACTGGCTTTGGTAGATCTCACACTGTACTCAAGCTATCAATCCAATGTGAGGCAGTTTGGCAGAGATGAGGTAAAACTTTTAAAAACACTTCTAAATTTCCTTTCTCTTGAAGAGAAGTGTATAACAAAGGTTGGTTGTTCTTTGAAATTTGTCAAATGCAAAGGATGAATTGAGTCTGTGACAGTGACCCCTTCTCTATGCTAAAAGTAAATGTAATTGCAAACCAAGCCTTGCTATTGTACTGCTATTGTTGTCTTTTTTGTTATTGAACATTTAACAAGCATTGGTGCATTTTCAAGACATGTTAAATAGAGTATTTTGGATTGCTTCACTGGTTTACAGTGGTATCACATCCCTGCAGGCAAAAATGCACAAAATACTAAGGCAAGAAAAAAATCACACCTTGAACCATTGCCATGAAACCACCAATTATCTGTGTGTTTTTTAAGGGATGAGCTCACCATCAGATATGCCACCAGGGACGATACTTGGCCTCACTGTTGGAGATCCTCGAGTCAATTTGCCAAAAAAGAAGACAAAAGCCATGCCAGACTTCGAAAAATACCAAGGTAAAATCCCTTTCCTATATTATGAAGAGATTCATTTTCCCTCTGCACTTTCATTTTAATTTACTGTCATCTTCTATGGATTGTCTCTTGCTGTTTTCCTCTAGGTTTTGGTTCAAATATTTCCCATTTCCAGAGCCCCTGGCAGAACAGAAGCAGAAAGTTGCATAGGTTTTAGAACAACAGTTGTGAGGGAGGGACTTGCACCAAAGCTGGTCTTGTGCTCAGTGGAAGCCTCTGTCTGACCATACAGATGATCCAGGTTCGAATCCTGGCAAGGCCAACCAGGTGCTAAAAGCTCCATAGTAAGTTTCTGTCTGGTGTTTAGTCCTCTTGATTCTGTTTATCTCTCCAAGAAGATCTGCTTTTTCTGGCTTATAGGCCTACAATGTTGAAAGTTGCAATTCCAGTGTGAAAAAAATCATTACCTTTGCAGGATTAGTATTTCAGGTGGTCAAGATGCTGGTTATGATAGAAAATGAAAGATGCAAGCATAACTTCTGAAATTTTTACTTCAGTGCTGACTTACACAATGTTTCAGGGCAAAATTCAAATTCAGATGGATGTGAATGTCCTTTAAAAATGTACAAGAGTGGGGTTTGTGTACGGTGTAGGCATTCCAAATTAGGTTGACTGGACATAGGCTGCCTCACCTAGTAGGAGGAACATAATAGCCAGCTAGCAAGCACTAGCAAATAGGACAAGTTGGAAGTTCCAGAGACTTGAAAATACTGAATTTCCTTTGTGGTCTGTTTGCAAGACACTAGAATAATCTAGTCTTACATATCACTTAAGTCAGCTTGAACACCTACTTCAGTTACTGTCTTTTAGCTCTTTGCACAATTCTGCTACTTTCATTTTCTTATATCCTCCTATTCTACCCTCTGTATCTAGAACAGCCTTTCTGTTAATCAGTTCTGCTCAGCTAACTTTCTCATCATTAGTGTTCCTGTTGGAAATGCTGCAGCAGACATGACCTCTGCTTTGGTTCCTTCCTGCTGAGAAGTAAGGTGAGCTATGTAGCACTTGTTTACAGACGCTGGTTTGAGCTGGTAGAGGAGTTAGCAACTACAGAAAGTGATTTGGTGCCCTTCATTCTGCTTGTCTTGTCTGTGAGGATGTGTTCAAGAAGGGAAGATCAGCAGAAGGCATCACGTTATTTTAAATGTCTCACAGTAGTTTCTCTCCTGCTACCAGAACTGGTTTTCCCTCAGGAAGGATGGCCGTGGTAAGGAGGTAATGGTGTGAGATAGGGAGTCAAGAGCACCTCTGTGTTTTTTCCTTTAGCTGTGTAGAAATGTCCATCTTCAAGATCTTTCTACCTGGAGTTATCCTTCTCTTGCAAAATATCTTCCATACCACAAATACTCAGAAAAGCTGGTGTTGCTTTTTGGTTTCTTTCTGAGTCTTTTTTTTTCCCTCATGAATTTATGCAAGTTCCTATTTCCTATACTAGCCCTAACATCTTACTTTCACTATTATCAGCAACTTACTCATCAGTAAGGTTATTTCCCCAGAAAGCTTAAAATGTGGACTGAAGAAAACAGGAGAGAGGTAAGAACTGGTATGAGGATTTGGAATTACAACTTGAATTATAGTATGCTCAGCAGAAAGAATAAATTCTCCAGGTTCAGTGAGATTCAAAGAGAATGAATGTACCAAGTTAGAAAAGAATATTTTAGGTTAATAAGGAGGATATTGGGTGGGTGGTGGTGATGAAAAGAGGCTGACTTAAAACATCTTCTTTCTATAGTGGGGAAACAAATATTCATGGCATTATATAATATAGGAATTGCAAAGAACTCTGAGACTATGACAAGGATAGGCTGCCTGAACTGTGGTAATAGAAAGAAGTGTTTAAAAAAGCAGAGAAAGTTGCAGTGAATAATTTGCAGTTGAAGGAACTAGAACATGTTTAAATAACTTAAAAAGATTCTGGTGTTCGCAAATGCTTTCTGTACAGAAGACGGAAAAGGTACTTTCCTTACCTTATGCTTGTAATTATGTGTCCTTCCCCCTTGGTTATCTGTAAGTCAGGAAGGAATTCCCTGCCACCACCATACACAGTTTTGTTGCTCTTTTTCTCCTTTTGAGGCATTAATACTTGCTTTATCTCCAGAGAGAAATATGCTTAGCCTGTAGGAGTGTTGAACTCTCTTAGGTTCCTGCTCAGTTTCCTGTTCTTAATTTTTGGTCAGAGAAGGAATTCTTCTGCTTAATTGGCAAGGATTCCATTTTTAGTTTTATTGTTCTTAATTTGAAGGAATGCTACTGTAATCTGATAATTTCTTTTGCATTTCTTCTCTTCACATAACTCTTATTCATTAGCAAGAATGCAAGCAAGTATCAGTAACATCAACAAGCTGTGACAAGTGCTGCTGTAGTTAATGTATCTTGCAAAGGATTTTGCAACTTTTAGTAATGGGTACATCTTAAAAGACTATGGATTTTAAATAAATAATTATTGCAGTTATGTTTGGCAGTACCTATTGCCAAGTACTTTTAGTACCACTGAATAATTCGAATCTTCTGTCTTTGTCTACGTTACCTGGAAAAATTAGCGGAACCTTTTTAAAAAAGACTTAAATAATTTAAAAAATCAAAACAAACCCCGACATGTTATGTTCCTTTAATATGTAAGACCTTGTGGATGATGAAATGAGGAGCAATCCCTCTAAGTTTTTAATCACAGAACTATTAATAGGTTTATTGTATTGTTTCTTGATAAGAATTACTTTACTTGAAATACGGATCATTATTCACTACCTACTGTACTGTACATTGAAGGCTGTTAATCCTTAGATTATTAAAGGTAGGTACACATTTTCTGTGCTTTGCTTAGATTGCAAAACTGAAGAAGTAGATTATTTCATATGTTAACAAAGTATTTTAAAGCTACTAGTGTTGTTTATCTTCAGTAATGTATGCAACTGTTGATTTGTGCAGACATAAGCAAGAATAGTCCCTTCCTTGAAGCACACAGCCTGAAAAGATCCAGAGTAGGAAACTCTTACTAAATAAGTGTTGCTTGCTAGTCATAGCCATACAAATGTTTCCTGTATGTTCATTTCTTAAAGGTAACTCTTGCTTCTCTTACCAGTTGACTTAAGCAGACTTATTTCAGGCTTTGTAATGTTGCTCTTTCTGATTTTCACCAAATCTGTTGAGCTTCACACTCTGCCAGAAAGACCACATTATGGAATATTAAAGGTGGTATGTAAGGATCTAATTTACATTGCAACAGTCATGTCTTTTGTTAAGAAGAAACGCTGGTGAGAAAATACCAGGTTAGTCTTTCTAACACTAACAGTTGATTTCATATTTTGCATTAGGAAAAACACGTGATAGTAAGATATGCCAGAAGCAGTGATGCTTGTCAAGCTTTTTAATAGCCTTTTCTCAGTTGTCTGTTCATTATACTTATGATACAGAAGTGGCTTTGGTAATTTGGTACTTAAACCACAAAAATTGCTTGAATTTTGTTTAAAGGTTCTTTTCTTTTGTAGATAATGATAAAGTTAGGCAGCTGTACCTGAAGGGTGTACCTGTAGACTGTGCTCACAGCTTTATCTGGGACCACGACATCTGTAAGAACGTCACAGAAAATAAAATCTCAGAGCAGGTAACTAAGTAGGTGGATTGCCATGGAGGAAATGGCTAATGGTTCATAGAGTCCACAGAAAGAGACTCTTGAAATTGTATAAATCTAAGATTAATCAATAGCTTCCTTAATGTCATAGTATCCAGCTGCTGACGTGGAGTGGTTTTTTGTAGCCTTTGCATAATGTTCTTGCACAGCCATTGACCATGATTCAATTAAAAGAAAGCTTTAGTGGGTTGCCTACAGGACTATAGTTCTAGGTTTATGTAACAGAAAGGTTTGGAACTGGATTTTCATACATCACCTTGACTCATGCAGCAGAAGAGAATGACACAGGAAGGCTCTGGTCTTCAGCTGTAGTAAGGATGATTCTTCTATCAAAAGAATTGTGGAGGTTGGAAGGAAAGAAATCCTGTGTTTCTGAACTGCAGCATACTGTGCTGCGGGTGTGCTGGGCAATAACTTGTGATTTGTAGAGAAATTAAAATTTGCTGTTGTGGGCTTGAAATCTCCTATCTTGACATTTTCATTGACTATGGAGGGCAGCCCATAAAGTGCGTGGATAGAAAGGTGATTTAGTCCCAAGAGGTGATAAACTTTTGGCAACATTGTAATCAGAAAGAATAAACATTTGTATGGCAGGAACATCTTTCTAAATATTCTCTTTCTAAAAATTATTTTTGTGCCCTTTCAAACTGTCTGACATAGTTTAAAAAAGCAGAGTACTTACAAAATATCACACTTGCACATGACAGTTATCAGCACAATCTTTTTATATATGAGAGTGTTCTTTATGCTGTCATGAAATTTAATGTTTACCTGATAAAACAGAGGGAGTCTGATGGTCTATTTTTTTCATAAATTTATTCTTAATGTAATAGAATGGAATACAACAACTGGTGATTGACAAAACCTCGGTGCCAGCATGCTTTATGTGAAACTGATGACCACATCTTCTTCCCATCTCCTTGGACATATTTCAGATTTCCTCCATGTATTGACAGACTGAAAGCACCTGTTCAATCTAGTTTTGTGCACAAGTCTAGAAATACAAAGTTGCAAAAGTTGTTTCTCCTCCGTCATCTATGTTTTACCTTGTACCTGCTCTTTATCAAGAACTACGGAAGTAAGAAGGGGAGAAAAAGGGTGCTTAATGCTCTTTTCTAAAATGATTTTTCATGCCTTGATGAAATTCTGTTCAAATATATAGTGTATTACTACTACATTTTTTCTAGCTGTAAACTCACCATCTTTCTCTATCTTGGAAGGGTATGTGGAAGAGGGAAAAAGAATGGTTATTAACTTATGGGAAATGTCTCCTCCTTCTCAGGATTTAAACCATATGAGATCTCAGTTACTGGTACCTGGATCACACCTTGATTTGGGTCCTTGTGAATCTAAGATTCCCATACTGTTGGTGCAGCAGCCAGGGAAAATGGCTGGAGAAGATCGACCAGGATGGGGGAGTGGCTGGGATATCTATCTCCCAAAGGGCTGGGGCATGGCTTTCTGGATTCCTTTTGTAAGTGACTTTGATGGCAAATTGCAAGTAAATTTAATAATTTATATAATTTACTTTCACTTAATTGATTTTAGAGAGTGTATTCACATTGTATAACCAATTCCCAATTACAGGATTGTAATAAATTTCACTTTAAAAATGGTATATGAACTGATTCATGACAGAAGCTTGGTCTTGAAACTTAAACCATAGCTTTCCATGTCTTCTGTTGGGTACAACTATGCCCACGTGGCAGTCTAAGAGCAGCAAATCAGTGGGGAGTCAGGAGGGAAAGCTGAAGCTGTATCTCTGTGTTTCTACAAGCATATGCCTCTAAAGATAAATCATTTGGTGCCTGCTGCTAATCAATTTCCAGCTTGGCTACCTACAACTCTGTCACCAAATTGGTTGCCTCTGTTTTGGGAGAGAACTTGAAACAAAGTTTGAGTTAAGCTTTAATACTCCTTTGGTGCTGTTTGAAGCATCCTGCTTTGAGTGTTTAGGTGGCAGTTTTAATATCTCTCTGCAGTTAAAGTTATGTTTCTGAATGTGCAGGGTATTTAATTCAGTGATACCTATTGTATGGTTAAAATACATTGGGCAGTGGCTGTCAAAGTAATGCAACCTGGCAATGTACAAGATCAGAACCTGTGAATGTCTCTTCAGTTTTGTTGATAATTTTACAGAATTAAATTTAAAGAGCATGACTAACTTATTTGTAGAAATTAGCATCTAGAATTGTAGAAACCATGCTTAAGGTTATTTTCTAAAGCTTAAGTGTTAGGCTTTCAGTTTCCTAAGGAAGTACCATCTGGGCATTAATGTTTTGTCTCAGCTAGGAACCCAAAATCAGTTCAAACATTTCTTTTTGGGCATTTGGTTTTTATAACAGATCTATCAAGGTGTACGGGTCGGTGGCTTGCAAGAGGCATTAAAGCATTCTGAATACCAGAGAACACCTCACACTCCGAATGATTTCCCAGACTGCCAGGCAGGAATGCAGTTTGCCAAAGAACTGGAAACCAGTCTTCTTGAAAAATTCAAACGGTAACATTAACTTAAAAATTGGTAAGAATGCTAAGAATGCCAAAAATGAATACTGCTTAAAATATTCCCTTAATTATCTGTTGTTGTGTTCATTTAGACTTGGACTTTTTGAGATCTTTCACCGGTGTTTTAGTGATCTTAGATATATTTAACTGTGCTAAACAGAGCATATAAATTAAACTCTTCTATTCCCAGAGACATGCTCAGTTATAGAGCTGTAACAAGGCTGCATAGCAATAAAATAAATAAAACTATTTTGAGATTCCTAAACAGCGAATGAGGGAGGCAGTAAGAAAATGCAGAGGAATATGTCAAAGTATGTACCAAGTGTTAAAGAGTAAAGTAAATTAAGAGGTACATTTCAGTGTCTAATTTTAAATGTCAGGTATTCTGAAGTTTGCCTTCATTTTTACTGCAACAAACGGAACTCTTATTTGTTGACTTAACCATGAGTCTAGAGTAGCTGGAAGTGTCCTCTGCAGCAGCTGGTGTTGGTTCCCCTTCCAGTTACGAGGGGAAAGTAGGAGAAGTTCAGAGGAAAAGATGGTGGTCTCAGTCACAGCAGGTAGATGTTTCCAGTACAGCTGAAAGGATACAGTTGACAAAAATACAGCAGCATTTTCTAGATTGTAATTTTAAAATTGTTGTTCAACGAGATTAGAAAGTTAACTGTACATTCCCTTTCTGCTTTAAATACTCGATTTAGAAAATCTTCTTTCCTACTTTCTTGATTTATCATTTAGACGTCCACCTGCAAAAAGGGCAAATTATGTCAAGCTGGGCACTCTGTCTCCTTTCATCTGTCCTTGGGGGCAGCTGGCAAAGAACTGGGAAGGAAGAGTGAAAGCTTCAGGAGGATTTTTATGTCCTTCTTCCCCACACCCTGAGTGCTGCACAGCTGAAAGGCAGACCCTTTGTGACCCCAAAGAAGCGGTCAGAGAAGCCTCCCCTGAGACTGGTGAGGTAGAAGAGACCATGGAAATAACAAGTTCTGAAGGTGCCCTAAAGACAGAGGATGTTACGAGCACTCAAGATTTTGGTGAGAGAGATGAAACTAAGACAAGTCACTTTATTGTTCTCAGGTATGTCAAAATGATACACAGATTTTATTTCTTCATTGGTATTTATTGAATTGGGGAAAGGAAGAGCTCAGCCTTGATTATTAAGATGAGAGAATTATTTGATCTAAATACAGTGAGATTAAATAGTTTTGTCACGAATCAGAATCTGCTGTTGAGTGGAAATCCTTCTGCTTTTCTCCAGCAAATTTGATGACTACATAAAGAAAACTCCTTAAATTATCTTAAATATAACCCTCTGGAGTTTACTGTGTTCTGTCTGCTTCCAGGTTGATGGAGCTTTTAGAGGCTTGTATTTGTGACTTTAAGACTGTTGCTGTGAAAATCATCTTGCATTCTCTTCCCTAATACATCACCACAGGTGGTTCTTGCACTCCTTAACAAGGTCTCTAGAAAACAGAGAATCCCCTGCATTCCAATGCAACGCATGAGGGCAGCAACAGTATTGGAAAGTGCCTGAACACAGGTCTTTCATTTTTGTGTGGTTACCAGGGGAAGAAAACATTGAAAGTTCTGGACTGCATTAGTGTCACTGGAGATTTTAGAGTGTTTGTGGTTTTAACAAACTTTGGGGGTTTTGACAAGTAATGTCTCCTTCCTTCTGAAGAAGACTCATGAATTCCACTCACCAATGTTCTTTTTAGGCTGAGTGATACAAGTACCAGCTTGGAAGCTTACAGAAACCCCCAGGGCTTTCTCTATTTGTGCCCTTGCAAATATGTGGGTTGCTGGATTTCTGTTGTACTGCTTGTTAGTAACTATCTGTGATGTTTATTTTTGAAAATTTTTAATAGGAGTGAGAAACTACTAATGCAGTTATCAGCCTGGTGTTATCCCACTGCTGGGAAAGATCGGCGAATCCGCCTCATTTCTCGACTGGGACAGAAGGAAATGACTGAAGATGTTTTTTTGCCCATCTTGATGAGCTACCCAAGGGCTCTTGTCTGGGTCAACTTGTCACTCTTGAGAAAGGGGAACCCTGAATTACATGCCATGATTTGCATCCCTACAGAAGATGACTTGCTGCGTCTAAGCAAAGACAAACTCTTTTGTGGTCCACAAGAACCCAAGCACCGTGACATATTCAAGGACAAGGTACAGAAGCAAAAAGAGGAGAAGAAGAAGAAAAAGGATAATGTGAAGTCTCTAGAGAGTGACCCTGCAGGCATTCCAGATGAGGAAGCAACTGAGGACCATGAAGACCTCATTCTTGGTCTTTGGTCAGATGCTCTCCCAGATGTTACTTCCCACTGCTCCAGGACAGTCTTGGGGTATGTCACTCGAGGGGATTTTTCATTGGCTTCAGGCTGTGGAGAAGCACTGGGTTTTGTTAGCTTGACTGGGTTAATTTACATGTTACACAGCCAGCCAGCAGATAAAAAAGGGCTTGTTTTGTTAAGGACTCCAGCATCTTTACAGTACAGATTTGCAAGACTTAATATTGAGGTTTAAGTATCATTGCAGTGCAGTAGAATGCCAAAAATACCAAAGAATTCTGTTTTGTATTCTGTGGCCTTTCCGATTTGTCTCAAATTTGAGGTTATTCTGAGCCCAAATAGCTCTAAGATTATGAAATAATTAAAAAGCTTTTTAGCATTATTCAAGAAAATAACTAATGCATAAACTGACTGGAATTTCTTTTGATGTCTGCATTGCTAAGGATTTCTAACAGATCATTGTCATGATCTTCTTTATCTCTAAAGAAGCATATTCTTAATTTTTTCTCCTCAAAGCAGTGGATGCTATAATGATGTACAGGAAATCATCATTTTCATTTTAGAAGTCTTTGCTCAGATGGACTGTAACTTTACAGTGCACTTTCAGCATGCAGTCTGATCCAGTGTGTATAGCAAGTGGCTTTCCTGATTCCTCATATCTGAATACTTGTGGCTGCAGTGCAACAGAGCTACATACAGGAACCTGGTACAGAAAGCTGAATGCTTAAATGAAATGCAAATAGCATATAGGTCAGCTGTGTAATTTTGAATTATAGCAACTGGAGCTTTTAACCTAGAAAGCATATCAGTCTGTCTCCCTAGTCTGAAAGGTAATAAGCCTTTCAGATGCAAATTGCTAGTGGTTGGTCAGCACACATTTTCTGTTAATAATAGGGGATGTTTTTGTTCCTCAAAATAGGAATTTATTTTTGTATGGAATGTGCTAGAATTGAAGGTTTCTTCATGTTACAGTACAGTTCATTAATATTGTTCAAACAATTATAAAACTTGTAAAATATGCTGGGGGGTAAAGGGAGGAAGGTGTTTGATTTGCGTGGGGCAGCATGGGTAGGTTGTTTGTGTTTGGTATTTTGTTGTTATGGTTTTTTTTTTTAATGATAGCCTTAAGCATCTAGCCATTCCTGAGTAAAGAAACTTGAAAGGGAATTTACAGTAATATGCTGTAGTTTGGTAGCAGCATGATACAAATCTATATCAGTTGGTAAAATTATCCTGAAATGATCATGTACAAATAAAAATGTAATGTATTCTTGAGGTAGTAGTCTATTGACTAAGTTTGATTCTTAGAGAAAGTAAACATGGATCAGTTAATGACTTTTTCTTTCTAAATGTCAGTGTTCAATTTAATTTCCTCTTTCACAGCTTTGTTTGAAAGTCTTAGGCGAATTTATTAATGCTGACTGGAGTTGTTGGAGGAAAGATTTAGTGTGCCTTACCCCCAAAATTATTAAAATTTAGAACCATTTAAATATGGCACGCACATGGGGAAAGAGGAAGAACATCTGATTGCAAGGGAAGTATTGGAAGTGGGGCTGGATTTTTTTTTAAAGTCTTCAGAAGACGGATTGTAGAATGTGCACCAGCAATGGGAGTTATGGTGGCATGTGGGAAAGAAAGATGCAGTTTCCAGCACAGCTTGGATTGCAGCTCCCTGAGAAATCCTGCTGAATGGCTCCTCACTGCTCACCTTTGATGCACCTGATAAAGCAATCATGGTCCCAGAAAGGTCCTGGGAAGCATCTGCAGTAAAACCAGCAGATGGCCCCAGAGGAAAGAGCTTGGTGCTGGTAGGGCTGGGATTCACACGCTCCTGGCGTGTGACTGTGAGTGCTGCAGCCTGTAGCTATGTGTGAATAAGGAGCCCCTTAAACTTTACAGCCTGGCTGCTCTGATCAAGTTCTCTCGTGGTAATAATCCTGCATTTAATGAACCTTTTGAATTGTAAGCCCGATTGAAATATTTCTAGGATCACAGTTTCCAGAGCTGTGCTTCATGGGAAGAAGGGAGGGGAGGTGATGCTTATATGGTTTTTTCCCTCCTCGCCTCCCTCATCATCTTAATAGATACATAGTTTCTTGCCTCAATAGACGTGGATTGTATGTGAGAAAGAAAGAGAAGCCCCCACCCAAGGTATCATTTTTTGTTTCCTGCTTGTAGATCTTTTGTTCACTGAATCTTTCCCAGGTTTTTATTTTTTTAAAAAAACATCTGGAGTATTTCCTTTTATTTCTTCCTATTGGTAATTTCTGCCAGGTTTTCATTTTGACACTTCCTGTTACTTTTCTTTGATTTCCATTCTCTATTTTTGATTTATGATCCTTGTCTCTGGTGAGCCAATGAACAGAAACTGGAACCCAAGTGCATCCTGTTCTGTATATCTTGTAATATTGTTGCACAGTTGTTTTCCTTTAAGTCAATGATTTATGCCTTAAGACTTCACTCCTTGTAAAATACACTGCAAACCAGATAAGTTAAAAATGCTCAAAACTCTCAGCCAAAATTTGTTCAGAAAAGTACTGTGACTTTATGTAGCTGCAAGGAAATTTTTATCTGTGGTTGCGATTTCCAGATTCCGGGTGTCTCAAGGGTGATTTAGTCATAAAAACCATGTCAACACCGGATAATCAAACCGTGGATAATTAAACCTGTGTTATCTGTGCATCAGCTGTACAGTATGTCTGTGCTCATCATGTTGAATCAGGTGTAGTTTACAGCACACATCTGCTCTTACTGCAGTTGCTACATGTTGGTTAACTACCCCAGAGCATCTGGATCAGCTCCTGTGGGCTGTGATACATGAGCATTTTTGGGAAATTAGGAGCCTCTGGCCTGGTGAAAGCAGCTCTCACAAGCTCTCCGGCTCCCATGCTGTCCTGCAGATAACTTTAACAAAATGGATGCCAGCACAAACCCTTAGCTCTTGTTCTGTGCTTGGCAAGAGCTTTTAGAAGCTAAAATGAAGCACAGAAGGCAATTTTAGCATTCTCGGTAGCCCAGTGAGGAGGTTGAATGGGTGGCTCCCTCAGAGCAGCTGTGTAAATGCTGCATTTGACTCACTTGGTGAAGGGTCTTTTCCCAGGCTGAACCATGACTTCCATGGCAGTTGCCTGCTCTGGTGACAGGCGCAGTGGCTAATGGACCTACCAAGCTGAGGGGCTCCAAGATACACATCCTTTACCACTGCAAATCCAGAAAATGAGGTTGCAGAGGAGGGTGGTGATTACTCTGTGGGATGAAGAGAGATGGGACTGGGGCCAGATTGTTGAGTGTTTGTTGAAGATGTTCAGGGCAATCTGTTTAGCAGCCTGTAAGTAATGGAAGAAGTTACCTGGCAGAAAGGCAGTTGGGGTTGTTGAAACAAATCTGGGAAAATAATTGACAGGGTGTCAGACTGCTCGATGGAGAGAGAAGCCTTGGGGAGTTGTGGCATATGCAGACAAAGAGTTGTCAAATGCAGCATGACAGTTTTCTTTCAGTGCTCTAAATCTGGAAGAGCCAGATAGGTCAAACCTCACATGTCCATTCTCATGTCCATGTGAGGTAGGTAGTAGGAACAGAGCTCGTGGGAGTAAACTGCCAAAGGCAGATTTCTGAAGCACTAAGACTGAGAACAGCAGAAAAGCAATAGCATTGTTCTGTTTTCCAAGAACACAACATACAGAAAACCCCAACCCAAAATCCCATGCTACCAAATGGTCTTCCCAGAGGTCAGCAATGTGAGCAGCACCCACAATTTACCTCTTGCAAATTCAACTCAGCTGTACTACAGTTCTTTGCAAACGCTGGTCTCGTCAAATCCCTACAAGAGCAAGTAAAATTGTATGGAATAATAAGAACTCAGAAAGGACAGGGGATATGGGCTGAAACCATTTTGTGCCAGCTTGACACTGGACAAAATAATGAGTTCAAGGTAGTTTGCAAAGTAGGTGGAGTGACAAAAGACAAAACACAGCCTTTATTTATTTCATTGGGTTTCTTGTTAAAGAAATTGTGTGTGTTTTACAGTAGAAATATGCCTGCACAGAATTATTTTTTAACATTTTTTTACACTCCAAAATGCACGTACCATCTACCACCATCAGCTTGCTTGATACATTCTAGTTGTCTTTTCATCATGGGCTTACAGCCGTGCTGCTATTCTGACAGCTTTGCACAACTAAGCCCAGTTCTCAAGAAATAAAATCAAAGACATTCAGGACACAGCAAGAATAAAGCAGAGAATGAAAAAGCAGTCTGAAGGAAGAGAGTGACTCAAATTTCATGATCCAAATATGTGAGGATTTTCTGCAACTTTCTAGAAAGAATGGTGCAAATCAGTATTTCGTTTCATCCCAAGATCAAATAAGTAGTCAAGATGAGAAAGCTGTTTTAGCTCAGTCCTTCTCTCAGCATTCTGTTCTTAGCCTTGAAACTGTGTTTATTCAAAAAAGACCAAAATGGTTGTGATGGATGGGAGAGCCTGGAAACCCACGTGTCCCTCAAAGCCCTCTCACATATCTCTTCTAGGTTTGCTCTCTTTTTTCATAATAGCTAATAGTAAAGGATTTTTTTTTTTTTTTTTGTCTTTGGCAAAAGGATGAAATAAAAATAAACTTGGACAGGCAAAACCTGAGTTAGCTAGAGCTTTATTGGTCAGAAGTTACTTTAAATGCCTCCTCAGGAATAAGCCCCTTCCTTCTCCCCACTAGAGACACCCCAGTTGTTTTAACTGTGTCTCTAGTGATGAATCCTGTGTGTCTAGAGTTGTAATTATTTATAAATACCATACAAAAATCTTACCTGGGTTGTATCAGGTGTCATTCAAGAAAGCTTCAACCCAGAGGCAAAGCCAATTGCTCAGAATGAGTTGGATTGGGTGGGAAGGAGGGCTCATACACATCAAAATCTGTTACTGTTCCTCAGCATGGGAAAACAAACCGTAAATCTGCAATTAAAAAAAACCCTTTTCAGATGGGGAGCTGCTTATTGCAGTGATTTTTTTTTTTTTTTTAAGATGCATGTGGAAGTAGTTTTGGTACAGACCAGCAGGGATTAAAGGGTTAACAATAAATAATTTATTTTCCTGTAGAACAGAGTGACTTACAGGAATCAGTTGCATCCAGGGTTTCTGAATATTTTTGCAATGCAATAATTATTTTAAATGAGTTGGCAAATGCATGAAGGGGGTTCCAAATGAAGGCACAAAAATTTATGAAATTGGTTGAGAACTGTAACCAGTTGTTTCTGTTTTTTCAAAGAGAAGCAGATGAAAATGAGATGAGTACATAGTAGTCTGAGGAATGTCTTATAAAAGAATTAATTGTAGTTTCCCTTAGTCTTTTTAGGGCTTTCACTGAGTTACTGTATTTTGAGGCATTAATTATTTGTATTCATTACAGTTAGTTATTAAAAAAATAGGTGTAGTTTCTGTTGCTGTCTTTAAGAACTTTTATGCCAATAGGTAGCACACAATGGCCCAACTTCTAAAATAGCAACCCCAAAGCTACAGATTTCCATATCCTGTGAAGTCCCCCCAGAGCTGATGGTGGGACAGAGGAGGTTTATGGCGTGTCGGAGATTTGCAGCAGCAGCCAGTGGGACATGCACTGGAGCCTGAGAAAGCAACCTCAGCAGAAGCTGCTCTTGGAGCAGTGTGACAGCACCCTCTGTCAAAAGCTGTGGAAGCCAGTCCTTCCCATGCAAAGCTCTGGAGTCCTTTGATGTTGGAGAAGGAAGGGTAAGTCTAATAAATAGCTCAGAGATCCTGATCCTGCCATTCTGTGTTAATTCGGGGTGGGGGTGGGGGGGCAGGAAAGGAAGAGAAAAAGCTATTAAAACTTTCCTCTTTTAGGTTAGTAGACATGTCGAAGGTTAGTTTTACTCCTTTTTGGATTATCCAATAAAAGCAGAAATATCCAGAAAACAGCAATTCCTTCTTTGCCTGAAGGGCTGTTTGTGGTGCCATAGGCAACCAGCCCCTTTTTGTGGTACAGCATGCTGGTGTGAAGCTGGAGCTCACCCATGTTACACGATGATGTTGTGCAAGTGTTTGCACATGGGCAAATACACAACACACAAGGTAAGAGGCTTCCTAACAAACACACATTTAAATTTTTGCTTCCCTTGGAGCAAATAATTTTTTTGATTGAAGGAGGAGCAGAAGAGGCTTCGCACATCTTTAAAACCATAGAAACACAGAGTGATTTGGGTTGGACCTTAAAGGCTGCCTAGTTCCAATGCTCTGCCATGGGCAAGGACACCTGCCACTAGACCAGGTTGCTCAAAGCCCCATCCAACCTGGCTCCCCCCATGAGTTCATACTCTGTGTCCTCTCCATTTGGTGTGGAACAGTTCATTGTTTGACAGCTTTCCTGTACAAGTGTAGTAAAGGCCACAGAAGAGGGAATGGCTACATCTATGCTGTATCTGTCTT
The DNA here is from genome assembly GCA_013400955.1 of Drymodes brunneopygia. Lineage (NCBI taxonomy): Eukaryota > Metazoa > Chordata > Aves > Passeriformes > Petroicidae > Drymodes > Drymodes brunneopygia. The sequence continues at coordinate 386,441 of VZTZ01036863.1, read as the reverse complement.
TTAAATTCTGCTTTGATCCTATTCTGAGTAAATCTTGGCCTTTGTTTTGAAACAATTTTTATTCAGATTTCCTTCTGGAAAAGACCATCCAAAGCTGAAAGATTACTGTCTCACAGTACAAGGTGGGGGGAGGGGGGATGCTGTTAGTTTGGCCAAGCAGCTATCAAAAATATGCAGGAAATACAACATAAATTCATTTTTCTCCAAATGTTTTCTGCAGTCAAGATCCCAGGCTATTAGATTAACGCCAGGGACTATAAAGACGATAACTTGAACTACAAGTCCCAGGACAGTAGCCAGGTTTCATGTGGTCTTCAGGGATGGGAACAAAAAACCCCACCAAAAATAATAACTTCCTTTCACCATTGAAAATAGTGAACTCCACATGTCAGCTGGATTTCAGAGTCTATTAAGCAGTAAGAGAGGTCACCTCTTCTATCTGCGAGGTCATGAAATTGATGACCATTAAAACTTGATTCTTATCCAAATCCATTTGTAAAATTAATTTGCATATTTTCAGGGACATAAATTACTCTATAGGGACTTAGCATTTTGAGGACTGAAAAGGAGGAAACGTATGTTTTTCTCCAAAACTAAGACCACTGAGTATTGAAAAATATTAAAAGCTTCAGCCAATCTCCTGACTGAAGCTTGAGTCTCCTCAAACAGGAGCTAAACAGGGTTTCTGACCACACAGACAGGATATACCTTTATTCCACAACATGAAACTGTAGAAAATCCTTAAAAGATTGTCCTTTGAACTTTGATTTCTGTCATTAAAATTTCCTTTGGTATAACACCTGTCTTCTTTCACAGACTATTGTAGGCATCCTTCTATTAACTGAGCCTTCTGCTGTATATACCCTCAGTTTTTGTCATGGTAAAATTTTTTCAAGTGAAAAAATACTATGGGAAAGGATGAAAAGCAGATACTTTTTCAAAGCTTTTAGATATCCAGGCATTTTTTCCCAAGTATGAAGCAATATACCATAAAGGAGACTCCATAGAGTATGAATTTTTCAATAAATTATTCATTAAAATAAAAAATACAAATATTTTTAATGTTTTCTGTTTCCACTTTCAATCCCTGAAATACATTTGGATAAACTGGCCAAGCATTTCTCTTCCCCAAGTCTCTTTTGTGCTCCAGCATGCACTCGGAATTGATTCCTTTCCTCTAAAGAATAAAACCATCAATCTCTAGATCCTGCCACTTCAAATTCAAGCCGAATGCTGAAGAGAAAAAAAAATAGTGATTGGCAGAGCTTGGAGAGGGAGCTAGGAGTGCCAGCTCATCCAGCAGAAAATTTAATGTGAAACAGTTCCTAGTCCAAGGAAACCAGACCAAAACTCTCACTTTAACATCCATCATTGATGGAAACAAAAGCTGTTGTGTTTCTGAGTGTGTTCCAACCTAATGAAGGGACAAGGAAAAAAAGAGGAACCCCCAGCTGTGACAGCACATATGAACAGCATCTCTTCATGAGGGGAATAAAGCATCGAATTAAAATTTATGGCTTCCCAGTAGCATTACATACCCTGGGAACAGTGAATGTTTTGTTCCTTCCCAAAATGACAAGTGTTAAGATCATAAAATCAAACTCAACTGGAGTAGCAAATTGATTCTAGACTATCTAGTTCTTGCAGGCTATGTCATGCCGAGTGGAGTTGATGGTTGGTTGCCTAGGGTAGCAAAATATTAGGAATAACAGTATTTAGTGGCTGTTCCGTATGAGCGTGCCTGCAAGAGGGGAGGAGGTGTGTTCATGTGTTACTGTGCTTAGCACAGCAGAAACCCTAGAACTGAGTCAGTCCTGAGTGTTGCCTTTCTAGCCAACTTTCCAACAGCAATGAACTAATAGCATTTCCAAAGGTTAACATTTCTGTAACTTTGCCAAATGGTAGGGTCATGCCCTGTTTTTCTGCTTAAGACAACTTACTTCCCTCATTTTTTTTCTCATGACCTTTTCCCCACTATTTGCCACCATCCATTTTGGCCCTCTCCCGTATTGCTACAGACCTCTAACATACTTCAATATTTGTGTTTTGCTCTGTCTGCAAGGAAGGGCTGCAGAGCTGCTGTAGCGGTAATGACTGCCTAAGCTAGAGCTGCTAACCATGCAACAAACAAGGCAGGTCTGAAACTTCTTAACAATGTTTTTCACAAGTATCGTGTTTTAATCTTTTCCCCTTGGATGTTATATGCTATTCCTGATGCAGCTGATGTGATGTCTCAGAGGCCCTAAAGAGATTTTGGCTTCTGTGCCACCTCCTGTCACAATAAACCTGTTCAATACCACAAAATGCACCGAGGACAGACCAGGTGTTGACTAAGTAGAGATGCCACTCTTGACCAAAAAAACTAAAAGACACAACTAAGAGATGATCCCAGTGCAAAGATGTCACTCTTCTGCGGAGGTCTTTGGAGAGATGGCCAATATTTACTGTACCCTTGTGTGGTTTATTGGGCTCTATTATTCCCTAGTTCTCAAAGAAATTGATCTTTAGAACCAAATCCACTGTGACCATGTTCTCTGGTTGGATGTCCAACTTGCTTGCATTTTTGGAGCAAGGTGCATTTTTTGTAGCCCAACAGCCTCTGCAGGTGGCACAGCAGAACTCACACAGTGAGCAGAGGACTCTCATCTGCATCTGTCCAAACTCTCATCTGCAGCCAGCGAGCAGCTAAACATGCAGGGCTGAGGCTTACAGAGGAGACCTCTACTAACAATTTTGTCATAGCAAGAGCTCGCCCTGGGCATGGGATTTGTCTTCCTCTCCAGACCCTTGGCTTCGTCAGGCTGTTTATTTCTGGAGACATGGTCCTGCATGTGGTGTTTGCTGCACAGAAATGTACCCAGTGCAGGTTTAATGAGTGACTGAGACAGTAACACCTGATCTCACACGTTCCTTAGGTGATAATCCAAATCCCTGTAACCACCCAATCAACGACAAAAGTTTCCTCCAGGAGCTGGCCCTGTGTTGCATTCCATGTACATACTTCCACAGCAAATGTCACTGCCTGAAACTGCCTTCTGCTTGAAGTCCCACTTGGACAGTGGGGAAAGGCAGGGAAAAGGTCTGAGTAATTTTTTTAATGAGGAAAGGGTTTTTTTCTCCACTTCTTGCTCATGCAGTAATGGCTGAGATTTGCTTCCTTTCTTCTTGGGAATGAAATGTTTCAAAATACACAAAACCACTGAGTTGCAGGCAACTGAAATGGTGGGAAATCTGGAATCAGGAGGCAGCAGTTTCTTTAGGTTGTGGACTGAAAGCGAGGTTTCAACCAAAGCCTTTTCACCATGTCGGCCTCTGTTCTCACCCTAGGTTTTAATGTAAATCATTGCCTAAATAATTTGCGTGAAGCCAACATGAAGTGAAGCAACAGGAGGATGTGCTGGCAAAGAAAAGGGTATTTTGGGTATCCCAGCGGTGGGGTGATCCACGGAAAATGCAAGAGAGGCAAAGGAGTTGTACAACACGATCATCCATAGGTGCTAATGGATGGAGGGATCAAAAGGGAGAAACAAATTGAGAGGCTAAATGTGCTGGGAGCGGGTGTGGGGAGGGACTGTGACACAGCTGGCAGAGGATGTGCCTCTGAGACCAGGGGGATGTGTCAGAGGAAGGAGGTCCCTGCCCAGCTCCTCCTGGGGCCATCCCAGCTGACCTGCTGGCCCCAGTCCCACCTGGTGATGCTCACAGCCTGGCCCCTCGACCCCCCACTGCGCATCAGCTCCTCACCAGGGACAACAATTCTTCAGTTGCTTTTCAAACTCAGACTTGGGACTTGTATTTTAGCTTGAAGATAAACATTTTGAAAGCTGTCTTCTTTCTCACAGTGCCTGCATAAGTTGTTTTTAATTATCTTAGGATAGCTTTCCTTGCCCAGGCCAATTTGTTCACTGTTTGTCTTGTGGAGCTGGCCTATAAACCAGCTTTTAGGGATTTATTGTATAACATTATCAAGAAAGCAATCTTTGAAAGAAACTGAAATCACTTACAACAACCCTTTTTTCTTCTTTGCAAATGGCTTCATAGAAGCCAAATGATCACAGCTGACCACCCAAACCTGCTGGAAAGTACTTACTCCAAATTAAAATGTTTAAGTTTAGTCATGTTTTAATCCTAAAATGTTTTAAGTGAAGATTTAGGCAGGAAAAAGAAAGTTCTTCCTGTAGGGGAGAAGCAAGACTTCTTCATTTCAGAATTACATATTTTGGAGTCAAAAAAGCATGATAAATGCAAGGACATACAAGTGCTGCTCTTTGATAGATTTATGTTGTTTTACACACACACACACACACACATGCATCTACTCTTATTTAACGAAAGAAAGCAATAGGCAGAGAGAAGAGCAGTGATTATTCAACCTCCAAGTTTTATTACTGTTTTTTTCTGTATGGACTCTGAACCATGTGAGTGTTGATCGTTGCCTTTTTAAGATTACCTTTGAAAATTTTGACATTCACAATAAATGTGCTACTCATTTAGAGGAATTCAGTTATCTTAAACTGTAACAAGTATTTAATTTTCTTTTTTTTTTCTCTGGTATATTTCTGCGTAATCCTTTTCTGACCTAATGCCAGTATTTTTCAGATGACTGTAATTTTATTGCTTTCCAATAGACAAAGGAAAAAGATGTGTCTTTCTTAAGTGCTCCTCAAAAAGAACAGAAAAGCAGGACTGTTGTAAGCAGAGGAGACTTCAGTATTTACATTGTATTGCTATTTGAAAGGAAATTTGATGGAGGAGAGAGTTCTGCTTTTAGTCAGAACATCCTTATATGTCTCTTTTTTGAAGCACCTCTTCTGCACTAAGAAAATGTTTCCAGACTCTTAAAAAACTGCTCCTCAATCCAGAAAATTAAAGAAACCCATTGGAAATCTGGCTCTTTTCAGGGATCTGAACATTTACTGTCCTTATCGTCTAGAGTCCCCCCACATTTTTTCCTTGGGATTGTCTTACATTTGTGACTGTTGATGCAACTGTCCTTAAAATCTGCACTCCCTCTCAGTTCCTGCATGCTTTGATCATCACTGCCATCAGCCAGAAAGTATAAGGTATTGACTCTATCAGCTCTGATTTTATACTCTACTTCATGGGAATACCCAGGACATCGTTGATCGTTGACTTCCCATGAATGCTTACAGCAGACCAGCATGGGTTACACCTGCACTGAGTTTAAACATTTCCTTTCCTATGACAACAATTAGAGTGAAATTTTCTATTCTGCCGTAAATTAAAGCTGGGAATAACAATGGAGAGGTCTAACCACCCCCTGCTGTCCAAGCAATCCTTGACCAACCTGGCAGCTTTAGGGAACAATGCAGTTCTGCTCTCAGATGTTATTGTGTCCCTGCCCTGGGAGAGCATTTCTCCACCTATGCTCTGGGAACCATTCATTTCAGAGAATGGTTTCTGAGATAACTCTAAAACAAAGCAACTCTCCCCACTATCTCCCCCATCCCAAAACTGCCCAAAGTCTCACACACATGCTGTCACAACTTTCAAAGGGCAGCCTAATCTTCAGTTCGCTATTTATGAAAACTGCTGCATTATGACTGCCCAAGCAGTCTGCAGCTTAATCCTTAAAAAAGTCAGTGGAACTTTGGATTAAGGAGCATGGAGAAATACTACTTTGGAGAAGACTGTCCTCTATTTCATTTATTTGTGAAGAAACAAAATACCTGCCTGATGTACTTACTGTCTGTACTCTCTAGAGTCAATGACAGATTGTTGTATCAGGCTTCCATCTTCCACCAGGTGCTTAATACTCATGAATGAAGCCTACTAGATGCAACAGTACTACTAATTAAACCAGCAGGTTGATATTAATTTATTGCACTCTTTTTGTCTACTGGACACCACCTCAGATTTTGCCAGAGCCCTTATTAACACTTCATAGTAGGCCAGGTTGTCCTTTCCCATATAAATATCACTCCTGGAATATCTCAGCTACTGCGTAGCCTCTGGTGAAATGCAAGTTTTTTCTTTCCTCACAGCTCCACTATAAAGGGAAGAGCTGGTTGTTGCTATGGACAGAAGTTCACATAACACCTTTGTGGCTGCAGGAAGCCAAGACTGAATCTATGAGCTCCATCAGCCTGCAGAGCATAGGGTAGGGAGTGACCTCCTCATCAGGGGCTCCTGAGCTGTTGCATGTAAACACATCATCCACTTTGTGAGCTCCATCCTAGGACTAGTCAGGTGTCTTGCTCCTGGTGTTTCTACTGTAAAGTTTGTTGGAACCTTGTTCCATTGCTTCCTTCTGCCAGAACTTGCTAGAAACTTTGTAATTCCAGACACCTTTTTATGGCTCATGTAAGCCAATTTATTCTTCTGTTCATGATGCTGTAGTGTCCCACCTCAAGGGAAAGGCAGCACTCAAGATTCCTAGATGCCTGTGTTCAAAAAACAACAACAAAGATCAGAGGTTCCACAAAAATTTATTGTGTTTTATTAGTAAATTATACATTTAGCATGGAAATTGCTGTGTTACTCCCAGTTAGTCTAGTATGAACACCCTGTGGTGGATTTTGAATAAGGGGTAGTGTGAAAGAGAAGAGGGAGAGAAAGAGCCTAAAGTGAGGGAGAGGAAAGAAGAAAGAAAAAGCAAGAGGAAGAGAGAAAGAGACGAAGAGGGAGAGAGAGAGAAAAGAGAGGAAGAGAGAGAAAGAAAGAAAAAGAGAAAGAAAGAAAAAGAAAAAGAAAGAAATAAAAAGAGAAAGAAAGAGAGAAATAAAAAGAGAGAGAAAGAGAAAGAAAAAGAGAAAGAAAAAGAAAGAAAGAAAGAAAGAAAGAAAGAAAGAAAGAAAGAAAGAAAGAAAGAAAGAAAGAAAGAAAGAACACCAGTAGTCCTGGCTCTAGAGTCAGTCCAGCTTATGGGTTGTCCAGGGTCCTGGGGGTGCTTTTTAATAGATAATTTTCCCACCCTGATCCTAAATTTATTGCATTTAATGCAAATTAGTTATTGGGAGCAGTCTGTTCTTTCCGACCTTTCTGGAAATGAGCCAGAGTGCTTTGGGAGGCTTGCCTGGTCTTGATCCACTTCTACTGGATCGACTTTTGGTTGACACTTTGGTTGCCCACTTCTTAACTTCATTCCTGTGCTTGCACTCTGCTGTGCTGTGCTTATTTCCAAGGGCCAGAATAAGAACACTTGTCCCAGAAGAGTGCTGCCCTTCCTCTGTATGCCACCTTTGTCCAGACACATCCTGTTCTCCCTCACAGGCATGGTTATTACCAACAATCCTTGGTTGGCTCCATAACTATCTGGCTATCAGTGTTTGAGACACACAGATTAGCCCCTTATCTTCTGGCTTCTACAGCTGCCTTTTATCTAAGTGAATTATTTGTACTGCAGACACACCCATGGGCCCTACCCAGATGCCTCTGAACACTCAAAAATGCTGCATATGCAGCTGACCCAAAAGGATTCAGGGTGACACTCTAAGCAGAAGACGTCAAACACAAATATATGCAGAGGACTCAAACTGGTGCCCTGACTGCTGACAACTCTGGTGCCTCTTTCATCACCAGGGACACAGAAATATCCCTAAGTCCTACTGTGAAAAGCAAATGGAGGGCATGGGGAAGAGTCAGCAGGAGTAGTTGCTCCAGAAAGGAGGCCAGGTTTCAGAGCTATACTTACTGAACCTGATTTCAATTTTTTGGAAAAGGTAACCAGAAGATTACCCTACCCACAAGCAGCCAGGAATTCAGGTGAGTCTCTTAGCTGTACTGGAACACAGTATTTTGTAAGTGCAGGCTCAAGGCAAGAGTCTGAGTGCCTCCCAGTAACCCCCCAGCTAACCCCAGCAGTTTGGTTATTAGTTATTAAACATCTGAAGGAAAGCACAGTGTGCTGTGACTTCTGCAGTCTGTGAGCACCAACAGTTGCTGAAACAGAGTCAGGACCCTTCCTGTAATTTTTTTGGACCCTATTCTTGTAGTTTGATGTAGAGATAACCTTAACCAGTGCTTTACTGAAGTGTCTGTTGCCCATTTTACCCAGTTTCATGCAGCCCAGTTGCCACCTCACTCTGACAGTGGCTTGGTGTGTTTAGAGCCACCATTTAGCATAACAAAATGAATTAACATAGGCTTGAGTTTTGGCCAGATATACATGATACATTTTAAAGGTATGATTTTGTTTTGGCCAATGGTTAATGACATGTTTAAAGATGTGATGTTATTTTGCATTAGAAAACTTATTTATGCATCATAAATAACTAATTTTTCTGAGTTTTAATGGTATTTACTGCATGTTGCACAATTTCAGTTCTAAGAGAGAAATAATAAAAAGGTGCACTCTGAGTGGCATGGAACGTGACACTAACAAAAAAGTGATAGGGTGGGTGAAGTGAGATATTGGTCAGATATTGATAAGTATGCAGTTAACCACACATACCCACAAACGTTATTTTCTCCAATAACACTGTTTCAAGAAGGCAAATGTCCTGGTCTTGGGCACAGCTGGCGCACTGCTTTGTTCCCTGCTGTAAGACCACATTTTGAGTTGATCCTAAAAGTGCCAAATCTTTCCCATCTGAGAGGAAATTTTTCATATGAGGACTTTACCTCAGAGTGGCACCAATGGCTGTTTATAGTCAGTGAATTTAACAGTACAGATTAACTTCAGTGAGGAAGGTAGTGAAAACTGTTCATTTATTAGCAAAACAACAGCAGTGGATTTAATTTCTTTTTAACACAGAAGGAAAGAAGCACTTTGTCCTGATGGCAATGTGAAGGTGCCACAGCACCCTCAGGACCTCTGCAGCAGCATCAAGGCTGAGCAGGAGTCCTCTTTTCCCAATAGTCTGGTTCTTCCAGTTCCTGAAGATCCTGCTAATAGTCTCCAGTTCAGACTGGAGAAGGATTTCAATTTGGACTTTTAAGCTTCACACTAATGTTTTGACCACTAAAAGATACCTGGAGCAGTGTGTACCTGACCTCACTTAGGCCATAGAAAGCCATTTGTTTTGTCAAGTGCTGCATCCTTTGAAGCCATGCCCACCTCTTGGGCCCAGGCTGCAGGGCACCCTCCCTGTGTAGCTGATGGAGGGGTGATGCAGATGGTCCCTCATTTGAGCAGTGATTGAGGTGAGCAGAGGTTTCCCTTCATGGACAGTGATGGCCATGAGAGGATGCTCAGCATGTGCAGTCTAATGGTGCTAGCAGAGCTCTGCAGCATGATGGCAAGCAGCTTGGGGGAAATGCCACTTTTTACTCAGCACATTCTTTGCAAAATTATGGTTTGTCTGTGCTATAAGTGTTTAGGGAATGTGTCTGGGAAGTACGTGTCAGGGATGCTTCTGGAATTAAAATGAGTACTTGTTTGACATAAGTGAGAAACATGAAAGGTTCAGCTCAGTTAAGCATGTGCAGCATCAGACCCTGAATCAGGGAAGAGGGGCTGATGTACAGATTACTCCTTGGCAAAATTACCCCAAGACTTCTCTCCTTTTCCTGCCCTTTCATGGGTGCCTTTTTGGGCTCCCAAATGAAGACTTTGCTGACTGCAGCTGGAGATTAAGGGAGTGCAACAGACAGAAGTAAGAGTCTATTTATCCCTGGCAAAGCCTGCCTTTTTCTAGCTTGGATGGAAAAGAAGACGAAAGTCCACGGAGCACTTGAGTGAACAACAAATGGCATAAGAACAAATGCAGCGAAAGGGAATGCCAAGGTTGTCATCCCCCATCAGCACTTTGGATGGGTTTCCTGCTCAGAGCAGCATGGGGGAGGCTGCAGGACCTCGTGCAGGAAGCAGGTGGTTTGCTTTACCAGAGCCATGCGTAATGGCCAGGGAGCCGCGCTGCGCGCCCGCCAAGCTACAGCAGATGGGCTGCAGTGTGCTCCGCTCAAGGATATTTTTCATGTTATGTGTGGAAAAGAGCAGTAACCCTTGTTTGTTATATGAGGCCTTGTAGGATTTTATTTGGAAAAAAGCCATTTTTGAGATTAAAAAAAAAAGCCATTAAAAATGTGAGTCACTGTAATCACTTTCAAAGTGCTCTGACAGGGCCTTTTACTTGCAAAGACTTCACTACTAAAAGAAACTTTTTTGTTTTAAAGAAAAGCTCCACCACAAATTATCTCAGGCTAATTGAGGTGACATTAGGGATCTGTTCATTTGAAATTACCAAGAAAAACCACCCCAAATACCTCAGAGCACTGGATCTGAACTATTCACTGTGAAAAGCTGCCAGCAAAATAGCTATGTCTGTTCTGTGGCTTAACATAGCACCTTGGGCTGTAAAAGCACCACAACACTCCCTCCACTGCAAATGTATTTCAAATTCTATATGCCCAAAAGAGCTGGGGGACACTCATTCCTTGTTCAGTGAGAGGCAGGACTTGAAGCCCTGCGTCTACCCTGTGAGCCTTGGGAACCTCAGAGTGGGGAGATCCAGATCCTGAGTAAAGAAGTGGTTGATCACCTGAATGATCCAAAGACACCAGGGCTGGTATGCACATCACATCCCGCTACGCTTTGGGGTTTGGCTGTCCCAGTCAGCATTGCCAGATGTTTGTGACCCCTTGGAGGGAAGGTGCCCAAAGTGCTGATTTGAGAACACAGTGTCACTATGAGGCTGTGAGCAGTGAGGGACAGAGAGAGCACAAACCTTTCTGTCATATATTAACCTCTGTCAAATATCAGCATCTTTTCTCTCTGGTGCACCATCACCATCCTTGAGAAGAGACCAACTGACCTGGGCAGGGTCTCGCCTCATCCAGGCACTCCTTCCAGAGCCTATTTACTTACCACACCTCAAACAGTCACTGAATTAGTCATCCTCTGTTGGAGTTGCTCTTTCTGTAAAGAAGCCCCTTGCAACTCTGAACTCCTCCCCTTGGTGGGCAAATCCATCCTCAAGGAAGCTCACCCCTGATCCTGTCACTATGGTTTGAGCCTGTTCTATATTTCCCCACCCCTGTGTTTTGTTATTAGTTACCCTATGTATCAATCTAAGTTCCACTCCTCTTTTGTTCTAGAAAGTTCGTTGTAGTATAGTTATTAATTGGTTATGTACCCCTGTTCCCTCCTTCCTCTCCAGCTCAATGGTCAAGCTAGCCTGGCTTTGCCCCTACTCCTCCCCTTACCTTGTCCCTGATTTGTTACCACCTTGGTATGAAAACTCCCGCACGGCCTTTGTTCTAGGCTCTTGGGAGATGGATCTAACTAAGTAAACACCTGTTACTGCCACCCCAAGAGCCTCTCCTTATTCCGCTAGCAGTCGTGGATCTGGGAAACCAACAAGAACCCTAAAACCTTCTCTCTGGGCTCGTGGGTCTCTTGGAGAGACTGCTCTCCCCCCTTGACTGACCACTGGCTTGGTCCGGGGGACAAAGAGACACCACGACCACTGGCAGCCTGTCCCAAGGTTGCCCACGGTCCCGACACCGATGAACTGATATTAAATAATCCTCCTCCCAAATCTGGGCTGAGCTTTCAAATCTCTCAGGTGCTGAAGAAAGGGCAGCTCTGTGATGTTACTTGTTACCACGGCCAGGTTCCACCATATCTGTGTCAGACCCTGGGCCAGAGGCTTTCAAAGTCTCCTGCTGTGCTGGACTTCCTCTGAACAGGGGTACCTACTCTGTGGACCACCACCAAACTCAGCAATGAGTCAGAAATCAAATCACTGAAAATAACTGAGGCTGCTGCACCTCTGGGCGTGCAAAGCAGCTGACTATAAATTACAATGTCAAAACAAAGTGTAGGCACCTCCCTGGAGAGGTGGCAGGGCTGCAGCTGTGGGAAGTGGGGAAGCCAGGCATCCAACCATGGCACGCTGGGTCTTGTCCTTTTCTGTGCTACTTCTTCAGTGTTGCTAGGATCTGATTTTTACTTTGTGTTTGGCCAAATGCAGACATTGGAAAAATGGAGAGAAAGTAGAAAACAATCACAGAAAACAATTTGAGGGCTGACAGAAATATCTGATGGTGAGAGACTTAGAAAATTTCTCTCTAGCTTAGTGAAAAATCCATCACACTGTATTTTGCTAGAGGGACTTACCGAGTGCTTTACGCCACTGGCAAAAGGCAAATAGCTGCAAGCTGAACAAGTTAAAATAGACATGAGGCAGAGTTTAAAAGCAAACAATGACTCATTGCTAGTAAAAATTACTAAAGGCATTGGTGGTTCCTCTGCTTTGACTAGTAGGAGAGGATGGGCTGTCTTCTTCTGTAGATGGGTCAAAGGTTTCACACAAGTGCTTGGAGGAGGTTGCCTGACTTGAACTGTACAGGAGGCCAGGCCAGATGACATAAAGCTGCCTTCTTATATCAACAACCTCCGTTATTCACAGCGCTGAATCAAGTCCTGCAACACATCCACGCACCCAGAACCCAGACAGTGTTGTTGGGACATGTTGGTAGTTAACTGTTAAATATTGTCAGGAAAAAATAAACACACGGGTAACCGCGATGCTTAGTCATAGTAAATCATATTCCTCAGCTCTTTTGCCTTGTAAAGCACAGAACAGCAGTGCTTGAAAAATCAGTAGAAGCTCCAGTAGTTTGCTCTTGTATTCTATTGCTGTACAATGTGTTACCAGCCACAACCTTCAGTGACAGGTAAGAGCTGCTTAATTGGCAGCCTCTGTGCCATGCAAGCATTCTCTCCTACTCTTGGCTGAGGGCATTGGAGACCATTAGACAGCATAAAGCTCTGCACCTGGTACACATGCTATTGAAACTCAAGAAAAACTTCTACATTTTTTTTCAAATGGAGAGAAAACTCCTGATCTTGTGCTCATGCTGCTCTGGATTTATGCCCACAAGCTATCAAATGGAAGACAAATGACAGTGCTGTTATTTCAAGCAGTTTAATGATTCTGGCAAAAGACCTGGCAGCAGACTCCAAAGATTTCATCTAGTCAAGGCAATGCCTATTCCAAGAGTGGAAATCTTCAACTGGAGAGCTGGCAAGTGCATGTTTGTGCTGGAGGCTTAAATCAATCATTTCTATTTTTCCCAAAGTGATTTAGCAAAGTACAGAAATTGGCTCCTTCATCAGTGGCCACAGGCCACTTTTCATGCTTAAGGTATTAGTGCCATGGACTGGAGTGATATATTGACTTCGTGTAAAGAAGTCAGTGTTAGCACCACCTGTTTAATCATTCCTTTACAGTAGCTGTAGTTTGAAAACTGTCAACAAGTGCCTTGTTGACACTGTCAAAAAGGAGCCCAGGAGACCACTGTACATTACTGGTCCCCTGGAGTAACTTCTCTGTGCTCATGCAAAACTCTCCGGCCACCACAATACATTTCTGAGTCTGCTGCCCAACAGCCTCCTTCTCATTGCTGCCTTGTGAACTGACAGAGATTCCCCTGGGACTGATGCCTGAGTCCATTAGCAACCAAAATACTGGTGGAGATTTGTACTATGAAATGCACTTTGAAAGTCTTGGACAAGCTTTAGGGCCCTAACTGCAAAACTGGGAGTTCAATTAAATAAAAAACCTACTCAGCAGCCACCTAATCCTTTACTTAGGCCTGGAGATTCTTGAGGTGCTAATAATTCTGCTTCTGTGGATACCAAAACTGTCCATGTCCTCTAGTGGTAATCAGAAAGTAAAGGGAATGTAATCCAAGACTGCAAGTTTACACAAATTCCTTGTTAGATACTCTCTATAAACACTTCCCAGATCATGGGAATATCCTGGCAGTACTGTATCTTCTTCTCAGAGCAATCCTGTGCTCTATAGCTATCACACAGTGTAATTTCCCTGTAGGGAAGGCCCAGCAAGAGGTCTGCATGAAAGAGAGTACATGCCCAAGAGGCATGGATGCTCAAGGCATCCCATTTAGCATGTCTCAAAAATATGTTTATGTGCAGCCTCAGGGGCCAGATTGGCTACATGTGCTCTGAACAGATTGAACACATGGCAAGAGGACAAGGATCCTTCCTACATGGTCAGGAGTGCCTAATATGTAGTGATGTATCTGCCAGTGCTGCCTCCTTTCATGTTATAACTAAAGGGTTACATCAGCCAGGTGCTTGGGAGGTGCCTCTACAAATTTCTCAGCTTCAAAAGGTTGAAACATCTCCCATCTGCCAAGAGAATGTCGTATTTCCTCTCTGCTTCTCTAGGCAAAGAATAGTCATGCTTCACTCCCAAATCAGTGGGAAATAAGTGAAAAAACAAAACCCAAACTAAAACCACAGCAAAATTATACTAAATCACCATTTATTCACTGATGTCCCCAACTCTATCCCAGAACCCAAAAACATTGCAAACTCAGGTTCTCTCAAACTCCTGAGAATCAAGAGCACTAAACATTTCTCTGTCTTTTGCTCCTGAAGTGGCCTTGGTTTGTAAATCTTCCAGCTTGGCTCTCCAATAATAATTATGGTACTTAGCCTCTATCTCCTTTCAGCTAGTTGCTAACACAGTCCAGCTGATTTCTGCAGAAGGAATGAACAAACAAATTTGAACAAGAAAAATGTCAAGCCTCAGAGGACAGTAACAAAAGGGCACACTGACAGGCAGCTCAGCCTAATCATCATTATAAAAGGGAGCATTCTTCTCTGCAAGCAACCATCAATCCTGCATAAAGAGGGCTTGTAGGAGAGATTGCAAGGGTGACAACATTTTCAGTATAGAAGACCTTTCAGTCCGTTCTTTCAATACTGTTTATACACCTTATTGCAAACAGTCACTGAAAAAAAAAAAATAGTCTATAGAATCATTTACAGTCAGACATGTGCCCGGGCTTTTAGCTGACCTTGGGACCCTGCTGGTTGCCACAAGCTGCCTATCCCAGTGCCACCTGGGGCCACTCATCACTCAGTATACACAAGCCTGTGAGTCTGGCACTTAAAAGAACTTCAAGAAGCTCTCAGCTGTATTTGGGGCATGGTGATACAAAAAGAGTGATCTTAACACAATGCCTGCTAAATAAAGAATCTCCTCAGAAGGAGAGAAATAATATTACAGCTTCCCCGAAGCAAGAGAGGTCTCACTCCCTCTCCCCCTTAACACATCCATCCCACCACACGCTTGAGTCAGCCTGGCTGGCTCAGTTCAGAGAGCCATCCCAGCAAGGAGAAGGATGCAGATGCTTTCTGCAGGATGGGTGAGCTGAACTGGCCACAGGAAGCCACAGGACCTCACAGCTGGGAGAAAGAGGATGAGCCTTTTGGCAGTGCTGATCCATTCAAGCAGCTTGCCAGGTGCATGAAACCACAGCTCCAAAGCACAGAAACTCAAGCCCTTATAAAGTTTGGCCTCTTTCCTTTGGTTTTAGGTGACCAGTGCCCTTACACACAAAATGTGAGTCTGCCAAAAGCTGGGCTGGAGCAAGTAGCAGGCAATCAGCCTGACAGGTGAACACCAGGCCCCTCCCAGGGGCAAACAGACAAATCCAGTCCAAACTTCATTTATTTTTTGCCAGCTGAAACTGTTTGGTAAATGCATCCTGATATTTTACAGCAAAAATTAAACAGTCTCGCTCTACTCCAGAGCTCCCATTTCCAGGCCCATGGCCAGTTAATACTTCATCTCTTGCTGCAGCATGACCAGCAGTGGAACAAGCACTAAATGAGTCCTGCTGGTCCTGGTCTGTCAAAAACCCCAAGCCAGAGCCTGAGGAACCACATGAGACACTGCCTGCCCACCACACCTTCTCCTGGTTTGATTTCTGCAGATCCCACGGAGGATCTGTTCAGGAAAATTCAGTCTGCAGGCACAAGTTTTGCAGCTTATTATCTGGCTCACTTTTTTGATGTCAGGAGAACCACTGCACGAAAATAACTCATTATTAAAGAGAAGGGCTCCAGAGAAGTTTCTATATTCCAGTGCAAAGGCTTTTCTTTTAGCAGGCATTTGTCTGTTGTGTCTGCAACCTAAGTATGGCAAGCAGAATCTGAAAATAACATTGAATAGAAACTGATTCATGAAACAAGTCATGTCCATTTCTTGGCAGAGCAGCAATGAATTCTCATAACCGAGTTTTTCCGATCCTGTTATACATTAATTAGTTGGAATATATTAACATCTCAAAGATTATGTCAAATCACAACTTTTAATTGCACATAATTTCTACCAGTGTGTGTGTGTTTTGGTCCACAAATTAGTTTGAAATATACTAGAGTTAGAATAAAACATTTTAACCCTTATAATTTTTTAATGAGCCCCTAGAAAGAAAAAAAAACCACATTGTTCAAGAAGAAATACAGTAATTTAAAATAAATAATAACATTTGCCACAGATTTTTACATTTGATTTCTTGATTTAAAGAGAAAATCCTACACCTGGTAACCCTTATTACCTCCTGCAGCCCTCCTGAGCCCTGGAAACAGATTTCAGAAAGATGCCCAAGGCCAACCATTTATAAAAGCAACAAAACCAAATCCTTTCACCCATTTGTTTCCCAGGTCACAGAATGAAAACCTGTAGGCCTCTTACTTCCATCTTTAGCACATACTCTCACTTGAGGCTTAGAAAGCAGCTTGAATTTGACTTGCAAAATAAAGAGAGAGGCATGCTCTTGCTCCCTGGAGAAAGCCTGTGAAAGTCACGTGTTTTTTTTTATTTTAAGCTTTAGAAACTTGAACTCAAGATGTAAGGTGGGAAAGGAAGGCCGAGCCAGGCAGTTGGTACAAGTAAGGTGAGGTGCAGACACAGAGCCTTGTCCTGTGTCAGTTGGAAAAGACCCATAGTGAAAAACAGCTTCGCAAGCCCCCAGATGTCAAAGTTCCTGGGACAGAGCTGCACACTAAATACTGCAGCTCTGTGTGTGCTTTGCAGCATTTGAAATGAAACCGTATTATGGATCTTCAGCTGTACCTGTCTTAAAATTAAATAAAATATTATTTGAGAAAAAAAAAAAAAAAGACCTGAAACAAAATACACAGAGTCTATGGCCCCTATCCATTACTGCAGATTAATTCAATCCTAAAACAAGACACGAACATTTTTCAAGAACACTTTCACTTGCTCATGAAGAGGATGTGTCAAACCCCCACTGTGCTGCCTGAGGTGGACCAGTACTGCCAGGCAGGGATAAGTGCACCCATGATGAGTGCCTAGAAGAAGTTTTTTTGATGGGACACTGGGACTGAGAGGCACTAAGATGTCCCAAATCTGAACACAAAGCCTGTACTGCCATGGTTCCCATCACTGCTGACTTTTCCAATCAGTGTGGAGAAACCAACATTTAATGAAGGGGAAATTGTACAGTTTCTGTGACTCTTTGTGGTCCTGTTTTTCACAGCCTTTCCTCATGCAGAAATACCAGTGGTAACAGGAGTTGCCCTACTTTTTTAGGGGCATTTTTGTAAGACATACTAAGAGAGGGACCCTGGCTACCCCACTTCCTCTCAAGAACTATGCATTTTCTTCACTAAAACCTTCTTTTGCTGAGAACAGAAGCGAAAACTCAGACCAGACTATGCTAACAGATCGTAGAACCCAGCCCAGTCCAGCCCAGTGCACAGGACTCCTCTGGGAGGATGTAAAATGTCAAGTACAGTACCCTAGTCCTGCCTTGGCCGGGGCACTTCAAATGTGTGCATGTGCCCACATGCCTTTGTTTATGGCAAATACCATCTTCCCACTCCTCACACAATACTTATTTCCTTGAAAGATAAGAGAATTAATCTGATGGTAGGAGATAATCAGGATTGTTCCTCTACACACAATAGAAAATTCTTTTGGTGTACCTATTTGTGTCTTCTGCATACATGCTCACAGTTTTGACTCCTGAACATGGAGGAACAGGTTTAAAAGGGATTATATATATAGCAGAATACTTTGAAATCACTTACGAAAATTCTCATTTCTCACCTTTGTCTTTAAACATTTACACAGATCTGAGGGGCTCCAAAGGGGAATTTTTATAATCCCATTCTGTGCTTATGGCATTTAACAGCAATTAAGACTCTAAAAATGTCCTCAAGAGGCATTGATACTAGGAGAATATTCCATTTCATTAATGGTTATTTGGTTTTTATTAAAGCTTACTTTATCTTTAGAACACATTTGGTACAATCATGGGATACATTAATTAGGATTAAATAATACTATGACTCATCAACATACAGGAGTTCAATGTCTACTTGAAGATGTTCAATAAAAAGGTGCTACTGATCCTTGTTCCAGTGGTGTTCCTCCTGTTCATTGGCACGTTAAGTGTTTTCTTCTTTCAGCTTTGCCTTTTCACCGAGCCATCTTCCTTATTCAGTGTGCCATAGCATGAACTGTGAGAATCTGGTTGTATTTTGCCTGTCAATCTTTGTCCTAAGGAAATGTGGTGAGAGAAGGAAAAAACAACAACTCTGTGAAGAATTTTAATAAAATAAATTCCCTACCAATTCATCATTTAAACATTCTTTGCTCCAGTAATCATTGTTTTCATTTGACTGGTTGTAATAATAGCTTGGAAAAACCCTGAAAAATTCTTTGAAAAATCTGTTGGGAACAGGAATAGAAATTAAGGGAACAGTATATTTATTAAATATGACTAGAGCACATTTGTGACTCAATTCTCCTAGGTCATCCCATTATCTGATACCTCATTTAAACAGAGACAGAAAAAAAGCCTTACTTACCAGGAATATGTCCACAGTCAATAAAATGAATTTGTAAATGCTCCTCTTTTTTATTTCTTGCAATTATAATCACACCAAGGAAAGATAGGAGACACCTGCAAAATAACCGTGGCATAGTATCATTAGAAACAGTTCACTGCATCTGAGATGAGAATTTCTTTCCATGTTTCTTTTTCAAGGACTTCCAAACACAAGTTGCTGAGTTTATAAAGAAACACTTCTTCCTGTCAGCTCTATAAATTTTTTTTGGGCTTCTTTCAGTCTACTTTTTGCCTCCTGAAGCTTTATTATCAGTTCCAAAAGCTCCAGAGCCAAAATTATACTTCCAGCAATATATACCTAATCAGATGCCTGTGAGTGTGAGACCACAACATTTGAATCCCTGAGCAAATCTTCACAGAGCATCCAAGCTAGCATTCTAGCATGTGCAATTTCAGTAACAACTCAGACTAGCTGTGGACAGTCAATATCTCTGTTGTTTTTCTCATTTGATTGTGTGTCTCGGGGGCAGGCTGTAAGCCAGGAGCAATGAAAAACTGCTATGGTTGGACACATCTTCTATCCGCTGTGTGTTGGACACACAACTCCTAATTCCTATCTGCCAAATACATGGTTGCTCATCTCCACTTTTTGACTCTTTTCCAGCAGTCAGACAAGATAGTGGCTGTGTGCACCTACTCCAGCCCAACTGCAGAAGATGAAGATGTCTGTAGCTATATGTAGCCATTTATTTGACAGTGCTGTGGCAAGACAGCTCCAGCAGTTCTAGGAGATCTTTTAAACATTTTGTGCCCATTATTATGACTGTCACCTCTCCCAAAAGTCGTTGTGGTGCCAATAGCCAGCAGAAGGTTTCTGCTCTCATAACACCTAGGCCATTGTTCAAAAAATTATTCAGCATGCTCTGAATTTTTCCACAGGCACGCTGTGTCTTTCTGGACACAGGAAGATGGAGGAGAGTTATTACAGTACTGCCTTGTAGGTAATCAGCTCATATAATTGCCCATTCCTAGGGGCAGAAAAAACCAGACACACCAGTGGAAGGTAACATGGGAGGAGATGTCTCACAGCTGTAAAAGCACCCCCTATAACTTGATATTTGGTGGAGAGCACTGACTTCTCCTTCCTGCTGGAGGAACACATGATGCTGGTTTTTCATTCCATCATGAGATTAGTAGTTCACAAGTGTCTCACATTCTTACATATTTGGATTCAAAACCAGGCCTCCAAACTCCCAAAGCACAGACATCAATCTTTCCTTTAATGTTTTTTTTATCCTACTATAATGGCTATTCCATAATACTTTAATAACAAGGCGGGTTTCTTCTTACTGAGAAAAGAAGAGATTCCACAAGGCAATGCTGTTTCAGTACAAACCTTAGTGCAGATTTTAGGCTGATACACTTACCCGAACAGAAACATGAACACGCTCAGTAAAGCTGCACTTTGGAATTCCTGATAAAATATGACCCCTGGAATGTGACAGAAACAAGAATTGCAGATCTTGACTGGCTTCCAAGTGATATGAATTACAGCTGGGAGGGTAAGGAGAAATGTCATGCTTAAATGGAGCAAAAGAATCCCAAATAAGGTATTAATACACATTGTGATGTGTTCACTTTATGTCCTATATTCCCTAATCTAGGCTTTCTCAGGATACTGCGCATAGGACTGGAGAAGATTTAGTCAGTCAGGCTGGAGCATGTGCTGGGTTAGGAATTGCACAGATGCATGTATCTTTTGCATTGTCAGCAACAATTTCTGTGCAGGTCAAACTCAAGGTCTTATTCACAAGCAGAGACATACCAGTACAGCTAAGAGGTTCTTCATGGACTTTGTTAAGCTACTCCAACACACCATGTGGACATTTTAACTCCAATTGGGAACAGATTTTCAATAACTAACTGTGTCCCTGATGTTTACACCAAGTGAAGGGCTCCAGCAGCCAAGTTTGCCAAATCTTTCTGGCTGAAGGGATCACTAGCTCTTTCTGGTCACCTCTCTTCCAGGAATTAGCACCTCTGTAGTGGATGTGACAGAACCAGATGTGTATCTGGATCTCAGCTGCCCCTATTAACAGCCAAGTATATTAGCTTTAAACCACTGATGAGCAGAGCTCTGCTTAGAAATGCCAGAGTGGGACCCAGGGTAGCTGAAGTGTGACTGTGTCTTCGAAGGCTCTAACTGGGGATGGGGGAATCATGAGAAAAAATACCTTCTACGAGCACCCCAGCAAGATTCAGCAGAGGTTGTTCTTCTAAGCCCTATGCTGGTTTCACTAACCTGGTGCAAATGCATGTGTATCCACTCTCAAAGCTATTAAGCCATTCCTGAATAGGTACTTGATCTTTTAAGGAGGCACCAGGCCAAATTCCCCATATGGTCACAGGAACACAACCCCCTTTTGGCACAAGTTTCCTCTCGGTCACAAAGTGTAGGTCTCTTCTAACACAGGTGCTGAGGCAATCTGCGCATGAAGCTAACTCCCCTTCTCATTAATGGCAGCTCTGCATGAGAAACTCCCGCACAGCAATGACAGGAAAGCCCCCAGTGTGTGTTAAAATGAGTCATAAATGTTCTAACAACAGGATCATTTTGGCTCATTGCTGATACAGCATCTTAGTCGTCCTCCCAGCTCATGTTCTTACACTGCACACCATTTCCAAGATTTGCAGTCCCTCTTTAACAATGCTGAGTTCAAAGTTCTCACCCAGAATAAAATGTTAAATGCCTAAAAAGTTTTTGTAGTCATTTTATTTCCTTCACTTAACCCAGAATTCCACCTTCTGAAACAGAATATACGCTAACTACTATGAAGCACAGCTGGTTGTCATTTGAGTAGTTTGCCAGGCTGTTAAAATTACTCTACCAGTTAGTATAGGGAGAGACTGGTGTGCACATGGTAAATGCATTTACTGGATGTCAGTATGAGGCTAGGATAAATGCAGGTACTTCTAGTAAGCCAGCCAGGTGCACTAAATCACACATAACTATTTTGCAAAGGTTAGAATTTGATTATTTTTTATAGAATTATAGAATGGTTTGGATTAGGATGGACCTAAAAGATGATCCAATTCTAACACCCTGCCATTTATTTTATTTCAGATTTTGTGAACTTATTTATTTTTCAGAACTTAATCACCTATGACTTAGGAAAATATCTTTCCATGAAGACAAATATGACTGGTTTGAGTTCCTATTCACAGGGTTCCTATTCTTGAAAACCTGATGTTTAGGAAATCTTTCTGTAGCGGAAGAAGGTCAGAAACAAACCTGAAATGATGGCACTGATGGTGAAGAACACAAAATTAATGGGGACAACTGCTACTGCTTCATACAGATGCACTGCTTGATTCAAGAACCTGCAAGATAAGCATTATTGCATCTCGTGCCTAAAGGAGGTTCCTTGCACTTTAAGTCAGGTTAAGCCACTTCTTGTCAGTTTAACAATAAGTGTGACCATTTCTTACCACAATAGCAAGTAGCCCTGGACAGCATACATGTATTGAATTTACCTTCTGTTTTTGACTCTGCAGAATATAAATGAATTGGTGAAAGCAAGAAGGTTGGCATGGATTCTTCTGGCCATAGGCTGTCAACAGACATGTTTTTGAAGCATTGCTGGAAAATCTTTATCAGCCACAGATAAGGGAGGAATGCTAGGGTATTATTGCATATGATCTGCATTGGTTCTTGGAAGCAGTGCTGCCTGCAAGCAGCCAGGGACAAGTTGCTCTAATTCAAACAGGTTGTGTAAGGGTATATTGGCATCATGGACATGAATACATGAGCTCTTGTAGGAACTGTATCACTTTGCTGAAGTCCACGTTGCTGTTACTGCTCAATCCAGTTTGGCTGAAACACCTATTTGTATGTTTATCCATGCAATCACACCCCAGAAACATTCTGTCTTGTGGGGAAAGTCAAGGACAATGCCTTCAAGCTTGTGCTCCTTGGGTCAGAAACTCTCTGCCCTGCTCTTCAGAAGGGCAACACAAACCCTCTCCAGAATCATGAGCAGGAGTGTGCAGGACCACAGGAGCACACACTGCACACAGACCTGCAGGACTGAGACACTGGTTGTGGAGCAGCCTGCACAATCTGCAAAAAGGCAAAGCAATTAACCCACTTGGACAGAGACCACAGCTATCAACATTCACCCATAGAGTGATGAATCATGAGCTGATACTGTGGATGCACCTGTAGATATTCTGTTATGTGAATGGTCATTTCAGAGAGAAAAATCAGGAGTCTGCAGCCTGTAAAAAGAACCACACTTGAACATTTCTCTGGCACAATATATGTGCACAGTAAAAATCCAAGCTTGGACCTGTTTTAGCCATTAAAATAATTGCATGGTTATTTTAGCAACTGTTGAACAGTCTCCATGGTGCTTTAAAAATAAAGAAATCCTACATATCCACGGGATAGTCAGGATTTTGAAGTCATTGAAAACACCTCATTATTTTCTCCCATTTGCAACAAACTTGGTCACAGGGACTAAAACAGTGATAGCAAGGCCCAGTGTTGGATCCGGGAGATTGCTGCAGCACAGGCTGTTCTGAGCTAATGAATGACAGTCAAATAAAATAAGAAAGAAACCAAATAAAATGAAAAATTTAGACTGACAGCACTGTCCCTATTAGAAAATCCATCCAAAAGAGTAGAGAGAAAGGGGCACTGAGCCCAAGGAATGAAATGGGCACATTCCACTTCTGCTTTAATTTTGGCTAGCAAAGGAAAGAAAGAAAAAAAATTACAAGATGGAGAGGTTAATTCAGCGGCTTCTTATTTACCAAGCTCTTATTTCCTGTTTTAAATGCCTGGAGCTTTTCTCCCAGCAAAGAACAAGCTGGATGTAAATCACTTTATAATCTGTTACAGGGGAGTTCCTGAGTCAGCCACGGAGAGTCAGTGCATAGTAATGCATGGACTTTTTGATTCCACATGGGAATGGTATGTTCTGCCATGAAAACCTGGGTTGGCTTTTCTACCAGAAAATAATCATGAAAGAAACTACTCAGGCTCACACTGGAGCAGTCTAGATGAGATTACTGAAGGCTGCTATCAGCACCAGAAGCAGAGGGACAGGCAGAAAGGGAACAGACTCTGTTCAGCTGCAAGACATATTTTACCATGCTGCCAGCATCAGCAATCTGCAAAGGCAGCATAAACCAATCACTTCACAGACCAGAGGCCTGCAGGGGAAACTTGAATGGTACAGTCATACTGGATAGCAAAGCGCAACAACATACAGATTTAACAGAGGCAAGGAGAAAGCTGGGATAAACTCTCTTCTTCAGTCTGACTGCGGCCATAAAGCTGGGGAACAGACATGAATAATGAGGGTAAACATGGCCATTTGATTATTCAGCAATAAAGATTTCTAAAAGTAACCCCCAAATGACTACATAAGCATAAATTTCACTTAGTGTGTTAAGATCTGTGCCAAAACTAGGCAAGTAAATTTGGGAAGACCTTGTTGAAGGTGATAATGAGAAGAGGTGGTGTCCATAACAATCCATTATAAACTGAGAAATAAACCTAAATAAACAATACAACCAGCTGGAGGCAATTCATGCATCTGTCAAGGCTCTGCCAGGAATCTGCTGCCTCAAAATGCAAGTTGTATCTGGAATCATTATCAGTACCAAATAAAACTGTTAGATAAAATATGTATGAAGGTTAGTAGGTAAGTAGAATCTCACTTACTTGATTTGGAAAACACAAGAAGTTGCCATTAAAACAATCATGATATAGAAAACGGAGTAAGTTAGCTGCATTTTCTCCTTCACAGAAAGTGCTATCATGCTGGACACAGCCTTAACAGCAATGACAGTCAGTGATGCTGAAAGGGAAAGGAAGAGATTAGCAGGGCAGGATTCAGATGAGCAGTGACCTCAGTGCATCAGTGAGGGAGGACAAGGATCCTGGTCAGAGACACAGGTCTGATCACTTAAAATAAGACTGAGGCAGGATTTGGGCACCTAAAACAAGTGCATGATTTTATAAATGCTTGCTAAGCTACTGTCTAAGCTCAGTGGCTTTAGATCCAAGTACGTTTTGTGTTTTGCCTTTAAGTTCTTGTAACACACTGGACTCCCAGCTGAAGATGGTAAAACAGCCTCCACATCTTCCACACATACTTTATGTAGCTTCAACTGCTAATTTGGAGCCCAATTTACAGTATTCAGGAGACATTCAAAAAGTCTGGTTATCTGTTCAAAGCAGTAAGGATGCTTCTTTATAGCAGCCTGCATGTGTCACTGGCAGCCTCAAATAACTCATCACCCTCAGGATCTCTCTTCTGAAACAGGAGCTGGACAAAGTTGACTTCTGGGACCACATCCCAAAGCACCTACCTTCCCCATGGGTTATATATATATTTGAAGAGCAGATGAACAACACAGGGATCTGCACTTCATTTCAGGGGCCAGGCTCTTAAGACCATTTACTGGATTTAACCCACAGAAAAAGTATTTCAGTAGTGTGTTGTCAATCCATTTAATCACTATCATTGCATCACCACAAACAAACTTCAGACAGCAGGCAATGGTTTTAATACATGCCAGTTCAGAGAGGTTTTGCAAGACAAAACTTTTAGAAAAGGGGCTGAGAGTTTAGCTAAGAATTACTTTAGATTTCGTTTTGGAGCTCTTGGTTTGTGGAAGCTAACCCAAGAACTCTGTGATTACTGCAAACAAAATGTAACAAATTCAAAAAACCCTAAAAATTTCAAGAGTCAGGCTGCAGAGGTGACCTTTGAAGGAAGGTAATTAACTGTCAGGAGCATTGTCCCCCAGCTGAGATCCAGTTCCACCCTCTTGCAGAGCTGAGCAGTGTTGAATTTCAGTGGTCTGATTCATCCTCCTGTAACATTCAGATTGGCAAGGAGACCTGCACTGTTCAAAAGGTTCAGGCCAAAGGTTGGGAGAAAAGGAGGGAAAGAAGAATGAAATCAGGTCTGTGGGTTTGATTGCAAGCATTTTTCTTATAGAAAGTCCAAAAGTTCAGGGGGAGTTTAAGAGTTGCATACATCTTGTGATGATCCTGTTCATCACCATGAAATTCCCTATTTTCATGACAACCTTTCCACCAAGCACTTCACTTCTTTCTCTGTAATGGAAACAGGTGAAGTGCTTTAACAAACACAGCTGTAAAACTGAGCAGAGGTCAAATGCTGGCCTGCAGTGGTGCAAATGGCATGATACAAAGTCAAAAATACACTCAAGCGCCAACAAGACATCCACATAAAAATTGAGATTTGCGCTCCAACATAGGGAAGTTATTATTTTAAAAGAACACTTACAGGTAAAAATGAGTATTTTGAATTCTCCTGCTAAGCTAAAGATTGCTAAATTTTTTTTCTGATGAAAGGGCAGTTTCAAAGCCTTATAATTTTAACAAGAGAGAAATTAAAAGCTTGGTTGGTTGGTTGGTTTATATTCTTTGAGAAGTGCAATGATCTTTTTGATTAAAATAACTCTGAAAGAAGTTTCAAACCTGGAAAGTTGTTTTCTCTGTTGGAATGACCTCCCCTCATGGCTAGTGTGACAAATGATGTCACTTTCCAGCTGTTAAGGCAGAAAACTCTGAAATCCCACTATAATCTGAAACATTTCCCCCCAAACTTATGGTAACTGAGTACATACGTGATTCTCACCAAATGAATTTGCAGAGTTGTACTAAGTAAAACTTAATCAGATTTTGTGATCACCTCTGTATTTTCTTGATGATGAAAGTAGCTTGCATATCCAGTGAAACACAAGGCTGCCCTCTCTTTAAAGAAACCTTTCTACATTTAATTTACATCTGTATGAACACTCCACCAGCAAAGTATCACCTTCCATGAGCCCCCACCCCTTCAGCAGGCAGGGCCTTCCAAGGACAGTGCCTGTGTCACTCAGCTGGGAGTGAAGTAATGGACAATTTTTCAGCCCCTCCATCACTTCTCTCAGCAGAAAGGTCAGAGACCAAGCAGAGTGCTCTAAGTGTAGATTTGTGGGGATTGCCAGGCTCCAGGACAGCTGCAGGAACCAGAGTCAGATGCAGTTCTGGGTTTCATGCACAAGGGAAATGTATTTCAGAAGTTCCCATGAACTAGGATTTGTTTGTGTCTTTTTTAATAGAGAATAAATAACTACACATCTTTCCTCAGGCTGTGTATGCTCACAAAAAACCTCAGCAAGCACCAGCTGAAAATGTATTTTTGGTTGACTGGGGGCAAACCACTGAGCTGCAGTTAGTGCCTGCCAGGGCACAGGTTTGCAGCCTTGCTGCCGTGCAGCAGCTCCGCATGTCCCTGTCGCAGCAGCAGCATCAGGGCTGCCAGGATGCAAGGCAGGGTCAGCAGGGCTGGACAGACCAACTGCCCAGGTCTCCAAGGGCTTGCTCGGGGCAGTGTCATGGTGGGCCTGCCCAGAACTGCTGCAGTGATGTGTAGGAACACATCTGGAAATCTTCAGGCTTCCAGCGATGCAGAAGGAGGCTGGGCCTTCACTCAGGAGTGCACAGTGCTTCACACTCCTCATGGCTGTGCTGGAAGCTGCAGAGCAGCTCAGGAGAGATTTGCCACAGCTCCAAGACTCTGTGCTAGGAGCTGGGGGACAGCCACACTCCCACCTCCCTCCTCCAAACCAAGAGCACTTAGACCCAAGGCTCTGGGGACTCTTCCATCTCTGCCTCATGCGGGGAGTATGGAAATCCTTCAATGCTTCTGCAGAGCTACAGATCCTAATGGTCCTAGTGCTGGGAAACCTACATGGGAAGACTGTCCCCAAAAAGTTGTTCTGAATGTCTGAGCTTTTCAGCTGAGTAAGAAATCACTCAGGGATCTGAAGGAAGGGAGTTAATAAATCTGTGAGGGTTTTTCATATTCAGTTAAATCCAAATTTTGTACCTGGCAAACTTTAGTGAATTTCTATTATTCAAAATCCTCATGGTCATCTTCACTAGAAATGTAAATCTTTGCAGACTGATACATGCACCCACTGAACTCAGTGAGAAAATAACCTTTGGCTTCAATGGCACAGTTCAAGCACTTTTCACTTCAACCAAGGACTTGTGGTGTCCCATGAGGGTTTCATGAAGAAATGGCAAGACAAGGACAGGAGAATTTGCCACATGGGGTGGTGAAAATTCTTGATATAAGCATGCAAGCATAGGAGCTTTAGAGATGACCTCCTGACATTTCTCAAAACCAATTCAAGTTTAAAGTTTATTGAGAGCTGATGATAAAGTGATCTCCCATATTTTCCTGGTTATTGATTGTGGTGACAATGATAGAAAACAAACTTCAGTGGCCCACTGAGTTCTTGTTCTTCTTCAGGAAAGGTGGTAAAATATGAAACGTTGCATATGCAAATAGTCATAGATAACTAAAAGTTGTACAGTCACAGCATACCACTGCATTTGTTTACAGAGCACTTACAAGGTCTTTAGCTGCTCTGTTTTAGAGAACTGATTTTCACAGCCTGCTCTCCAAAACAAAGTTTCAAATAGTCCACTTTCCCAGGAGGTAAACCTAAAGGGTTATTTAAAACAAGTTTCAGAATACTATTGCCCATAGCACATTAATTTCAGGGTATCTGTAGAAAGAAATAGTCCCAGCAATAAGCATAGAAACTATGTTTCATAATCAGCTTTTCTCTTCAAAAAGAGAATCCAGTAAAAATCATGTGAAATATTTCAGTTGTTCTTCTTCAGCACACTGCTTTGAAATGGCTCTAATCTAAACTATCTGGAGAGATGGAGTGAATTATCAAGTAACAGACAGGAACATTAAAGTGAATAATACATTCTTACCCAGTAGTGCTACCATCATTAACAAAACCACGATGTGTTTCACAGCCTTTCTTTTGTAAAAATAGAGGAGAATGCAGAATATTATAATTTCTAAAATCTGAAAATAAAAGAGAAGAAAGTTAGAGCTGTGAAATTATGTAATAAATGCTTCATTCAAAGTCTTTGAGATGTCACATTCATTTTTGCTGCTCTACCTCTTCAAAGCAAAGAATGGCTTTATAAACTATCTTTTGCTAAAAAATAACTATTGACAATTGATTGAACTATCAAACAACTGTTGTCATTTATCTTTCCTGTTATAGCAAAAGTTAAACTTTGAGCATTTCTTATATCTTCAGTTTTTTGTTTTGCACTTCTATCTACATTTTGTCACTGGTAATGTTTAGACTTTTTTTAATGTGACAGAAAAAGGTACCAATATTTATCAGTAATAATACTTACAGAAACTCTGTTTATACTTCCTATGGAGTAAAGCACTTAGCTAAAGAAAGAGCAATATCTCCTTTCAGCTATAGTGTTCCTAACGTCACTCTGTGATGTGAAAGTTTATTTTTGCTACCCTTTTGCCCTTCTCACCATTTCTACTAAAAACTCACCTCAAAACTTTGTCCAGATTTTCTGCCATACATCATAAGGAGGAAAGCATTTGTTTCATATGGTAGTTCTCAAATCACAGGTACCTGCCAGGACCTTACCTTGAAAAGTTCTGTGACACACTAGCAGACCACACTATTGGACATGTTAGGATGCTGAAGCAGCTTCACCTACACCATGCATGGTCCAGTTTTGCTCCTTCAATAACATGTGACAGCTAAATGACAGCTAAATTTGCTGACTTGCTGTTAATGTGTCTGTACAGATTCCCTCAGTAACTCTTGCCATGTTAAAAGCAGGGGTATTTTGTCTCCTACCCAAAGGGGTTTCCCAAATATCCCTCTATGCCTAAAGAAAACAGCAATTGCAAGGGCCATAAAACTTCTGTGAAGCCCAGAAGAATTATGAGAGCAGGAGTGATGCACCTCTGCACTAAGGGGTGCTCAGAAGCCTGGTAGCCTTAGAGACAGCATGAAGACAGAGAAATTCACTTGTGCATGCCAGAAACTAATCAAATTGGGGAAATAAGACAGAAAATGAGATTGCCATCATTACTGAATCTCATTATTGTTATTTTTTGCCAACAAAGCAAATCATAGAAACACCTTCTAATCTCCTTGATTTCATCAGCAGCATACTATTTTATGTTTTATAATGCCACTCCACTCCTAAACCAACAGCCACCATAAGGCAGCACTAGACCCAACAGTACCTGGGTGTCGTGGTAATGAAATTTCCAAAGAGGCAACTGAACAGTTACTAGTGATGGTTATATAACATAAGTAGCCCATTTCTCATTTTGGAGAGTGACTGCAGCAGGAAAGCTGTCAGCTCTGCCCAGTTACTAAAATACTCTGCCGCACTTATACCCTCCCAAGTTCAGTAGTGGTTAAAAATATTAACAGAACATAATTGTATTTTAATTGAGTTTTTATTTACCTTGCTCCCTTGCTCCCAAAGACAACCAAGAGCCAGTTGCATTTCAAAATATGAAGAACACAAATTTGGATTTCATACCATCTTTCTTTTAAAAAAGGCAAATATTTATCACAAGATTAGAAAAACCAAAACAGCAAAATTGGTTGGTTGGTTAGTTGGTTGATTGGTTGGTTGGTTGGTTGGGGGAAGCAGGAGGAGGTCTTTGGTTGGTGGTTTTTTGTTTGTTTGTTTATTTGTTTGGTTTTCTTTAAATGTGTTGAATAGAATAAAACATTTGGCTGTTAGTTAAAAAAGAACAAACAAAAAACCATTCCTGGATTACTGGGCTAATCCTAATGGAATAACTTTTGCAATCTCTTGTGAAGTGTTGGTCTCATCTTTCTCCAGACTGATGTCCCTCCCCACCAGGTTTGCACCCAGAGATGAAAGCTGGGCCACCAACTGGTAGAAAAGAGGCTTTTTCCTCAGTCTCACAGTAAGTAACTTGTCCAGCCTCTCCAGCTTTATTCAACAGAGCAACACTGGGTAAGTCTAAATCAGGAACCAAGGCACAATAAACATCAAGATCGGCAGACAGATGAGCTCATCTTGGCCTCCCTGTTGAAAACTATGACAGGGTTTTGAGGAGGCTTGAGAGGGGAAGTAGAGGTGGCAGCTTTGCTTTTCGTGCCCCTGGCAAGCACATCTTAGGGCCAGAGGGGAATATCACATTATCAGGCTGCACCTACAACAGCCTACAGCTACCATAAAGCTCCACTGTGATCTCCTCCTGATTAAAAGCAAACCAAACCACCAAGAAGACACATCTGAAAGGAAACAGCCAAGCAAAACCATCAAAAGGACACTGGAGTCCCTGATGGCAGCTGTGGAAGGGGTGCACAGGTCAGTGTGCGTGGCTGCCTCTACCTGCTGGGGAAACACCAAGAACAGCCATGGTGTAGGGCCAGAGATGGCAGTCCTGTGGCCAAACCTAGGGAGATAAAGGATGTTTGCTTTTCAGAGCAGCTATTTAAGTTTACTCAGCTCTGTCAAGGCTCACATACCAAGCAGGAAATCCAAACAATTAGTTCTCAGTGCTGCCCAGCAGCCCAATTATTCTTCCATGGTTCTCTGCCACTTGGTGACCCACCTACAGGTCATCTTTAATCAGAAGGGAGAGTCTGTGACAATTAAGTCATACTGCAAGCAGAGTCCATGGCTCCTAACAGGGCCTCATACAGCCAGGATGTCTCCTGGATGCCCCAGCTGCTGCCTAAAATTGTCTTCTGAGAAGTACCCAAAACAGTCCTTACTCTCATCACTCATAGCTGTGGTAGTGATAAATATGGAGTCCAGGAATGGGAAATGAATATTTTATCAGCTTCACATACTCTGTTTAGAGGAATTGAAGGAACTTCACCTGCTTACAATCATCTTTGCTATTATAAGTAATCTCTACTGAGGTCTCCTCAAGCGTATATCTCATCAACACTTTTTAATAATCATGTTTTCCATGTTTCTAAGCATTACCAGAAGGCACCAGAACAAAATACCACATTGTCTGTCTCAGCAGCTTTTGTGGCATATATAGGATGGTCTTCTAGGTACTTCAAAAGAAAAGCAAAAATGTTTTGAACCTGATTTGCAGAGATGAAATATTAACAACCCAATTCTTGCTATGCTTCTGTTTAGGGAAATGTAAGAGCTTCATCTATAATTTATGTATTCTGTAGAGACTCAAAGTGCACATAAGCACAAGAGAAAAAAACAAGCTAGGATAGTCATTCTTGCTCAGACTTAATTATGCTACTGCAGAGTCTCAGAAGGTGAGTCAAAGTTGTCTTGTGGGAATTAGAGGCTACTTCTGCAGAATACGCCAGTGGAGTGCCACATGGGGATGGTTTACCACCCACAGAGAACATTTTGTACCATTGGAGCTTTGTATTTCTCAGCAGGTCACACTTTGGGGCTACTTTTAGAAAGATCATTGGACTGCATTCTACTTCTGTACTGTCTCCTCAGTGTATATTTATACAGAAAACTCTGCAGCTTCTGCTGCACTTTTTTATATCTCAACAGCCAACCTGTGCTAGGCATTTTACAAACAATTTTGAAGAGCTTGTTCCCTGCCAAAGGGAATGTTTACAGCAGGGTTTGCTTGATCTTCCAGCAGCATACCAGGGTAATCAGGCTGGTATCTGAGAGTCTCTTGTAGAGCCTTTCACTCGTCCCCTTTCCTTGGTCCGAGGAAGCAACACAGATGAACACATCTCAACACAGATGAACCCATGGGACAGAAGGAACACATAAAGGTTGATATATTGTTGAGTCAAGAAGATTTGCTGTGCACTTGCTACATCCTTCCCTACATTCTATGCTATACATGTAGAATTAGATGCTGGCTGAGGTAGGGAAAAGATATAAGAGGAGTTCAGGGGATACCTATTACCTCCTCACAATGTCTCCCGAGAAGAATACAGCACAGTCTTCCTATGCATTCATTTGTATTCTTGAAAACTTTTTCTGAAATTGAGTCAAAAAAGTCCTCAGGTGAGGAAAAGCCCTTTTCCAGCAACCTGCTGTTTTCAAGAAAATGTGAATGGTATATCACACAGAAATTTCTGGTGTCACCAGGCGTGGATAGAGAGTTTTCTCTCTCCACCATTTCTACACAAATGGAAATGCTATTTTATCATCAACATGGAAAGGCTACTTTATCATCTATAAGTGGAACTGCATGGTAGAGGGTGATATTCAGTAAAAAAGAAAGAGCACTGATATCCCTAATTTGAACTCCCTCCTCTTACTCTGCTGATTGCATGGACTTCTTGAAGCTCTTGTGGACGCTGAAGCTACCCTTACTGGGTACCCCAAAACCCTTGAGTATTGCCTTCCAAAGTCTCTCTACTGCCTGATTGAAAGTACATAATGTGAGTTATACAGCATGAATATTAATTTCTTCCACTGAGCTGTATCACCATCTTTCAGGATCTTTTAAAGGGCACAAAAAATTAAAAGCGAGCTTAAAATGAAAAACAAATTGAGAGGATCAACATTTTTTATGGTAGCATGTAATTTGTGTTTAATCAGTAGTTCATGGATAGTTAGATGCATGTAAAGTCTGCAGGCTGGCTAAAAGATTACGGTTCTTAAACTGTCTACTCAGTGGCTTTCTAACTGAGATTCCTACTAAGAAAAGTCTGGACACTAAGAATCTAACTTGACTGAGTCCCTTTACCAGGAAACAGTAACTGCTTCTGAAGCTCCTATATTGCATCTTTTACATTCAGTTGGAGGAAAACATTTTCAGCTTTCCAGAGAAAAAGAGGGACAGAAATTCATCCTACTCACTCTGGTCTTGTTCCTGATGTTAATTAAATACATCAGAGAAGATGTATGGTGTTTGAAGTTTGTGTACAGATACTTTAATCAAAATGGTGTTTTTGTATTTGAATTCTAACTCAGGTTCAGATTAACCTAAGTGACAGGGAAGCAGGCCACCCCTTCACATCTCAGCTCCATACAAAGCTCCTTTCAGCCAGGCTTAACAACATGGGAATAAAATAGAGTGATATGAAAGAAAAAAAGCAGGACCAAGAACATATATAGCCTGATTTTTAAAAGCACAATTTCATCACATTCCAGAAAAGCCCTGGATGTACAGGCAGACAGAGTCGCATGAACACATGTATAGGAAATTTAAGCAGTACCAATATTTAGGTTTTCCCTCAAGTTCATCAAAATCTTTCCACTCTTGTTAATCCTGCACAATTATGCTCTTCCCCTGACATGTAGGTTAAAAATATCTTTTGTTGCTGCCTATTTTTAGCCTGGATTCACTAGTATGATGAGGGACTTTCTCTCCTATGAAAATCACATAATTTATCTTCAGGAGCAGTTTTTCTACCACTAATTCATAATGCTGTAAAAAGCCCAGTAAACCCGGTTTTTCTGATTAAGGGAGTAGTGTACACCAGATACTCACTGAATATACCAAAAAAGGCCAGCTCACTAAGTAATTCTGCACTTGTCTTGCTGTGAGCTCTTGAGGTACATTTGGAGTGAATGTCACGAACAAGTATATCCCTGTTATTGTAAGGGCTCCTCCTTTAAAGAAAAGGACACATTATTTTGGCAATACAGTATTTAGTAATCATGGTCATACTTGATCTCCAGCTGATTTGGAAATAGTTTCTAGAAGAAAACTTAAGTCTATTTAAGCAGTTCTTTACTTAGGCAATTGGATTGCTTTCCATTTGTGGTCTTATCTAGTCTAATTGTTATTAAAGATCAAATAATTTTGGAAATGTAAAGTAAAATGTAAAAAATGTCAGTAAAGCCATGTGAATTAGGGCTCCAACTCAACAACACATTTTCAAATACTGTCAATGCTAAGCCCAAGTGTATGACAAAGGAGAATCAATCCTTTGTATTTCTCACAGGCACGAAGTGTGTCACACAAACTTAGCCTAAACTGAAAGGACAAGTTTCCAACTAGTGCAGTCAGCTAGATCATTAGCCAGTGTAAATAAACACAACTGTCCCAAAGCCAGTGTGGCCACAGAGATCTGCACCAGCTTTCAATCGGCCCTGGAAGCATCAGATGCAACACATACATGCCAGTCCAATGCTCATGTGAAGCTGTCTTAAGGCCAACATTCTGGCTGCTCCCTGTTGTATCTGCAGATCTATGGACTGTTTTATAAAAGAATAATTTGCAATAGACTGTTCAGCCACTAGGCTGCCAGGGCCCCTTTTCAAGGTCGAACTCGCATTATTATGCTTTTAATAAAAATCTGCAAGTTCTGCCTCGTGGACATCCAACTGACAAACACAGATGTTCATTGAAGTATCAAGACAGAAGTGAACTGATCCTAAGATCATAAACTGTATTGAATTAAGGAAGATATTAGCTAATCAATTTTTCTTCAAGTAAGCTTTAAAATTCTTGGTAAACCTATAAATCGGTGTGGAATGCGAGGCTCAGGAATACAAAACAAAGCACATCCGGAGGGCTTTGTTGGCACTGCTATCTCACACAGTTCCCTTGGAAAAGCAGAACTGTGTTATATTTATGTGCTTGCAAAACCATCACCATATTTCCCATCATACAGCTCATTCTTATGGAATGTAGCAACATTGTTAAATCCATCTTGCAAAGTCAAACTCACAGAAATAAAATAAATCAGCTGAACACTAGTTAAAGCAACACACAGTGTATAAGGCCATAAGGGAAACATGATCAGTGAAAGGAGGGGGTTTTGAATTTAGCAGCTGAGCTGGCAAACTTGAATTCCAAACCTAAATAAATCGCATATAGTATTTCTGGAACGATACTGAACAGATCTCTCCAACACATTCATGAGAACAGCTGTCCTCACTACAGTTTGGACAATCAAGCCTACATGCTGGAAACCCACAGAAATATCAGGTGTCCTGTATCAGGTGCACTGTCCTAGTTGAGATGGCTTGGTGTAAAGCCCAAACCATGAAAAGTGCTTTTCTCTCACTATTACTGTGTTCAAGGTGGGCAGTTTTGACATGCAAAAAAATCCTCGACACAGACAAAAAGTTGACAGGCTTTTACAGCAAAGACCGCATTTCCCAAATGAACACTTGACAATGTGATTATTTGTTCTTTGAAATGATAAAACTAAAACCAAAGGGAAGTTATCACTTTAAACTGAGCTTGCATTTTTGTGCAGTATCTATGCAGTAAGAAAAAAAATCTTACTGCTGAATGAGTAACTCAGTAACTTCCCTGTTTTTATTAATTCTGTGTTGTATTCATAAAGATAATACGA
This sequence comes from Drymodes brunneopygia, assembly GCA_013400955.1. Classification (NCBI taxonomy): domain Eukaryota; kingdom Metazoa; phylum Chordata; class Aves; order Passeriformes; family Petroicidae; genus Drymodes; species Drymodes brunneopygia. The sequence continues at coordinate 350,759 of VZTZ01036863.1, read as the reverse complement.
AAGACAACCTCAGAGGCAAAAATAGAAAATGGAAATAAATTTGAGCAATAAGGACACATAAGGAATGAGTTATGGTTGTAAGAGCAGAGGATTTGGGAATACAGTCTTTTCCTCATGCATTGAAGATTCTCTCTCTTTTTATCACTTTTTCCCAATTTTGAAAGTATCTGCCTTGAAACACTTACTTGGGAAAGTGGGAGTGTGAAGGTGGGGGCTGCTTGAGAGTTACAGCTTGCTAAGCATATGGCAGCACACATGTCTAGATTAGCAAATGCTTACTTACCCAATATATCAGCAGTCCTCATGGTCTTCTTTAGGAAAAAGACAGAAATAAATGCACTACCTAGAATAGAAATATAAAGACCTTTATATATGCATATATTTGTTAGAATATCAAGTGCTATGGCAAAAACCTGTCCTGGGACAAGTTTAAATATATCTCATGGGTGGTGTTGTTGCACCATATCATGATGTAAACAGCCAGCAGTCCATTCCTGCAACCAACCAACATTTGATTTCTGTAAGAATTCAGACATATCCAGCAGGCTCTTATGTGGTTGAAAAGATGAAATGCCCTTCTTATTTCCCACGCAGGGACACTGCTTAAACTGCTCTGATTCAGTCATGTGGAAATGTCAGGAACACTGGGCCCTGATCAGGCTTACTAGTTCAGTCTCTATTTTGCTACCAAGTCACTATATGGACTTGCTCAAGGTACATTGCATCATAGAACAATAAAATTCTGTGTTTTTAGTCTTCAGTGTATTAGAGGCTTATAAGTAAAGTAACAGCAGTACAACTGAGAAGAAGAAAGTCACTGCAAAAATGCAGTATTTAGTATGAACTAAGTGGTCATGACGTCTGCAGACAAATACCCCACACATGCACCACCCATGAGCACTGTCCATGGTCTTTCAGAGTGACTTGCTCTGAGGAAGGAGAAAACTGGAAGTGAGTCCTAGTAATGATTTCCTGTTTTCTGGGAAAACTGGAAGTGAGTCCTAGTAATGATTTCCTGTTTTCTGGTTTCCTGTTTTCTCTTGTTCAGCTCCTGCATCTGACCTCTGCCAGCTCCTCGTCCTGCCTCTTCAGGATGGGCAGCAGTGGGAAGATGAGCAGCAGCAGCAGTAGTTGGGGCAGGTTTTGTGGTACGCAGCTCAGTGTGGACATGTGCTAGAGAGCAAAGAAAGGCTTTGAAATTAGGATGGATGAGACTGGGAGACATGGCTCTATTCCAGCACACAACATCTACCTCTAAAATGAAGAAAAAGAGGCTAGATATCTCCTATGTAAAAGAGATGAGTAAGGTCCTCTGTGAGAGGTGTATCAGTAATGTCAGATTCATTCAGAAACCTCAAAGAAAGACTGCTCAGGAGGGACAGTGAAGGGACACATTGAAACAGTCACGGGATGCTGCTGCAAGAGCTCCGTACTTGTCTACAACATGGCTTATTCTTGAAATAACAGTTCAACATTTGGCTTATTCTTGAAATAACAGTTCAACATTTTTACAGTTATCTTTGCTTCGTTACCACTATTGTTCTCATGGAATATTTAATTCATGGTTAGCTAGTAGATGTACTGCAGAAAAATCTAGAGAGGTTCATACCAAGAGGTAAACAAAGACCTGCAATTCAGCATCGTGCCTCTGTTTTCCAATCAGTAGAAAATCAGATATAGCAGAAGACATAAACTGTCAAGAGTGATGGGGAACTGTGCAAACAAGTAAGTGCAATAAAAGGATCTTCAACTGAAAATGCCTCATTGAAATAAAGTTGCCTGATATGTTTTCCTTTATTCAATTTTTCAGTGACGACTGCTGAAGACACTGATGGTATCCAGGCAACACTGGTAATAGCAGAGCTACCTAGGTTTAGAAAAAAATGGAAGGGACAAAACCCAGGAAAGAAGCAGCAGTATCCAAGACAGTGCAGAAATTAACTACTGCTCTGTCTCCCTGCTCTCACAGCCTTCACAAATCCCACCTCAACCCCCTCACCTAGACAGTCTCTGTCACAACAAAGACCTGTTGCTTAAAGGACAGATATCTCAGTGATTTTTTGCTGTTGTTTTTAGTTTGTTTGTTTGTTTTGAGTAGTCCATGTCTCTGCATTCAATGCATTCAATAAATGCAATTCCACTGTTGGCATCCAGTTTGGGGTAAGATGAGTTATGCTCAAGTGTCAGCTTGGGGGGATCACAACCTCTGAGACTGGCAGCGAGCACAAGGAGGAGTTGGAATGCAGCCAGATAATGAAACCTGTCACTCAGCCTGTCACCTGCTTTAATAATGCATTCAAATGCAGCAAGCTGTGTCTCCAGAGATAGCTGGTATTGCACCAGAGATCATGAGCTTAACAGAATCTATGTATAATTAATACTCTTTATGACGCAGAGTAATATGTAGAAGAATCTAAAAATAGGAGAGGTTTTAAGAACATGTATTAGACCATCTGGGAGTAGAGAAAAAACTGAAGTAGGAGGGGAGGTACAACACCAAGGTGAGGAGAATGAGACCTGGGAGATACTCTGAACACAAAAGACAACTATCACTGTGGGTAAGCTGACAACGCTCCATTTGCATTCAAGTGAAGCAGAAAAGGAAATGGGGTAAATCTAAGAGAATAAGCAGAGAACAGTTACACATATATGATGAGATGCTAGAAGACATACATGACTGATCAGAAGCCTCACAAACTCTGACTGTTACCTCCAGGACTAAATTTTAAGCAAGTTATGGTAGCATGGCCAAGGGGACATGATATTTTTATTTTATTTTGTTACTTTTCTGGGGTTTAAACTCCCAAGTTCGACTTTGAGATAGTCTTCCATGTTCTTCAATTTTCAAGGTAGGTTTGAACCAGATTAAAGCAAAGAAACCAAGAGCTGATTGTCTTGTTGCAAATGGGTCAGGAAGGAGGGGTATGAAAGGAGCCCTGGGAATGCAGGCTGGTGTTTGCTTGTTTTGCCTTCTGCTTGCTTTGCAGCCTTTCTGGCTGGCGAGACAAATGACAGACACCAATGTGTTCCCCAGGAGCCCAGTGAGAAATCCACAGCCCCCTCAGCTGCTCTGCCCCTCTTCCTTAGCTCCTTTGTGCTCCCACTGACAACCTCAGGTGCACTCAGCTGCTTAAGGCATTAACTCCTCCAGAAAAGGCAGTTTAAGACAATTTGCTAACACACACTCTGCCCTCCTGTCTGCTGGGTGGCCTCCAAGCTGATCCTGCTTTGAGCAGGAGGTTGGGTTAGGCACTTTCTGAGGTTCCATCCAACCTGAGTTATCCTAGGACTTGTGAACTCTTTGCAGGAAGGTAAGTGGGCATCCAGAGGCTGTAAGTGGGCCTACCAGATACAGGAATATAAGCCCTTTCTGTATCCCAAATTCAATTCTTAAATGCAGACCTGCTGAAACTCCCCAGACTCTCCACTCCTTTCCCACCTTCACAGATGAGGTGTTTCACATCTTCTCCTCTCCTCCTCTCTACCAGTGATGCTATACCTCCATACTTTCCTCCTAGCCCACTTCCCCTTCACCTTGATTTCACCCCATCACCACAGCATGAGTTTAACTCCCTACCATTCAGCCCCAATTTTCCCTTTCCCATGCCAGGGTCCTCTTGCTCTCCCTCCACAGAAACTGTGCTTTCTCCTCCTCCACCATTATACTGATGTGAGAAATAAATTATTGAACATTATATTTAACTCTGTCAGTGAATAGACTGAGGAACTTGGGCAGTTGCTGTGTTGAAAAGTATGAATATATCTTTGCAATGGGTTTCTTGTTTGCTTTCTTTTTAAAAACAAAACCATAGACAGTTACAGAGATTGAGATCTGTGGCAGAGTGAGGAATAGTTTTCTTCTTGGTTTTTTTTTTTTGTTTGTTTTAATTGGACAGCAATAGAATATAACAAGACAGAAATGCAGACAAAAATCATGTCAAAGAGTAAGCTGGCAATAGTTCAGCAGCAAATTTATCATTGCTCTGAAGCCTCGCTGGTTTTGAACCACTGGCTTTGGGAATACAGCACATGCACAACCCTAGGCCTGCATTATCAGCCTTCAAGTCATCAAAGCAAAGACTGCATCCCTGGTCATCTGAGAAGATTTGTGTACTTCTGGGTGAATCAGAATGATTTTTATCTTTTTCAGTAATTATTAAGGCAAAACTTTCAAAAGTAGGCAGAGATCCAACTCCCACTCCCAGTGACAATGGATGCCTGCTAGATGAAGAGAAGGGCAGAAAATCTCTGACAGGATCTGTTAAGAATTAAACATTACAGAACTAACACATCCTAATGTAATCCCTGAGTTTGTTTCATGCCTTGATTGCATGCTGATATTAATATCCATAATTTGAGCAGTAAATAGGTCCTGTAAAATGCTTGTACCTATACGACAGAGCTTTTCTTAATGCTCATGAAACTCAAATGGAAAATATGATTTGACACTACAACAAAATCATGATAAATAAAAGCTGTTGGGTGGGAAATGGGGGGAAAGGGTTTGTTCAGGAGCTTAATTGTTATCTAAAAATCTTATTCTTTTCCTACATCAGCATAAGCCAGGCTGGTTTACATTAATTATTGAATGAATATATTCATTATATGATCAAATATTCACATTATTGAATGAATATGTATTTGTTGCAGCATCTGAATTTCTATGTAAATTGAAAAAACTATAAAACATTTTGAGTTTTTTCATTATATACAATTAAGTGACTTGAGGAAGTGCTGTAATGGTGCTACACATAGCTCAGTCAGCTGCTGATTCTCTTAGGAGAGTGATTGTTTACAATTATCTCCATATGTAGGTTTTCTCCAGCACAAATAGAAATAAAGAGCAGTGTGATGTGTGGGTTCTGCCACTAACAGACAATGAATGGTGAGAATCCAGCTCACAAAATAACTCCTCTGCTTCCTAGACATGAAAGCTGCAGTCAGGATTGGGTTTTGTTTGTTTCTTTGAGAAAGGGATAATACACAACAGAAGAAGTAAAAGGTAGAAAATACATACTGATTCATAGTATGTATTCTCTGTATTTTGTCCAATCCAGCCATAAATACTCAATTGAGTGTGCATGAATTATTTTTCCTATGCAAAAATATTTCATCATATTTCACTATTAAGCTGTTTTCCTGATACTCAAGCTATTTATGAATTTGATCTTTTTACCTCTTTTATTTACTGTCAAGTCTTACACTGAATAATTTTTGTCACAACTGTTCAGAACTTCAAATATTAGCATATCCTTTCTTTTCCTCTTTTTAATTCCTAGATGAGCTTTATGTACTATTTAAAAAGATTAGTGCTCTCCTCATAAAGGCATAGACTGCTTGCACTACTACTGTCTTCTTCAATAGTTAAAAAAAAAAAACTCAAACCACATAATTTTTGTTTTAAATGTTCATTGTCCTAAGTTTAACAGACTCAGTCAGGTAAAGGCATTTAAATGCACCCATCCAGAAGAACACTTCACCAGTGCTCTGGATGAAATACCAATGGAGGAGAACTACATATGATTCAAAGACTCTTGCACCCCTCTCAGTTTGTGCAGCAATATTTCACTCTGAGACCAAGCGTTTACTCTGTTTTATGCAACTTAGGGGTGTGCTTCCATCTAATCAGGCAGTTTACATTCACCCAGTTGATTTTGCCCTCAATCAGTTGAGCAGTGCTCAAGTTACAAGGATGCAGTTGCTGGCAGTCACATTTCAATATGAGACCTCAAAGTATGCTTTACATGAACAGATCCTCAGCCTATCTTTCAAGCTGAAATGATTCAGGATCCTCCCAGCACTGGAAAACTTGAAGATGCTTCAATTCATTCCCAAGATCAAGATATTGTAATCTGCCACAGAGTCAGGAAAATCTGTAGAGATGATGAGCTATGTTATGCATTTAATTGCTGCAGCTCAAATGACACCTGGGAATAAACTGATTACATCTAATTGACTACTAAAACCTATTCTTAGTTTATATGATGGACATTAATGCTCCACTGAATACAAAGAAAGACATTACAGATAGCTTTTGACAGCTGTCCTGCACACTGAGCTTTACATTTCTAACATGATCAAAGATTAGTACTGGAAAAGTGGTGAACAAGACATGAAATATTTTTCCCCATCGAAGATATAGCTCAAAAGAGAGACCATTAAGATGAGCTTAATTCTGGAACATGGATTATAGGACATACACACTGCAGAAAGAAGGAGAAACCCTGAAAATCCTTTTCTTGCATCTTCTAGACAAGTACAAATCAAGTATTTTAAATAATAGTTAGGTGAATGTTTCCTAGATATCATTACTAACAGAGTCCTCGAAACTCCAAGTTCCTGGGCCACGAAGATGTTACATTACAGTGAGTGGGAGAAATCCATTTCTACAAGAGTATCTGAGAATCCTCCTAAAGTACATCAGGAATATAACTTTTCAAAGCCTGAAGCCCCCCACTGCTGTTTACAAGAAGCATATAAAAATGCAATGTCAGGCTAAGTAAGTCAAGTGTAAAACAACTCCCCACAGAAGGATGGAAAGTGCAGAAGAAATGATCTCCAGTGCCACTGGCCTCTCCTCACCTTTTCCATCCCCAAGTCAGTTCTGCAGGTAAATGCCAAGATGATGAGATAAAAACCACTGCAATCTAAAATTACCCAAGCTACGTGTAAAACATGAGTTTTACTTTTTAAGTACAGAAAGTTTCTTAATGATCACATCAAACATGTATTACTCCTACACTCTTAAATTTAAAATTTACTAATTTCTCCTCTTGAAGAAAACAACTGCTGTCCTCTCAAACTATTTAAAACCCTGAACAGATGTAGAGCTTGCATCATTGCAACCACACAGAGAAATACTTCCACTGTGTAAGAAGAAAAATAGTTTTTCTAGCTTAAATCTAAAAAAAAATTTTAAATCTGTTGGTGCCATGCCAATTCATGATCTTTGGTGCTGTATTCTTTTTAAAACAAGACACTGGAAGCATCCAGCTCAATAGAAAGAGGCACAAACTTTTCACTGTTTAATTGATATCAGGTTAAGTGCAAAATTCAGTTGGATGTAGTTAAATGTGGTAGCAGAGTATAATAGATCTTGGCTCCATCTATTTTAAGATGCTTGCCGTCTCGGAAGTCTGGAGATATATGACGGGTACAGCCCAAATCCATTCTGGGCAGAGACTCCAATCTGCCTTATCCTCCTCCAAACCTTGGTTTCCAAGCAAAGGAAGCTTTCCCTGCAAACCCAGAGTCACAGAGACCTGCAGAGAACCCCCTAGATCACTGGATATACTGCAAAGCACATTTCTCCTCAGATCACCATATGCACTGCATTTCCAGTGTCACTGAGAGTCAGCCCTTACCATATGGGACGTGTTGACACTGAATTTGGGAATAAAATGATTCTCAGAAGGTTTGGCTTAGGGTTCAGGTATGCGTTTGGAGTTTGTTATCAAGTACTTAATTTGTTCATTAAAAAAATTAATTTATGAAAGACACGTTCAATAATACCTCAAAAAAACCCCTGTCAGCTAGACTCTGCAAAGGCCACCCTCCACCTCTTAAAAGAGGTCACAACTTGATGAGAAAATTATTTCTTGATCTTTTAAATTGGAAGACCTGCTGCTTAAACGACCCTTTGCCTAGTTATTAGCAGATGATGCACATGTGACTTGGTCAGTTCGTCATTGCCCTAAATGATGAACTCTTTTAAAATTAAAAGGATGCACTCTCTCTGGCTTTAATTTCAGAAGACAGTAAAGTATCTTGTAGTAGGAAGTGTTACTGGGAAGTTATTGCTGTAATTGGCTGTCTGCACAAGTTTTACTTGCCCTTCCTTAAGGGAATGTTTGCTAGACTAAATAAAATTTCAGATATTTCTATTGTTTGGGCTATGAAATAGATACTGTCAGCTGATTTATGGGAATGGAATATAAGATATTAAAGTACTTTCTGGGATCTTCCAGAATAGGCATTCTGGACCAGTTTAAAAAAAAAACAATGAAGTGGATGTGAACTGTGGTAAGACATAACAGTTAGGAAAATGTTTTCTTGGTATTTGTTGTAAGTAAGGGAAGTGGAAAATGAAGGAATGATCAGATGCAACATTTCTTTGCATTTTGTAAAAGCAAAGAAGGAATCTGCTCAGATAAAAATCAACCCTAAATGTGATCTCATCTTTTTCAGTTTAATAAATATTAGGATTTTTCTTCCTACTCACTGCTTTTTCTCTCTAATTTTCTATATTTGCATTTTATTCAGTTTGGGCAACAAATGAGATTGGTCATTTAATGTTCAGAGACGTTTGACAATGCCTACAGTTGTTAAAGGTATAACAACTGCCACCAAAATCACATTGGGATATGTCATATTAATTTACATTTTCATTCTCATTCCTATCTTTGAGAAATCTTTCCTCCTATATGAACTAACATGGCTTTATATCTGAAATTCTGCAATAGTTTAACATTAAAGGTTACAGTAAGTTGCCTGCAGTTTCCTTCCCCCTCTCTCTGCTAAATTGCACCCACATATGGTTAGCTGCTTCCTTCCACTACAGCCAGGCAGTACACTGGGAAGATATCCCATCTTTTCTACATTCCCATGGAGAATCACTCACTGCAATGTAACTTCCAAGCATGCAACTGGAGACCATGAAATGCTACCACTTGTCAATGGTAAGTAAATGATCTCCAGCATATTCAGAACTGTTGAGATCCCTCAGTCCTGGATGTTTCAGCTGTGGATGTGAAGTGACCAGGATAAGGGATGCAGCTGCACCCTGTATTCCTGTTTTTACAGCTTCCATACAATATTGCCCTGTCTACCCTGCTTTACACTAGCACAACATGAAGACACACTTTTAAATGTGTGTTACTTTGTCAAAGGAACAGACTTCTCATAGCTGAGCACCTCAATAACAAAAAACCCCACATGAAGAAAAGAGTGAGATCATATCACTTCAGCTAAAGTCAAATTAATCTGTACATAAAGGAACAAATGAACATGTTTAATAATGTCCAAAAATGGACTAAACATTTCTGGAAATTTCTTTTTTGAAAAGGCCCTTTTTGTCACACACTGCAGAGAGTCAAGCACATTTGCCCACATCAACATGGATCATGGTGATGGGCAGGGAACAGGCAGCAGAAACCACTGGGTGTGATGGTGACACTGAAAATGCATTGTAGGTACTCAAGATCAGAGCACAGCTCCCAGATGCCAGATCCCCTCTTTGGGGGCTTGCAAAGCTGGCAACACTGTTATAGCACGGGGCAGGAACCAGCAGAGGACAGACTGAGGCAAAAGACAAAACCATGGAAAAAGAAATATATTAGAAGAGTCTTTAAGTAGACAGTTTTTATCAAACTGTCAACTCGTGTAATTATATGAATAATTCCTTTTCAAACCACAACATGAACATTCTCCTCCTGTGTTCCTGCTTCAGTTTCTGTGGTATTATTCCTCTAGCCAGAAGTAAGCAATTGGTTAAAGCATATACCCGAGCAAGAAATGGCAAATTGTCTCACCTATAACAGAAACACATCCCAGTGGAGCGACAAGAGCAATGGGGGCAAATCCGTAGGCTGTGAAGTTGCCCACCTCTCCAAGCCCGAGGAGGGTGATCCCACACCACCACAGCTTGCTCCTGTAGTAGGGCTTCTGCTCTGCTCGGCAAACCAGTCGCAGATGAGCACATTTCTAGAAAATTAATTATTAGGAACAGGCATGAATAGAGAGACTTCCATTGTGTTCTATGTCTGACAAAAGTGGAATAATTAAGGGGGCTGTCAGGCGTGTTGAGGTTTTTTTTTTAAACACAACTTTGAGCTTGTTGTTGCAGAGCTTTGTGTTAACTCAGTGCTGCTTCAGATGTGCTTTCTTAGCCGTGGTGGAAAGGGCTGAAAAATCAGGCTTCTGAATAAGCCTGAAGAATGCTAAGTGAATACTAGCTAGTGCTTCCTAGCTGTCACTGCACACATCTGTTCTTGTCTCAAAGCAAAGCTCAGCAGTTGTGCTCTGAATCTGGAAACACTCAAAGGCAGGAGACAGGGCAGAATCAGAACTGTGGCAACAGACTGGGACAGGGGGAACAGACAACAGGGTGTTCCCGTCCATGAAACCTATGCTCACCAGAAATATAATTTCAAAATGAAAAAGGCAGCACTTAATCACATCTTCTGTAGGGAGGACTCTAAAGTAATTAAATAGAATTTATGATTTGGCTATAATCTCCTGTTTGACCTTAGAAGGAGATCACAAGAAAAGCATTGTTTTCTAAAGAAAAAACAGTTGGCACAGGTATAACATATACTCAAGTAATACTTCATCAACACATCCTGTTCCATGAGGAAGGTAACATTGGCACAAGCTGTAATTGTATTCTCTCTGGCTGTACAGCAAGAACCTGTATATAGCAAGATAATTTCTTTGATCACATTGATGTTCTGAAACAAAGTCCAGGCAGTTTCCATCAAGAAAGTGTCATAACTGGGAATGATGCAATGTTTGCCAAATTAATTCTGCAGATTATCATTTCCTTTCTCAAATTACTCTTCAGCCACTCTACACATGGGTCAAAAAAGGTGGAAACCAAATGATACAGTTATTACAGTACAAATGGTGGTAAAAGAAATTTTTTTCTCCATCACTTGATACTTTATTTTAGAAGTCTCCCTGCAGAGCTTGGGGAGGTTGTGAAGAATTTTCCTCATACTCCCATCCTTCTCTGTAGGATACTTGACAGAGCATGGGCCAAACAGCAATGTCTGTAATAGCCCATAGTCTTAATCAGTGCTCTTGTTGAGAAGATGCTGGACCTGGATGTTCTTCACAGTAACATCCAGGATTTTCCATTTTTTTACACAAACAAACAAACAAAAAGGCCCAATAAAGATACAAATTAATATTACACAATATTCAAGTTATTAATCAAGAATCCAAGTTTCTGCTGAAAATTAAATAGGACAAGTTCTTAACTGGATCCTGAGATGTTTTCATCCCAGATTCTTGTAGGAATAACTTTTGAGGGCACAGTGAGATTTAGAAGATGTGCATCAAACACAGGATGATGAGCTAAGGAACTCCCCTACAGCCTTCTTTCTCCAGACCTCTGTCTTCTTTGCACAGTAATGTGTGCAAATGGTATTCAGGTGGAGGCTGTTTATAACTCAGCTGAAATACATTGCAAATGATGAGTTGTTCTTTAGCTGACAACCTGCTAGAGGGAAGAGAAGCAGGATAATGGACTGCATGGTCAGAGAGGGACAGAGAAGAAAATGATTTGGCCTGTCCAATTAACATGAGTGTGAAAATAAATGTTAAGATTGAGGGTAAGTCATTATTCATATTTAGAAGAGACTGTTACTAAATGGAGAAAAACCTAATTTAAAGGATAAAAAAATTTCAGTTTAAACTTTCTGTCAAATGGCAATGAGAGCTATTGGGTTTCCCTAATTAGCATTTAAAAAGCTGATAGTTAAATCCAGTAAGGGCTGTTATGATTACAAGTCAATAGAAGTCTGCCTGGGTGCCTCAGTACATCCCCAGTGCTCTCAGTAGACAAAAGATATGAAATCTGAACAATCTCATAATTATGGCTAGACTGAATTTCCACTTCACCTTCACTCTTCTTCACTTCACCTTTACCTTTCCACTTCTACTTCAGAGGTTTTCCNGCCACTCTACACATGGGTCAAAAAAGGTGGAAACCAAATGATACAGTTATTACAGTACAAATGGTGGTAAAAGAAATTTTTTTCTCCATCACTTGATACTTTATTTTAGAAGTCTCCCTGCAGAGCTTGGGGAGGTTGTGAAGAATTTTCCTCATACTCCCATCCTTCTCTGTAGGATACTTGACAGAGCATGGGCCAAACAGCAATGTCTGTAATAGCCCATAGTCTTAATCAGTGCTCTTGTTGAGAAGATGCTGGACCTGGATGTTCTTCACAGTAACATCCAGGATTTTCCATTTTTTTACACAAACAAACAAACAAAAAGGCCCAATAAAGATACAAATTAATATTACACAATATTCAAGTTATTAATCAAGAATCCAAGTTTCTGCTGAAAATTAAATAGGACAAGTTCTTAACTGGATCCTGAGATGTTTTCATCCCAGATTCTTGTAGGAATAACTTTTGAGGGCACAGTGAGATTTAGAAGATGTGCATCAAACACAGGATGATGAGCTAAGGAACTCCCCTACAGCCTTCTTTCTCCAGACCTCTGTCTTCTTTGCACAGTAATGTGTGCAAATGGTATTCAGGTGGAGGCTGTTTATAACTCAGCTGAAATACATTGCAAATGATGAGTTGTTCTTTAGCTGACAACCTGCTAGAGGGAAGAGAAGCAGGATAATGGACTGCATGGTCAGAGAGGGACAGAGAAGAAAATGATTTGGCCTGTCCAATTAACATGAGTGTGAAAATAAATGTTAAGATTGAGGGTAAGTCATTATTCATATTTAGAAGAGACTGTTACTAAATGGAGAAAAACCTAATTTAAAGGATAAAAAAATTTCAGTTTAAACTTTCTGTCAAATGGCAATGAGAGCTATTGGGTTTCCCTAATTAGCATTTAAAAAGCTGATAGTTAAATCCAGTAAGGGCTGTTATGATTACAAGTCAATAGAAGTCTGCCTGGGTGCCTCAGTACATCCCCAGTGCTCTCAGTAGACAAAAGATATGAAATCTGAACAATCTCATAATTATGGCTAGACTGAATTTCCACTTCACCTTCACTCTTCTTCACTTCACCTTTACCTTTCCACTTCTACTTCAGAGGTTTTCCTAGAGCCTGTCCTAGCACTGTCACCACCAGCAGGCTGGAACTCATGTTGGAGAGGCAGCAGTCATCTCAACTTGCCTACCACCTCTGGCTAAACAGGTTTCTTTCTATGGGATTCTCCAGCTAATGATGTTCAAAATAGCTGGGAATCACTGAAGAACCTTCTAGCATTAATGAAGTGGGTTACTATGAATATAAGATTTCATATTCTACAACTTTCTGTTTCATCCTTTACAAAAAAAGGAAAAAGTAGCTTTATATGAGACCTGTACAACTTCTAAAATAGTAGCTAGCAAAAGTACTTCTTCTGGACAATTTACACAACAATGTCTTCTGTGCTTTTGTTAGAAGACCTAAAAATTCAATGAAATCTACAAGATACAGATTATAATGAAAAATTTAACTTTCTCCTGAGTATATATTCTAATTATTAAAACAGAAAGGATTTTATAATGGACATCCTACAACCCTTTAGCACAGTTGTAAGGGCAGCACCTTCCATTACTTTTATGATTTAAACAGTGTTTACTCAGAATATTTTATCTTAATTGCAGAAGAAAAACTAAATTGGTCAAAGTTGTTTTGGGGTCCAATATTGTAAAAACCTTTATGTCTTCATGCATTTATGGAACAGGTCCTCAGGAGCTGACTCAGAAAAATGCCCTCTTTGATCTGTTGCTTGTCAACAGAGTGGACCTCGTGAGCGATGTGGTGACTGGCGCTGTCCTGGCCACAGAGACCACAAAATATTTGAGTTTAAAATCTTTATTGACAGGAGGAAAAGTGCAGGAAAACCTCAGCTNTGAGAATGATCAAATCCCAGCTGACCCTGAACTCGTGCAGGATCTACTGCTCCAGCTGGATCCCTACAAATCTATAGGGCCTGATGGGATTCATCAAGAATCCCTAAAGAACTAGCTAAAGTCATTGCAAAATCTCTCTTGATGATCTTTGAACTGGGAATCTGGAGAGGTCCTAGCTCNGGAGAGCAGACTTCAGGCTGCTCAGGGAACCAGTAAGAAAAGTCCCCTGGGAAATGTTTTTGTAGTGCTGGGGTCTATCAGTGCTGGTCACTTTTTAAACGTCCCCTCCTAAGGGCACAGGAGCAGCAATTCCCCAGTGTCAGAAGTCAAGCAGACAAGGCAGAAGGCTGGCTTGGCTGAAAAGCGATCTTCTTCTGGGTCTAAGGCAAAAAAGGAAGGTGTGTGCCCAGTGGAAGCAAGGTCAGGTGACCTGGAAGAATACACAGATGCAGCTTGCCAGTGGAGGGAGAAAATCTGTGCAGCCAAAGCTCAATTAGAGTTGAAGATGGCCAGAAATGTGAAGGACAATAAAATATATATACATATATACAATATATGTAAATACATTGTAGATATGTATATACCTATATAGACATATATGTATATACATATTATATACATACAAAATATGTATATATTGTATATATACACATATATACAATAGCAAAAGGCAGCATAGAAATAACATCAGCCTGTTATAGGATGAGATGGGTACCTCACAAACAGGGACATGGACAAGGCAGAGGTGTTTAATGCATTCTTTACCTCTGTCTTCAACACGGATGATGGACCAAGGAGGTCTCAGTGCCCTGAGCTGGAGGACCATGGCTGTGAGAATGATCAAATCCCAGCTGACCCTGAACTCGTGCAGGATCTACTGCTCCAGCTGGATCCCTACAAATCTATAGGGCCTGATGGGATTCATCAAGAATCCCTAAAGAACTAGCTAAAGTCATTGCAAAATCTCTCTTGATGATCTTTGAACTGGGAATCTGGAGAGGTCCTAGCTCACTGGAAGCTGGTGAACATTGTCCTGATTTTCAAGAAGGGCAAGAAGGAGAACCCTGGAAAATACAGACCTGTCAGTCTCAGTTCAGTGCCAGTAAAATCATGGAAAAGATTATTCTGGGAGGTATTGAAAAACACCTGGAGGACAATGCACTCATTGGTCACAGTCAGCACAGCTTAATGAGAAAGTTCTGCTTGTCAAACCTGATCTCCTTCTGTAACAGGGTAACCCACCTAGCTGATCAAGGAAAGCCAGCTAATGTAATCTTTTTGGACTTCAGCAAAACTTTTGATACTGTCTCTCATAGCATCCTTCCTTCCTCACAGGTTCAGTGGGACCACAAGTGACTCATAGCCGGTATTTCTTTCAGGCATTCTAAAAGGAGGAGGAATTATGAACATTTCTTCTATTCCGGTATGACAATCACAGCACAGAACAAGTTGAGAGCTCCCAACAACTCCCAACTCCCAGCAACTACAACAGGACACTGCTAGATTACAGTTAATGAAAGAGAGAAAGTTTATTAAACGCAACAAAATTTGCATTTTGAACTTCACTAAAACCAAACTACAATGTAAGTACTTGCTAAAGATAAACAACTCTGAATAAAGAGAAACCATATCATACCTGTATATTCAGAGAGACACTAATGAGAAAATTTGAAGCAGCAGCAAGTAAAACTCCCAAGAGCAGAGTCTGCAAATTACAAAACAAAGAAATACAAAAATACTTATTAGTTTAAGAAGAACAATATAATGGTGGTTTTCTGATAGCACATTATAACAATCAAAACCAAAGTATTGTACTTTTCAGTCACTGAGTTCATGCTGCAGGGAGTAAAGTGGTAAGAAATACCTCTGCACAGTTGACTAGGGCTCAAGTGGTGAACAAGTGGGCATGGAAAGGGTGTGTCAGTGGTTTTGCAGTCCTTCAGTAGAACACCTTAAATCTCATGAAAGAAAAAACTAGGCAGGTTTCAGCTGAAAACCACAGACAGAGTTTTCTCCCCAAAAAGGACCTGGTTATTATATTATCCAGAAGGAAAATCATCAACAATCAAACTGTTCCTATTGGGACACAACTATCTTACATTTTAACATATCCACTATTTGACAAGGCAACCAGGAACATAGATCTCCTGACAGTTTCTTTAATGTATTGTGTTATTTCATCAAATAATTTTCTAATCAGACTGTGTAATTTTCAGTAAGATTTGCAAACTTTCTATGAGGCCAAGAAATTAAAAACATTCAAGCAGAATTCATAGTTTTGGAATGCAGTCATTTAAAGATGCCATTTCAGCAAGGTCAAACAACAGGTACTCGAAAGAGCTGTCTGTCCACTTTCAAAATGTTCTAACACGTTGCAAGCCATCCTAAGTGTATTAAAAACCCATTCAAGGTCACTTCTACAGTGCTCTGAGGAGCCCCATTAGCTTGTAGAGAAGACAAACATACCATCAGTTTTTATAAACAAGGTCATGGTAATATAACCCAGAATAACAACTGTTTTCAGGCTGTAAAGCAGCATCCAACTCCGTGCTCACAGCCTCAGGCTTCATGAAACTTATCCAAGAAGGTCCCTGGGCAACTCTGAACAGGCAGTGCCTATCAACCACAGAGACTGTTACCCCTCAACTTTTATAAAGAGCAACACGTTGTCCAGAGAGTGCTTGGAGGGGGGATTGTTCTTGTGGCTCGATAGTTCCCTGTAAGAAAAGGCATCACGAAAAGTGTGAAGAAACAACAGCCTTATTACAAATCGAATATAATATTCTTATTTAAGGCAAACAGCAGTATCCAACTGTCTGCAGTCCCTGTGTTTCTGCAGTGGCTTGGAGTCGGCAGGAGAAGCAGACAACAGAACTGCTCTGAGAGAAGTGCTCGGCTGCCTGCCAGGTGTCACCAAGACATGACTGATTGGTCCAAGGGGATTCAGAGACAGGAATGCAGGAAGTGAGGGGGCTCCCTCTGCTAACTATTATAGCATCAGTGCCACGGCTTGCATACAAGAAGCATTCAGTGAGAAGCATTACTCAAGAGTTTAGCCCATAGCCTGCGGTGCATGGCCACTGGAGGCCCTTCCCCTCTTGCATCCTCTCCCCGAGATCCTCCAGTGGCTGTTCCAGCAGCATGTCCTGGGTTATCACACACACGCCGTGTTCTTCATGCTCTGGGATCACACCTCACTGAGCCATTGGGAAGTGTGTGATGTGACAGCACACCATAGCACAGACGTCCCTGCTGAGACCAGCACTCACTGTTACAGGGACACAGCAGCCTCCTCCCACTCTGGGGCAATGCTGTCACATGGACACCACCCAGGCCTCGCAGAAGCAGAGGGGACGGGTTTTCCTTCCTTATGCGCCTTAATGCTGTAGCATCAAATCCTGAGCACTGATCTTGCCCAAAGTTTGACCACTTCATCCTGCACACACAGCAGCTTCAAAAAACAGCAACTAAACCAAAACTGTTTTCTTGCTTCCGAGGACTTGTACTTCTTAAATGACAACATGCTCCCTTGTGAGGAGGTGGAGAGGTGGCCATGTCAGCCTCGTCATGAAGTGTTTAAGAAAAAGGAGACAGAAGGGAATAGAAAACAGAAACTGCCACCTCATTTACTCCATTGTTTTATTGCACTTACATTAGTAATTGTAACAAATCCCCACTACTCCCAGCAGAGAACTCAGTCTCTCTGTGGCTCTTTTTGTTCCAGAGGCTGATTCTGTTGCTATGGCTGCAACTCTGGATGCAACCCCTTGCAGCTCCTTCCTCCCAGTTTTCAGTTGGGGGGGTCACAAACCCTGCACAGGACTCAGTAGGCAACCAGCACACCAAGGAGGAAACACCACTGATCTTAAGCCAGACCACAAGAGGGTCCATCCAGCTCTTGAATGCAGCTGGTAAGCAGAGGATGAGGTCATGTGTTCCATTGGTCATCTAAAGTAATGTGCTAAATCAGATCCATGTGTGGGTACTGATGATGATCTGAGTGCATGCCTGTAGAGGCTGTGAATCAAATCTCCAGCCGTGGGTTTTCCAATGCCCTGCATCATGGGTGTCCTCTCCAGAACAGCAACTGCTTTTGCACTACAGTGGTGGCTTCACCAGGTACCTGTGAGCTTGGCTCAGATATCACTGTGGGACATGTGAGGTTTCCATCATGATGACCAGCCTGTGTCTGGACAGAAACAATCTTACAAATGTCAGTTCTCTTCTTGAGAATCACAGAATGGTTTGGGTTGGAAGGGACCTTAAATATCATCTAATTCCAACCTCTCTGCCATGGGCAAGGACACCTTCTATTACACCATGTTGGTCAAAGCCCCATCCAACCTTGAACATTTCCAGGGATGGGGCATCCACAATTTCTCTGTGCAAACTGTTCCAGTGCATCACCACCCTCATTGTGAAAAGCTTCTTCCTTGTATCTAGTCTAAATCTACTGTCTTTTAGCTTACAATCATCATGCTTTGACACTCCACTGTGCCCAACTTAGGCAACCTCCTGGTCTGCACACAAGAAAAAACAGTGCATGTGTACGATCAAGGCAAATGTGTAGCAGCAGGCTGGGCTCAAACCTTATCCTCATGGCTCAGGTAATTTTATTGCAATGACCACATGTTTCACCTGAGCATTGCTGTTGGCATATATACTGCACTGCCTGCTCCAGGCTGACAGGTGTTAATGAGCCCTTCTTAGCATGGTGATAGCACCATGCTTCCAAACCCGGGGCTGGACAGACCCTGAAAGATTAAGAGCAGAGCATGATGCCCTAAGGAGGTCAAATATCACATGGATCCATTCAGGGAGATGAGATGAAAGTACAGTAACACCATGCAGCTACAGCATGGCAAAACTGTAACATGCCAGTTCATACTCACACGTGCTTATATTAAATAAAACAATGGGGGAAAATGCATTAAAGAGGAAAATTACATTGCAAACATCTCAAATCAGAGTGAATCTTAAATCAGCAGGCAATTTCTAATGAACCAGGGTTATCACAAACAGCAGCACTCAAATAGAAGAGAAAAAATAGGATAGCATATCTCAGGCTAGGAAAATCATACACGAATGAAAGACAATCTGCAACTGTAGACAGATCACAAAATGGTTGCTGTACTGCCCTGAAGGCCAACAGAGCCCTTCTGTTCCCATCTTATCATGTGAAAGGCTTCATTATTTGTGCAGTGTCTGCCATTTAATATCCTGCAGAGGCTAAAGGACTGGTGGAACAGCCAGTTTAATAAGTAATAAACATGATATTCTCTGAGTTTCCAGTTGTGATATCCAGTTGTGATATCATCCCCAGCACTGCAGAGCTTCCCACACATAAGTCTCAAGACAAACCTCAGTTGGGGAATTCAGTTGCAGACACAACTTCAGAGCCATGGTACTCCTTCAGACAACTAAGGACTTCTACAGGAAAGAGCTTTAAATATTCAAAACTGTTGGCATAAAATGCAAGTTTCTTCATCACCGAAACATCTGTCTGAGCATACAGGCCACTTTGTCAGACCCCAGATTTCAAACTGTTGACACATTCTTCCAGTGCTTCCAAATGCACGAGGCTTGTCACAGAAACATCTTGCCCTTAAGTTTTCCAGAAAATAAAAACTAATACAGAAATTTAATTTACTTCACTTTAATATGTTTTGGAACAAGCCATGAAAGTCACCTACCCACTTTGAAGTCCTTCCTAGATAACCCCTGAGCACACAGACCATAGACTGAGATTGTGGATCTGCCAACATTTTCCCTGGTGGCAAACAGGCTTGAGGAATGCCTTCCTCTGGCCAGCTGTTCCCTCACTGCCTTGCTTAAGTGCCTGAAATAATCCACCCAAATCATGCCCCATTGCCACGATGCTCTTTATCAGCCACCTGCCAATGTTTAACACTAAAGGTGGGTCAAAATTCACAGTCCACAGCAAAGGTTTTAAACTGGTGACCCTGTGCAGTTTGTCAGGGGTGACACTGACCTGCACAGGGGGTGCCAGTGGAAATGAGTTTAAGAAATGGCAAACTGGCTTCAAGTAAGGCACCCTCAGCACTTGCCTGGCATCCCCCATCCCAGCCACATGAGGGTCCTGCACAAGCTGAGGCGTGGGGAGGGAGGTTTGAACCAATAGCTGTCCAAAATAAGCAAGCGGCAGTGTGGCCACAGCTGGGTACGGTCCTGCTCCAGCACTCAGGCAGGACCTGATGCTTGTTTACCAGAGCACCTTTTCACATCATTCTGACAGTACTTTAAAATGACATTTTACATGCAAAGTCTCTATTTAGACTCAAAGTAAAACAAGGGATTTATGGCAAATGAAAGCCAGGCTGAAAACTCTATCTTTGGCAATAATTCTAGTAAGTTTATCACTTGCAGACTAAAATCTGCATTGGAGACTCAGTTATATGGTGAAATGCAATTTATCCATATTACATGTGTGTTTTCCTAAAGCACATTAAACTGCAGTTGCCAGATCTGTGAAATGAAAACTTAGAAAAAGGAACTTAACTTGCATTGACTACAAGGTATATGCCATTATTTATGGAAACTTGCTGTGCCTCTAAATAGAACTGATGAGGAGAAAAGAACCCAAACACTTTAAATGTCTGTTGTCAGCTCACTCATCAAGGCTATTTAAACTGTTGCTCCTATTTTTTTCTTGATTTCTCTATGTATTTGTGAGCTAAAGGTGTTCACAATAAATTTAATGGCATTTACTGTTTCAAAAGCTATGCACCATTTCCAATAATTGGGATTTTGTCAGACCTCAATGGATCTTATTTTTAAAAAAAGAGAAAGGGGTGGAACATGTTCTAAACTTCCAATTATGAGTTAACTCTGAAGCAAGAGGAATTCAGAGTCCTTAACAAAAAACATATTTTTCAAAGAGCTACCATGTGGAATTGGGAGAGGCTTATCATTTAGCTATTATTATTCACAGAGCTCTGGCTGTACTCAGTGCTTTACAGACGTATAAATAAAACAAGGTCCTTGCTTCAATGGTTTTTGTAGTGCAATTCATATACTCAGACATGAGTTAAGGTCCATATGAAGTACTGAAGGACAGCTGAAATAAGAGTAAAAGGGCAATTACCAGTGTGAGAACATGAAATGAAAATAATTTGATTTGTTCATTGTGTTATAAAAGAAAAAGGACATTGTTCCATAAATGAGAAGGAGAGAATTAAAACATTTGGCATCATCTTTGTTAGGAATAGAGAGAGGAGACTTGGTAACTACATTACCTCACAAATTAAAAATATATCTTTTTCCAGAAAAGTGACAAATAGCAGAGGCTGGAATGAGAGCCTGGTAAGTTATGAAAAGGTGGGAGAACTTGAGAGGCTACAGCAACTACAGAAGTGGGACTCTTTTATTTACCTCCATGTTTTAATCACTTTCATGAGATCTTATTTATATTCATCACTCTGATTATTTTAATTAATATACATAGCAGTTAACAAACCAAGCTGGAGAATATGAACTGTAAAAGAAAGTAACCAAAGTAACTTTTCATGTGCTTACTAAGGTTATATACAAACATACCCACTATACTGTTAACAAGCCTAAAATCACAGAGTTATTTAAGTTGAAAAAGACCTCTAAAATAATTCAGTTCCACTATTAATCTGGTACTGCCCAGTCCACCACTTAAACCCTAAGCACCACATCTACACGTCTTTGAGACACCTTCAGAGTGGTGACTCAGCCTCCTTCCTGGGCAGACTGTTCCAATGTTTGAGAACCTTTTCTGGGAAGCTTTTCCTTCTGTACTATTTAAACCTTCCCTGTCACAACCTGAGGCCATTTCTTCTTGTTCTATCGCTTGTTACTAGGGAGACAAGACTCACCCACCTCACTAAAACCTACTTTCAGGTAGTTTGAAGAGACCACTATGAGTAGCAAGTTCTTCTTCTTTTTAAAGAGTCAAAACCAAACCTCTCAACTCCTAAATTTCAGTTTCTTATTCTCAGGAATGAAATCTTAAAACTAGAAATAAATGGGAGAATGGAGAAGGGGCAGAATGAATTTTTATACTGTTTCTGTGAATAGCCTGTGATACTTTGGGACATTTTAGTTCCTGGGATATTTTGCTGCATAATTGAAGACCATTTCATGTTTTTAATAATGCCTGCTAGATTGCAAATAAAAACCTCTCCTATGACTGTATAAAAACATAAATCATAGCTGAAAACATCTTAATAAAAAGATTTTCTCAAGTACCATCACATATTGTCTCCATAGCAACTACAAAAATTGCATACCAGGAAAAGCAAGAATAGGATAATAAACTTTTGCCAGTTTCCAGGTCCCACAGAAGAAAGAGGGAGGCAAGCTAGCACTGCCTGACCAGCTTCTTCCCCAAAATGGCCAGCTGGCTTGGGGATACACTTCTATTGCTGCCCAGGAGCAGGCTTTCTGGATATTCCTGTTTGACCCAGCCTAATTCCTAGTGTACAAGGTAAGGTCCAAGCCAGACCACTCCAAGCCTAGCAATATGAATCCCCAGAAGCTACAGTCTGGCTCACATTGAGAGGCTGTGCTGTTCCTATCCCTGCTTAATGTGGCTCCCTAGACCCCTAAACTGAGAGCCAAGGAGGTGACACAAGGCTTATGGGAAGCTGGAGGCAAGCTCAAAAGGGAGCTATCAGAACAACTGAGTAAATAGTGCTGTTCAGTGTTACATCAGGCAGGGCAAGGCACAAGGAGTGCTCTTGGAGAGATGTGTCACTCTGCATGCACACACAACCTCTGCATGTACACACAAATGTGCCTCCAAGCCAAGCAGAGAGAGCTATTGTAGTACAAGTCCTGCTGAAGTACAAATGAGCTATTTCTCAATCAGAAACAGAAAACCCTGACAGAAATGTAACCAGCTTAATACATTATTTACCAAATCCTCAAAAGAATTTTTATATAAAAATCTCCCTTTACCATTTGAGAGGAATAGCATGCCTCTTCCAGCATGCACCTCTCCACCATCACTTTCAAACAAAGGCAGGCCTGTCTCTCATTCTGACTCAAATAATCTTCTGTTAGCTGTATCTAACCCTTCCTTTGATCTTCATAGAAAATGCTTCTCCACGTCACAACCTGAGTGAACACGCTCAGTTGTTGAAAGATGGAGTCACACATGTCAGACAGGGGTAAACACAGGCAGAAATCACAATGCTTCCAAGCCAGTGGCATTTCAGAAATATTCTAACAGAAGTAACAACAGGGCAGGGGAAAAAGAAAAGACCTGACTGCATTTAGAATGACGTTGGAACCATCTGTTAAAAGAATTACTTGATTTTATGGCAGGGGAATGAGCAGCCCCAAGGCCCTTCCAGTCTGCTGTTCCTGCAGAGGAGGGGTGCTCTGCAATAGTTCCTTGCTTTCCTTCCTGCACCTCTCATACTTGGCTCTCCTAGTTCCATTTCCAGAGAGAGTGTTAATCATTTACAGATAGTTCCTAATGCAAAAAAAATGAGTGGACTCCAGAAGGCAGAACCTTCTGCTTAGCAGCATTATTCATTTAAATATAAACAACTGCTAGATTATCAGTGATGATCTAAAAACAAGAGGTCCTGCACTCTCTGAAATATTCACACATATGTAGATGGGCGCATATACACACAAACATACAGCTGGATGCTTTTAATTTGCAGATACTTATGTTCAAAACTGTAAGATGCAAATACTGGAATAAAAAAAAGAAACTAAAGAAATGGTCTCACATGCAAAATGCTTGCAAGGGCCTGAGATACAGGTAGCAGGCTCATGTTTGCTCTGTCTCCCGGTGACACATTACAGTCGTACTTTTAAACAAACTGTGGTTTACTGGTTTAAAGTATAAAAGTATTATTACCATTTTGTAATTCATGGTGAATGCTCACATAAGGAGTAGGTGTCTACTTCATAGCTGGTTTTTTCAAGAGAAAACTAAGATCAGTGTAGCTGAATGATCCCTTCTACATACCTTGAACACCTTTTTATACGCTCTGTTGCGCTTAGAGAGATAACAAGGTGGTGATGTTTTTCCCCCTGGTTTTGAGTATTGTTGGCCTTTTCAGCAAAAAAATCTTATGTGTATCTTATGTGGAATCTCCAATACAGAAATTGCTGTCTTTTTTTTCTGCTATTTTAGCATTAGTATAGGATATAATGGTTATGGAGCTTCTTCTTGACAGGAATTACTATGGAAATGGGGTCCAGAAGATAAATTCATTTTCAGGAATTAAAGAAATGAAGGATAACTGAGTATCCTTTTCATGAGCCAGATGCTATTATCTCTCACATGCATGCTTTTTAAACCATGCACTGCTCTTCAGTTTGTCCTGGCAGTCTCTGATGTGTGGTTATCACAGCAGCCAGCAGCTCAGCCTCATGCAGCTGGAGCCAGTCTTCCTGCACAATGAGGGAGAAAATTGGAAAGGTAAAAGTGCAAAAACTTGTGGGTTGAGATAGAGACAGTTTAATAGATAAAGCAAACACTGCATGAGAAGCAAAGCAGTATCAAGAATTCATTCACTGCTTCCCATCGGTGTGTAAGTGTTCAGTGATTTCTACAAAAGCAGGGCTCCATCACGGGTAATGGTTACCTAGGAGGACCAGTGCCAAATGTCCCCTTTTCCACTTCTTTTCCCTGCTTTATATGCTGAGCATGACACCACATGGTGTGGAATATTCCTTTGGTCAGCTGGGGTCAACTGTCCCAGCCTACACATTGATGGGGCAGTATGAGAAACAGAACACACCTGAGTGCTGTGCAAGCACTGTTCAGCAGTAACTAAACATCCTGATTGCTAGCAATACTTTTTTCATCACAAATCCAAAACATAGACCACACAAATTACTACCATGAACATTAACTCTGGCAAAAACCAGTATAATAGTCAAGAGACGGAGCTAGTCTTGATCAGTTGAAAACTGCTATTATTTGTTTGACCAAAGCTTCTGCAGACACTACAGGGTTTGCTCTTGGTCATCTTGACATGATGACTGAGTCATTGCTGCATGATAACACAGACACTGAATGATAATATTCATGGTGCTTTAGTCACTGCTGGGAGCAAAAGACTGTTACTGAAAGAGAGAGAAACAAAGGAAAGAAAATAATGTGATAAGAAGTCAACAAGAACCTCTTGAAAATTACAAAGCAGAAAAAAAATATCCCCAAACCCACAACAATACCCCCAGTAAAAATGGAAAAGGAACATTAAAAAATAGTAGGTTAGAGTCATAAAGCAAAGTAAATTGAGTCACAATCTATTTGCTCCCAAGCTGGAGCCCAAAAAATTAAAGTAGGTTTTAATTGGGAGTTTACTGTGTGGGTACAAGTCTGTTACGCACACAAACCCCATTTTTTTAGTTGTTTTTCACAGGAACATCTTTATAGTGGAGATGTCCTTGGTTGTTGAAGAAAAAAGCTTCAAGTGCAATCCATATCAGCTGGCAAAATGACTTTGTTTCCAGAAGGATGACAGTCAAGTCATTGGACATGTTAGCTAGGACTCTGGTGGAGATTTCAGCTCCCATGAGGTTGATTTGGTTCTAGGGAATTAAACGTCAGCAAGAGGTAGACTTGCCCACAAAGGGATGTGCACTTTTATGTTACTACATCACCTCAGCCACCATGAAGAAGTCCTGTCCCACGAGCCAGTATTTCCTTTGCTCTGAGTCATTGTTTTCAGGTGTGGAGGGACTTCCTCCAAACCTTGCACTTCACCATAGGCCTCTGCATTACAGGGTTGTTTCTGCAACACACAGCAGGTTACAAAGGGAAATATAGCCAGAGAGTGGCTGTGTGCCTCAGCCAAGAGTTAAACTCTAACTGTGCCATGATTTCTCACTATCATAGTTCCATAATCTCTCTTCATTTCCCCATTATGGGCCCAAACGAGGCCAAAGCTTCTGGCATAGGTGATGTAAATCAACCATGCACGTCATTGAGGAGAATGGAGTTATACCAGTATAACCTCAGTTTAAGCAGCACACATCTGTTTAGTTTGATATTGACTATTTACTTTTGAGCACACTGCAAATATCCCTCTCTTAAGAGCTCTGTTCCAGGCCTGGTGTTGATTCACACACCAACTGGCTGTTCTTTGAAGCTGCTGGCCACATGTTTCAAAGTTCATATTAGTCAAAGAATTGAAAGCATATCTTCCAACTGCTCACATTAGTAAATGCCATTCTTCTGGGACAATCTGTGGTGACATTATAAACATGAACATAAAAATTAATACATGTCACGAAAACTCCAAATGAGATAATCACAGTCTCCAGTTACCAGGTTAAAGGCCATCCCTTCCGTTATGACTGAAGTGCACAGTCTGCTGTTTGTTCATCATTCAACCTCATGAAATCTCAGGAGCAGACAGGTGTTGGTATGAGCAGCCAGACTTTCACCCTACATCACTTTGCAACTCCCAGACATGCTGTGAGACTCGAAAATCAACACAGTGGCCAAAGCCAATTTAATTTAAAGTCATCACTTGTAGACTAGTCTAGAAGATGGCAACAGGAAGGGCAAAGCACTGCACTGAGCCAGGCACCTCCAAAGCAGCACAGGGATTCAGATTCGTCCCATGCCTGGTCCTTCCCACTCAGTGCTCACTAAGGGAAGAGGAGGACTCACCCTGCTCTGCTGGCTCCATACTTTAAGCCCTCTAGTCCATGGCTAAGCTGGATAACAGACACAGCCTGCACTATGCACCCCGTCTTTCTGTAACATACCATTTTGAAGCAGTCTGAAGCAAAACTAAATTCTTCACTAGGTAGCATATGTGTAATTAGTGATTCAAGTTTCTTTGCATTTGTCTTCTGCACCCCACTTTCTGGCAAATGACAAGTATTGTAATGTTCCTTACTGCCTAGAAATTTCCTAATTAACATTCTCATACCTCTCAAAGCAGATTAGTGTAATTACAAAGCTCCTGTGTAACTTGCTGTCACCTCAATCATCAGTTAAAAAAAAAAGAAAAAAAATTCAAATGCAAATGTTCTTTAATGTCCTCAGAAAAAAAGTTAAAACTCATTTTACCAGAGCATCTGCTGGGAAGGGAAGCATTGAAAACAGTCAGAGATTTGAGAAAAATAGCCCAGTGAGAATCCGACAACAGACACTCACACAAGCTACAGCTGGTGCTTAGCATGGCCCCAGCTCTGCAAGAGCATTAATTTCCAATGTCCTGGATGAGGTGTCCAGGAAGAGCTACCAAGACTTCTTTAAAACGAATTTTGAGATATCAGCCTAAATAAAAGGGTTTTGCTCACCAGCTTCTGTTGTTTGTCAGGCTAGGAAACACTCCTGCAAGCTGCTCTGCCAGCAATGCTGAAGAGAAGAAAATGTCCAGAATAGATGGACTGTGAGCTCTCCCATCATCAGCATTTGCTTTGAGTCTGTGTCTCCCAAGCTCAGAATGTGGAGCTGGGCATGTTTGCTGCTATCTGCTGCCCAGCATCAGGCTGGGCTTAGCAGGGAAACTGCCACAGGCACGTGACTCCTTCTGGGCTTTGTAGGATGAATCAAAGCAGGGTTAGTAGAGGCCTGCCAAGAACACACACCAGAAAATTCTATTCTGGGACCCAGAGAGGTGCTTGGTAGAAACCAGACGAGCAGGTCACTCCTCAAGCAGGCTTATAAAACTGCATACTGCCTTCAGTCTTCAGGCTACTTTTCCACTCTTCCAGACCTGCTGCCCCATGTCCAGCCTCCTCAATATTCAGATATATAAACAGTTCCATAGTTCACTCCCACTCTGCTTGCAGTGGCTGATGGAAAAAGCTCTATGGAATTTGAGAGTTGGGATGAAACAGACATGCTTATGGTATTGTGCAAAGGGGCAGACAATAGGTCTCCTGTACTGATTTCCCTTACCCTTGAATAATGGTAAATTCCCAATCAGCAGCTGATCTCTCTTTAAGCTGGAGGCTGCAGTCTGTAAGCTGTGTGTTCATTTCACACCAGAGATGTAATCTTTACATCTGTCAGGGACAGTTGATGTTCAGCACAGCAGAATGGATGTATGAGGTTGAAAAAATATATGGGCAATACTTTCTAACCAGTGTTCAATTTTGCCTTCTCATATCAGCTTCTTGGTCACACTAAAGCTAATCAGAACACAACCCTCAGCAGATCAGACCTACAGCTCTGGCAGAGCCTGAGAGCTTGCCTGCAAGTTGGCCCAGTTGACAGTCCCGCATTTATGAGCCAAAGCCACAAATTCTTTTCTAGCAGAAACTAGTTAAATGGGCACTAAACCATGGAAAGTTGCTGGATTCTTGACAGCAGAACAACACTGGAAAATCGTGTAATGCTTCTTCTTGCTTCTAACTGCCATGGGCAGAAACTGGAATATAGGAGATTCCATCTGAACATAGGAAGGACTTTTCTACTGTGAAGCTGACAGAGCACTGAAACAGGCAACCCAGAGAGGTTGTAGAGTCTCCTTCTCTGGAATGATTCAAAAGCCTTTTGGACACAGTCCTGAGTAATGTGCTCTTCCTGCTTGAGCAGGAAGGTCAAACTAGATGATCTCCAGTGAATCCTTCCAACCTCACCCATTCTGTGATCATGTGCATCATTATAACATTTAAATTTTGAATTCCCCTATGAGAGATTCAAAAAGGTTGTATTTGAAAGGAGGAACAAAGTCCTCTTCCTAAGTTTTGATTTATTAGGGATGAATATAATATACCTTTCCCTAATATCTAGGAAATGGTATGCATTTCCTCCCAAACACATTTCCCAGTAAGATAAGGGAAACTGAAACTGCATGAACTCTGAAACCTGACAGGTATAAAGGACAACAGGATGAAACAGAGTCAGTGTTTTGATGCCCTTGTTTGCTTTCAGTGAACAGTTTTATAATGAAGAGCTGGGGGTGGGTGTTGAATGGGAAAAACTTCACTGCAGTCTTCACAGATGAGTACACCAGCAGAAAGCTGGGCATGGACATTTGTCTCTACTTTCCCCACGCTCAGGGACTGGTTTACTAATTAACCTGAAAAAGCTAACATCTGCAGTGCATCAGGGAGCAGAGTGGAGACTGAGGTATCTACAGAGACGGAGAAAATAGCATTAAAAACCCTTACAAAACACTTGAAGTGGGAAAACAAACCCAGGAGGGTTTGCCTTCACCTTTAACAGCCTTTCCCTTCCTTCTTGCAGAGGAAAGATGTCCTGATTGAAACCCTGTGCTGTGGCCATGATGCCCTCTGACTCCCAACCATACTTGCTATGGACACCTTGACTTGCTCCAGAGCTTTTCCTAATTGAAAGCCATGGTTGGAAATGCCATTGCTTAAGTGTTTAAAATATCCTGCTGAATGGTTGTAAGGATGTACCATGACAAGATTTTTCTCTGGTGATGGTGCCAGCTAAAGAGACCTTCACTGTTTCTGGGGTGCTTCCTTAGCCAAGGCAAATGGAGAGAAAATCTTTCTCTGTGCACAGCACAGGTGAAGCAGCCCCATGGCATCAGAAGTACCAGCAGGCACTGGAAAAAACAGGACCAAATGATGCTCCCACCTTGCCAAGGCTCAGTGGCACTAGACATCAAGCCCTGAATAAAGAGGGGTGAGTTGAAGCACTGAAGATGTTCTTCTTGAACAGAATGAGCTAAAAACCTCAATTGTGGCATTCCACACAAAATCTAGATTTCATCTATATGACAGAAGGCAAAGTAGAAATACCTCTACAAGAATGTGCTTAATCTGTGGGATTTCTCATCACACCTGATAGCAGCCACCACTACCTGCTGATGAGACCACACAAGGGATCAGGCACACCCTCACCACCCGACAGGCTGGGATAGACTGTGAGGGGACAAGAGGCCAGAGATCCACCTGAAGGAGCTGTCAGCATTGTCAGCCCCTAAATACAGAGCAGAAATTATTTATTCCTGCAGCCTTCAAAATAAGACAATCTTTCGAGGTGACTCTGGGAAGCCAGTAATAACTCAGAGTCTATGAAGTTACAGGCAAAGAGGGAAAAAGAAGCAGAAGTGAAATAAATTTCTATCTCTGGCTCAGCTTCTGCACTTGAACAACTACACACAACAGACATGTGAAATGCTGAGTTACAGAAGAATTGTTATGGGGCTCTGAGTAACACAGTCTACTGGAAGCTGTTCCTGCCCATGGCAGGGGTTTGGAACTAGCTGGCCTGTAAGGTCCCTTCCAACCCAAACTATTCTATGATTCTGTTACATCTGAGCTCTCAATGACTGTTTTCTCCTACTCTGATACAAAGTCAAACCAAGATCAATACTGTAGATAATAATCTCAACTAATCCTGCAAATTGTTTTTGTCCATAAACAACAATATTGTAAATAAGTAAAAACCTATGAGAAGTCCAGAGGGAAATAAAAATGCATTACACTGAGGCAATTACATACACTTTCTATTAAGCAGACAAAGCCCACATGTTGTGGCTTCTTACACTCATTACTCCAGCAGACACAAAAATATTATGATATTAATTTGCAGGAAATACTTCAGGTAACTAAGTACATATTTCATCAGATTTTACTGCACTATTAAACACGCTCATGCCCCATAACATACCATGCCTATACAGGGAAGGCTGTGGAAGCACAGCTTGGGCGTTGCTGTTTCAGAAATGCAGTTCCTCAAGCAGTTATCAACCAAGCTATAACCCATGCTGATGCTGAGGAAAAATCCTGCCTCCACCTTTTCCTCCCCATGACCATGTGTGCCCCATTCTGCCCTTATGCCAACAGCTAGCATCCAGTCAGCCTGATCAGAGAGAGACCTCTCAGGAGAATAATCCAAATTAAAACAAAAGACAAAGAAATGTAATGCCAGCACAAAGATGCATTATACTCCACAGCCACGAGGACACAGACACTTTAAGATTTTCCAGGGAGCTGAGTGTCTATAGACATCATTTAAGGCTTACTCTAGTGCCATAGATTTCCCTAAGGAACGTGTCAGACATACTGCTCCAGTGTAGATGTCTCTGATGCCCATGTGGCACTAGGCAAATGCAATTGGCAGCCATGCCAAGCCCCTCATGTCTAGGAGCTCTTGAAAGGGGATCTCACTCTTTCACCTCCTGATGGGGTTGAAGGGGCTGAAAAATACTCCCCCAAAAGTAATTCACCTCAGCTGTCTTGGTATGTTCCCAGGCAGATCAGAGACAGTGCAGTTATGGTCTCTTGTAGAGGGAGAAAAAAAAGAGCTCCTTTTCAAACCAAGAGGATGAAATGACATCAAGGAAAGGGGAAGGGACAGAACCCCTGTGTGAAGACCTGAAAATGGGCAGATCAACTGAATCACAGCCAGGATAACCATGAAAGAGAGGAGGAAATTGTTTCTGAGGCTTCCAAAAATGTAAAATGTGAAAATGGGGGTGGACAGAAGAATTTAGCTGTTGGAAAAATTAAGGTTGGCATCAACACGTGACCCATTGTTACCCATTACTGCTCCAAAGCTACAAGTAAAGTAAATAAAACATCAGAATATCAGTCTCATCCACAGACACCCAAGCAGCTCTAAAATATTATTAAGGTCTCTCCAGAAAACTATCATGGTTAAAAAACAGCAATACCCACACAACAACCCCAAGGAGTACAGGAGCAGGGCTGGGAGGTTTTCCAAGCAAACAAACCCCTCCACCTTGACATGCAGGTGGGTGTCCCCATGCCAAGGGAATTCCCTGTTGCTGCCATCCTCTTGGCAGCTGTGCAAGCTCACAGCCTTGGGACCCTAATTCACAAACCCACAGCAAAACCATTGGCTCCACATTCTTGTCTCCCAGTCAGAGACCCCAGCTCTGGTCCTGGGAAACACTGCCACCAGCCAGGAGTCCTCCTGCACCAGGGACCTGTGCACAGAATTCTCAGTTTTCCTGTGCTGTCAGAACATGGGGCTGAAAAATGCGCCCTGCCAAATGGATATCCACCCAGCAGCAAAAGCAGAATCCAGAGGGGAAAGTTTTTGGGACCTTCTTCAGGCTATCACCTGCTACTGGGCTGCTCCTAGAAAGGGGAGAGCAACTAGCTGCAAACCATTTTATGCACAATTTATACCAGTACTTAACATCATGAAAAAGTGGTTTGCCTCCTATGCAAAGAAAATCAAGAACATTGGGTATTCTTCCATGCCTTCTAGTTTGTGAAACAAAAAGCAGAGAAAAGGTAAAGGGTTTAATCAAACTCCAATTCATTTTTATTGTTAGCAGATGCTTCAGATTGCTAGTTCTCAGGGGCTGCTTCAGTCTCTCTTTTGCAGTTGCCTAAATCCATTGTCAGCACTGACAGTGACAGAAACACAGATGACAAAAACCAGTGACGCTTTAGCACAGAACAGAGCAGCTCTGCCCAATTCCTACCCAGAAAAGACTGCTCAGAGGGGGAAGCCAGGGCAGTGCAGGCTGGAAAATGGGGTGAAGAGGGAGCGAACAGGTGCTGGAATGGGGCTCTTCAGAGGACACAGGGAAGAGGCTGGAATTAGTACCCCCCTCTCCCCGAGCCCTCCTGTTCCTGGCCCCACCATGGTGCTGCACGGTGGGCACTTACCTTGTGTGTGCTGTACCAGGGGCCAGACAGGGGCCCGCTCCCGGCTCCTGGTCCCCCAGAGGATGCATTCCAAGATGCCTGGGATGATGCCCATGTCCCTGCCCTCAGGCCCCAGCCACTGGCCATGCCATGCACTGTCTCACCAGTGGGGAGGGGCTGTGAGGAGAGGCGAGCAGGACGTGGACGTGGCACTCCCTTCCTGGTGTGGGCAAGGCTCCTCACATGGGTCACTCCGCATGCAGGTGTGTGCAGCCAGGGCTGCAATTGCTGCTGTGCACCAGGACACCCTCGGCTGGGGAGCAGCTGTAGCACAGGAGAGGAAGGGGAGCCTGACAGAAGGTTTTCCTGCTCCTCCCCAGGGCATTCAGGTGCCTTTTTTTCTGTCTCTGACTTCCCCAGTGCCCCACCCTGCTCTGAAGAGGCAGCCTGGGAATTTAACTCCTTCAAATCAGTGCCTAAATCTAATGGTTAAGTATTAATTCCTCGCTGCTAGATTGCAAAACTTAGAAGTTGTTGTTCCCAAAGGCTGATAGTCACGTACATAAATCCGTACTTATGTCCTGTATTTTTCTCTTCTAACTATTTCCTGAATAGTTTCTTTGCAGAGACTTCGGGCAATGGGTTTGTTCCCAGTCTGTGGCTTTATCCATTCTTTTACTTTTGATTTGAACATTTATTTCTTCTGGGGAAAACAATGACTAAACAAGCGCATTAAAGAGAGAGTAGAGCTAGCAAGGTAGAAGCTTGGCATAATTACCCAGGAAACAGAAGCAGGCTTCTAGAGAAGCATAGAAAGGAATATTACCACATCTTCAGGCTCTGGACACTACAACTGCATGCGATCCAGAGAGCTCATTCTGTGCCTTGGAGGAACTGACTTGTATTAGTTCATTCCATTGCTTAGCTGGGCTTGAGAACACCCAAAGTGCTGACAATTATTGCAGCAGGCAAGGATCAGTGGGCAGTTATTCTGCTCCCTGCTACAATGGTTTTCTCTTGCTCTTAAGATGAACTGGCATTGATTGCTTAGTCCAGTAGGGCCGGTGGTCCTACCATCAGCAAAATGCATTGAGAGAGAGCAGGCAAGGAGCTATGATCCCTAATAGAAATGAGCAGCAGCAAAGCTGACTAATGTATGATTAATTTGGTCAAAAATAGAAGAAACACGCAATTACAGGAGAGAAACTGTAGTTAAATTAATACTTTCCAACTTGAATGCATAATGTCTTAGCCACAAGGATGTTATTTGAATCCAGACAGAAGGTGATAAAGAAAATACAGAAGTGGCAAAATACAAAATCTTGCCTATAACAATTAATGTTTTGTTCATGTGTGTGGTCTAACTTGAAATACCAGTTTCTGTGATCACAGCTCCAGTGAGTCCTTTGTAAATACTGGAATTAGCTGCAGCCATGTATATATAGGTACACTGGAAAAAAAACAGCTCCAGTATTTCATGGCTGTGTAAATTGCTGCAGATTATTTTTACAGTGTTGTGTAATTATTCTCTGCAGTCTAAGCTTACATTATAGAAAAAATTTCTAGGCAAACTGGGTTATGGTAGCAAAAAAACCAGTGCAGTGAAACTGGAGTGTAAACTGCTGCAATGGTATTTGCCCTGTCTAGAGAGAGTTGAAACAATAGCCCAGAGGGAAGTGTGAAAGGACCCATTCTTCTAACTGCAGCTCTAAACTAGAAGTCTGCTGACAATTTAAGTGTCAACATCAGCTACTTCAAGGCAGATCATTTGAGCAGAAACACCAGGCTAATGTTCTTATTTGTCATCCTCAATTTGCACTTGTATAGCAGATCCTGGGGTGAAGAGGAAAAGCAGCAATGATTGTCAAAGGTTGCTGAGCTGAGGAAAGTTCTCCCATTCCTCACCCTTCTTCACACAGTCACCTCTGCCCCAGCTCAAAATAGGGAGCAAAGAGGTTGATGCTCCTCCAGGCTGGAGAAATTGGTTTTGGTAACCAAAAGGCACAGTGGTCCCTACCAGCATGCCAATGACCTTTGCAGTGTGGTCCTCTGTTGCCAAAAATGCCCAGATTGGGAGGAGATTGAGAAGGAGTAGAAGGGGAGTGGGAGGAGAGGAGCAACCCGAAATATCTCTTGGGGACAGTTGCTGTTGTTTTGCTTCATTCTTGTTGGTTCAATGCCAAAAATACAAATGTGACTGTGGTTTTCTCTTGCATAAGGAAGCTATTGGAACAGGTTTTCTGTAATGCTGTCTACATGGAGCCCGTGTTGAATTGCTTTTGAAGGTGATCTAGCAGTGACAGATCATTGTTCCATGGTTGGGTCCAGACATACCCACTCAGTTTAAACATGCCAGGGAGCCTTGTGGCATCCTTTATTTATTAAAGATCTCTGATTGTCTTGCATACAAAACTGTTATTCAGTTATTCAGATTATTTTAACTTTTCTGTACACTGTAAGCCAGCCCTATTAAAATATTAAAGAACATTTTAAAAACTATGTCTGAAGTTACTACCGTCCATTAGGAAAAACAACTAACTATGTGCAAAAGTCCCTATACTTGAGCATTTCTATTTTCAGGCTAAAAGTGATGCTTTGGCATGAAGGTACCAGTTCCTGAAACGTCCTGAGGAAACGTCCCGTGAAGTGAAAGCAGACAATGGGATCTGCAGGATGTTTTAACTGAGAACATTACTGTTAGTTTTCAGTGGCACACAGCTGTGCTGAAAGTTGGTGTCCAAAGTCAAGTTACATTTGAGGGTCCTTCAAATCAGGGATGTCCTCTGCCAGCTGGGCCAGCAAAATAGACTACAGCCACTTCAAAAGCATGGAAATACAAGGCATTTTCAGTGAGTATTACAATACATTAGCAAGGTCACATCACTGGGGATATGTGCAGAATGCACCATGTACAAATCTATCTCTGTGTATTTTTGGTTGTTGTCTTTGTTGTACTGTGGGAAAACCGGGGTAGCTCAAAAATACCTCAAGAAAAGTATCTTCAGAAAGGTGACCTGATCTGCTGTTGCTGGATCTGTCTGTTTTTACACCCAGGCAAAGGCAACAGAAATGCAGATTTGTGTCTCTGTGGTGGCTGAACCACATCAGTATCAGGACAGGACTTTTTCTCCCTGGGAGTAGCACACAGCAGAAGGTAGCACCTGTGAAGATGGAGTAGATGCTGCTTGAATTGTTTTGCTGAAAAGTCTCAAGGCTGGTTAAACGAGTAATCTGCAAGGCAGCAGTATTTGACTGTTCTCCTTCTATTGCACATCATTTTGGGGTAGAAGAGAAGGGACTTAACAGTTTGGGAGACTCCATCCACTTTCTCTTGTGCATCCCATCAAATTCTTAACACTTTGGGATACTTCTGAGCAATGGAGATGAAAGAGACTGCTTTGGGTGTTAATTGCATGGATTCCCTCCCTTGGATGCTGCATTTCTATCTGATATTCTTGGGCCAAGCATCGGTTGCTGTTAACAATAGATAATGTTTCTCTGTTTGGTCACAAGGATTTGGAGATGGATGCTTTGTCAGCTTCAGGTTCAGATGATCTGGGACATTGCCCAATATGTGTGTGCCCCTGAACTTTGGCTTGTATGACACTGGGACCTCATAAACCAACAGAGTAGAGAGTTTCCTACCCCTGGTTGCTTTAGCCTCTGGAAGTCATCCACAAAGAGCTTCACCTGGTGCCCCCTCATTTGGGATACTCAATGCACCTGGGTCCCTGAAGAGAAAATAAGAGGGCTTTTCATGTTTGCTTGCCCATGCCCCATCACTTCTCTGAGCTTACACTTTGCCGTTGTAGATGAGCCACACTCTCCGCTGACAAGAGTCCCCATCCTTGACTACTGGGCTCTGATCACAGTTACTGAGACTTCCTAAGCCAGAAAATTAAAGGGGTAATGGTTTCCTTCTCTGCCAAACAGGAAAACAGCCCTTCATTCAGGCTACTTAGGTATCCACTGTGAGGACAGAGCCCAGGTGATGGGAAGTTCAGTGTTGGGATGGATGGTTCCAGCTGGCTGGTACAGGAGAGAGTTGAAGACCTTGCTTTTACCTGCAGAGGACCCGGCTAGTGCCAGATGAGTGCCAAAAGTGCTAAGCTTGAGCAGGATGATCAGCTCTGTTTCTGAGTTTAATGTCCACAAGCAGACTCCTGCTGGGTCACTCACTGTGTGTCAGGCTGTCCCTGTGAACTGGGGATGTGCCTGGAGTGGGTTGCAAGTGGGGAATACTGTGTAATGGATAGTGCAGGACAGTTTGTGGAGAATGTGTACCAACAGTCAGTTGATTTTTACAAGCAGCTTTCATCTCCCTTCCCCCAGTAGCTTTACAAGACCATGGTGCAAGTATGTACTACTTCATATGCTAGCAATTACAGCCCTTTGGAAAGTTGCTTTCCATCTTGAAGTCTACAAATGTAAAAAAAATAGAAGTCCTGGAATCAAGATGTACTTTAGAGACCTTGGAGAAAGCTTTTGTCCTTCCTTTCTGTATGGTGGATCAGTCAGAGATTTGTAGACTTTGGATATTTTCATTTTTCCCTTTTAGACCCTACCAATTTAGGCTTAATCCTGATCCTTTTAAAATCAATGTCAAAGTTCCCACTGACTTCAAAAGAGACAGCCTCAGTTTTCAAATACTTTAAAGAATAATTTTAAGCAAACAAACCCAAAATGGATAAGAACTGCATTTTCTCTCTCTATTAGGCATGCAACTTATTTTCTCCAAATGTAAACGTTACCTGGAGAACTAAGCAGTGATGTGGTTTTTATTATTTCTTTAGGAGGCTACAGTACCCAAAATATATTCCAAACATACTTCTTCATTTAGGAGCCAAACATAGCTATGTAAAGTGAGTGGCTTGTTTACAGTAGGCCCTTATGTCTTGCTATCAAATTAGTGGCAAATCAGGACTGTAGTAAACAGAGGTCAAAGATCAAACCCACAATTTCACATAAAATTCCAGACCATGTACACAAAATTTAAAATGCAAAATCTTCAAATCACAAGACCATCAACTGCTCTTAAAACTAATCAAAAGCAGGATAAGGACTGAAGGAAATGAAATTTAAACATGATTTTAATCCAACTTCTAATGGAACAGCTACATCATGAGTGTCTTTTAACCATGACTGCTGATTCCATGCTATTTATTACATACCATGAAACAAGGTTTTGGTACATCTCTCTGGCTATTCAGACATGCTGTTTTGTTTCTTTTTCTACAATTTAAAATAAAGACAAAACAAATTACAGAAGTGTCACCACCCAAGATTTTACAGTGCTAAAACCCATGGTAGTTTTGCGCTGCTTTTTTTTAGTGCATTGATTTTCTGTATTCAGAAGAGGGAATGATAAGATGCCGAGTGCTCCATTTTGTGACTGTTTGAACACAGTCAGATGCCTTGGCTGATGGTCCCTTCCTTATCTGGGGGTCAGTGCCCACATACACATCCCACAGGAGTTCCAGGACCATGCCAGTCCCTACACATGTTAGAGTAATTCCCAGTTTGAAGTGGTCTGGGAGGAATTTTTTTCTGCACCCAGCTAAGGGAAAGTAAGGATGCCGACTCCTTAAAACTGAAACATATTTGTTTAATGAAGATTTTTGTTGCTGAATGCCACCAGATGTCAGCATACACTATATGATTAAAAGCAAGTGTCTCAGACCTCTGAGAAGTGAGCAGTAAAAAAATGCCTTCTGTCTCATGGAAATGATGAACCAGATCAGCTTTACTGGGGGAAGAATTATGGCAGGGTTTAGCTGGAAGAAATTGCCTGTGAGGTTTTGCTCAAATATCTGCTTACTTCTTCTATCCTTGGGACGTGCCCATCTGCTGTGCCTTCAACCCTTCTCCCCATCCAGAGGTCTCTGAGAGGCCTGGATTAGCCCTGTCCTCAACCCATACCACCATGGGGTTTCCTAGAATGGATCCAAAGATCTTCCTTGAATCCAGGACAAGAGGGGAGAGGGGAACTTGCTGAGGATCCAGAGCCCTGCTTTTAATAAATGTAGTTACCGAAGATACACCTTGATCTCAAACCCAAATACTGCAGCAGTATCTGCTCTGGCTATGAATGAACATGAGACCTCACCAAGGAGGTGGGCACAAAGAGTGCTTTTTGATGACTTAGGAAAAAAATATGAATAGCAGGAAAACTGTGATGCAACTTTTTTATTCCCTGACATACTCCTTCCCAGTCTGGAAGATGCCAGAAGGCCAAAGCTGTTCTTTGGATGATCCAGTTTAATATCTACTTCAGTGAAGTTTTCTACTTTAATATAGGTATCTGAGGGTTGTATTCTCTCCTACTGAAATCAGTGACAGTTCTTCAGCGTAAGGTAACCTGCAGCAGGGCTTCTTCCCTGCTTCTTATTACCTGTCTTATGGCAGGACCTGTACTACAACCAAACATACCTGATCCACACCCTGATGGCTTGATGATTTAAGTTCTGTACACATATACACACGCTCTTGTGTGTATGTTTTCCTCTTCCTCCAGTCATATGCACCATTTAAAGCAGCTAAAGCAACTAGGCCCCTTCAAAACTGCTTTCCCTAATGAACATGTACAGAGCTGAAACCATTATTCTGCCACCGTAAGTTCTGACCTAAATCTGCCATTGTCCATACACACCCCAAGAGTCACAAAACACTGATCTATCAGAAAGACCAAATAAGAAAGTCAGAACCCAAGGGACAACTGAGCAAAGTTACATTCCTTTGGTGCTGTGAGTCAAAAAGCCGAGTTTCCCAAAACATGTCTTCTTTTTCTGTCTTAGAATTTTAATTTAGTTTTGAGGATTTTACTATGTTTGGCTGACTTTCTGGGTGTACAGCAGCTTTAGCTGAAGGTCCAGTACAACAGCTCCAAGTGCACTGGCACCCCTCCAGATTTCACAGCCGTGACTACTGTGCTGCAGCAGATAAATTCTGCTGGAGGCATGTGCTGTTGTCACCACACACCCAACACAGCAGATCTGATGCTTTGAGGCAACTTCAGAGGTTGCACGTTCATAGAGAAGACACAAAAAGCACAGTGCTTCTGGACACTATCAACGCCATTGCCTGCATGCTGTTCAGCTGCTTTGCTCCAGCTCAGCAAATCTGGTGTTTCCCAGAAGCACCAGATGTCCACGCCAGAGGCACGTGTGTGCAGATGGTCTGTGCAGCAAGCTCACCGCATGTGTGTATGCAGTAACATCACTGACACTCATGCAATCCAAGGGCAAAAATCCGTCAGGTCTTTCAGTTTCATCCGTGGCATGAGTTGGATTAATCTGAGGATAGTCCTGCTTAAATTAATTGAGGCTCAAAAGAAGGGCATGTCCTGCCTCTGTCTTACATAAGTGGCCTTAGCAGTAAGGGTAGGGGACAAGCAGTCAAGAGATTGCCTGGGGAGTGCCTGAGTGCCTGTTTAACCTGGCTCTATCTATGGTTTAGGAAATCCCCCCTCTTTGGAGGGAATAAGGCAGGCACCTTGTTTCAAATCAGTGGAATATCCTTAAACAGGATTTGGGTGCCTATGTGCCTTTGAAGAGCTGACCTGTGCCTCAGAAACCTTATTCCACTGAATAGCCTGCTGACTTCAGAGGAAGGAAACTGCATATTATAAAATCTGTATTCCAAAACCACACTGAAACCAGCCCTGGAGCCAGATACTTTATGTATTACAGCCTTGACAACACTTACATATGGTGGCAGTGAACTGAAACAGAGTATGATAAGGTCCGATCTGGATTGAATCTGTTTTAAAAAAAAGTGATTTAAAAATAAAAATTATGGTATTTTGGTAAATCCATAAAATCCCTGCAATATTAAACATAAAAAATAAAATAACCTGAGACAACCTCCAGGATAACTGGACTGAGAACACACTGGTTTCTTCCCTCCAAGAAATAAATTGTTAACATGAATATCACATATCTGTGAGTGTGTGAGTGTGCTGGGAGCTGGGGAAGAGCTCAAATATGTTTAATAACCAGTCAATTGATATCACAAAGCTTGTATATACACAATATTCCTTGTTAAAATATTTGAAGAATTGGAAACAAGCTTTCTTCACATTACAAAGGACAAAATCTTTTTATGCCTTTGCGTTTTAAATTAAGATCCGATAGTTTTATTTCCCTGGGAGTTCTGTTTTCATAAATGTATCATTTTGTGTTCTAAGAACAGATAAGATATCCTGATTATAAACTAGCTTTTATAAATACCAAAGATCAAAGTCCCATTTTTTTGCTATAACTACAGCAGTACTCACTGTAGTGTTTTGGAAATGCTGCTTTCATCCTTGTAAAACCATCCAAGCAAGCAAAGGACATACAGATCTTCAGAGATGGAGATAAAATTTGGAATTATTTGGAAAGAACAACAGTAAATAATAATAAATCAAGAACATGGTGATAGAATTCTTTTGCAGGGAACATCTTCAATGAGGTATATTGACACAGATGTTTCCTGAAAGAGCAAGTAGAGATTCCTGAAGCATTTGCTGCAGAAGTGCAGATGTTTGCTTTGGTGGGGAATACTATCACCATGAAAGTAAACAGGATTTTTCAAGGGTATGTCCTGGGGGTGTATTGCATTTTCTTCAGGCAAATGATGGATTTTAAGTACATTATTGAAGAGGAACCTTACTTTGTTAGTGGAGAAAAATACTTTTGCCTGTGATGTGGGTTATTTTTTACACACAGACTGTTTTGTTAGAATATGTATTCAAGAAATAGAATAGAAATAATATATATAGAAAATACCTCCATCAGGAATGTTTCATGAGTTTTAACTTTCTTTGGAGTAAGTAGTTATTTTCTTGCCAGAAATTTGCTTCTTCATATAGAGTCTGCAGAACATTCCTTTCTGTATTTATTACATTTTTTACCATATTATAAAAATTTTAAGATTAATTGATTATTTTTTTTAGCCTCCAGCTGCATGAGACTGTCCCTTATTCACCTTAGACATCAGGAACTGATCTTTCTTTTGAAAATACCTTTTTTATTATTAGAAAGCCATTTGTGATGCAGAGTTTACAGACTGTTTATGATAGTTTTGAACATGATGGAAAGGAAAAAAAGAGTAGTTGAAATTGAAATCAAGCTATACCAGACAAGGAAACATATTATATAAGGAAAAGATTTACAGGATTTCAATCAAGAGTGGCTTATGTGTGTAGCAAGTGGAGAGGTTTTGGTGTTGCGGATCCTCCAGTTCCTCATCCAGTCTTTGCACATGTGGAATAAATAGATTCCACCCAAATCTCGAGCCTGCAAGGTTTTCCTTTGCCCTGTAATATACTCTTCTAAGTGGAATAGGTTTTGTGGGTTTCTCCTAAAGGTTGGTGATCAAATCCCAGATGCGTGTGTGGGTGGGGAGAGACCATTTTCAGTCCATAGTAAAACAGACTTTTTCAACTATTAGCAGAGTTTCTTGCAGAAACCTACTCATCTCTTTATAAATCAAATGCAGCAATTCCTGTTATTTTAATAAGCACAACATGGAGTGTGCACAGATATCTTCACTTATTGCCGTGGTTATATAGATCAGGTTTGTATCCACTAGTTTGCTGGCTCAGGACATGCGTAACAGCAATGTATGACAGAAACCGTGGAGATTGGCTTTATAAATAGCTCAAATCCACACAGAAACTGTAAGCCGGGGGGGTTTATGTCTTTGACATTTTGAGGAGGTTTTATTTTTTACTTTTTTTCCTAGAGGGTGATTTTAAATCTCTGAGAAATAGTATTTTGGAGTTTGCAGGGTATAACAGGTTTTCCATAACTTTTTACATTGGATGCAAGCTGTGTTTGTCATTTCTGTAAAGCCTTGTCTCGGCCCCTTGTCTTTTCTATTTTTATGCAGTCTGTCAGGATTAATCTTTTATATGTATACATCCCCCTTTTCCCCTCTGTCCTGGTATATGGGAAAGTAGAGATAATGCCCTTAAGCCTGAACATGGCTTCTGAGCCATCCTTTATATATTACAGCATTATATGTAATCCTATCCTTCTGAGATAGCATTTTTTTAGCCTATGTAGATCCCGAGGTTGCTAATTCTGAAAATCCAAGTGTAAACAAAGACTACTGAAGGGAAGAAGAAAAAAATTATTCCAATTGCTCGTGAAAAGTATTGCATGGTTAGACAAGGAAACCCAATGGCCAGGCAGGCACCAGCTCAGTGTCATGAGCCCTTCCTGTCCAAATATGGATGTGCACCCCTGGTGGCAAGAGGGAAAGGGATTTAGGACACACTGCCTTTTAGCTGGGATTGCTGCATGGCAGGTTCTGCTGCAGCCTGCTGGGGAGGCTGCCTGCTGTGCTGCAGAGCTGCAGGGTGCAAGGATGGGGGTCAGGCACAGGCTGCTGGGTGGGATCTCATTGGGTTTGTAGCACTGCACACACCTTCAGGTCTAAGTGGTCTAAAATAACCTTGAGTTATTTTTGTCTTGCATATCTGCAGATGTGGATTTCCTACCATTAGCAGTCATAGCACTGGTAAATCTGCTTGTAAAATGGATTTTTTTTTGCAATCATTTTTTTTGTTTGTTTTTAAAATTAAACCTAATAAAAAACAGAACGCAGTCTCAGGTTTCCAAATGAACATTTCAAAACTGGCCAGGAAAGAACATCCTCCCAAAAAAAAAAAAAAAAAGAAAGAATGATGAAGAAAAGTAAATATCTAATTTGAAAAATGCCAAAGGAAAACATATTTGCCAGGCATTTTAGCTTTTGTAGGTCACCCATCAGCCTCAGGTATATGTTGCAAGTGTTCCTTGTGTCAGTGGTTTTAAACAGCATGCTGCAAGTATCAAGCTTTTGCAATAATTAGCTCACTGCCAGTTGATTAATTTTATCTTGTCTGAAATTGCAATCCTCATATTTTTATGAAAGAAAGGGGCACTTGGTGTTTGTTGTTGTTAAAAATTTGCATTCTGGCAACGCTGATTAAGACTCCACTGTAGAAATATTGCAAAATGATAATTCTTTTCCACACGAAGCCCAAGAGGAACTTCTCTTAGCTCTGAGCAGTTTGATTCAATGCTCCAAGGCATTGAAAGCAGCTACTTCGGAATCATGTGAGCTCTCTGTGCGCAGTCTCATTATAAGCAGTTTTTTCTTTAGGATTCCCCATGTGTAGCACACTGTCTTGTGATGCATGCTTATTTTCCAGCACATGCTGATGCTGCTGAACTGTCAGAGAGAAATTCCTTCCTTTGCAAATGTAGTGGTGTCTTTGAAGTGGTTCACTGTGAGCTGCTTCTCAGTAAAATTGTGTCTGATACTCA
This sequence comes from Drymodes brunneopygia, assembly GCA_013400955.1. Lineage (NCBI taxonomy): Eukaryota > Metazoa > Chordata > Aves > Passeriformes > Petroicidae > Drymodes > Drymodes brunneopygia. The sequence continues at coordinate 307,345 of VZTZ01036863.1, read as the reverse complement.
CCACAAGAGAATTGAAAGGGAGGTGTTTTTAAATTAAGTAGAGAAAGTTTCCCAAGGGATGGCTCAAGTATTGTAGCCCTACAATATCTAAACTCTTACCCCCACTTTATGCTTCCTATTTATCCAGTGGAGAATAATCGTAGACAAAAACTTTGAATTTACTAGAGGTTTCATTGGCAAAGTTTTTAGAAGAGGGGAGATTTTGCTTGTTTTGAGACTGCTAAAAAAGAAAGCATTATGTACTTCTTTATAGGCTGTTAAAATCAAAACCAAAACCACCAACCAGACAAAAAGCTTGTTGGCACTTACAGCCAGCAAGCAGAGCATGCCTGCACTGTGTCATTGGAATGATGTTGAGAGCTGGGGCTCAGCCCTGTCCTGGCAGCTGAGTCACCCACTGCCCAAGGAGCTCCAAACGAGAGCAGGACCAGCCCAGCTCGATGATGCTTGGCCTCCCCACAGCTGTCTCACAGGCCTTGTTTATGACAGGAAGTTACACTGTGGTAGCAGTCACCAGGAGTCTCGAGCAACATGTTCTAACATGATGTAATTTCCCAGTGAAAACTATCCCACTAATGTCTCTTTCCAGTGTCAAGACCAACAAACAACATTCATGTTGGGCTCAGTTGCAAGTATTACAAGAGTGTCCAAAGATGCCACTGCAAGGAAGGTGCAAGCTCTTTTCTCATGTGCTTCAAATCCAATTTGATACAGCTGTACAAAGCCAGGTGAGACTTCACATCTGTTCTGTGTCTGCATTAATTATGGCAGCATTAAATGGATTCCATTAAGCCAGTGCACTTGTCAGATTCAAGGTTGCAGCCTGCCTTTCTGGGGGCAGCTGTGATTGCTATTCTCTCCTCTGTAAGCACCCAAGGGGATGCACACATCCCTGTCCCTCCAAGCAGGCAAGCCCAAGTCCTACTGTATGACTTAAGACAGTTAAAATTGCTGGCCTGAGCCAATCCCCAGGTTAATCTCCAAAGCACATTCACCTGCATCCCCAAGAGCAAGCCACAGGGATGAAGAACATGGACAGGTGCTGAAACTTTGCCATCAACACAGCTGATCCTAAGTAGGATGTCTGTCCATGCAAAGGATGGGAAACTTGCAGTAAATACATCTAAGGGTGAGCAAAGCAAGGGAGAGCAGGGATCTTAGCAGCAGCCTTCACCTATGCAGTGTTGGCACTTACACAGTCTCTGAGTTACTTTATGATTTATAAACTGTACACCAACAAATACTGACATTCTCCCAACTCTTTAGCTGACCAGTGGTGCTTAATGATTTTCCACAGGCAAAAGCAGGTACTTCAAAATCACAAGACCTCAGCTTTACAAAAAAATGAACATTTACATGTGATAAAAAGTTGTCTAAGGACAGTGTGGTGAGGGACAGAGAAGCGAAAACAGGGGAGCATGGAAGGAACCTTGAAAATTACCTGGATGTACTCAGCATCTTTCCATGTGGGTGCATTCTGCAGGAGGAAAAAGATATTATGGCAATAACAATAATAATACGTTGCAATTGGTATGGTGCAAGGTTAAAGCAAGAACTGACCTCACCCTGTCCACAGGGAGACTAAGAGATTATCTGGTCTGCTTGTTCTCATTTGTGATTTTTTCCCCTTACATAAAATTTAATTGACTACAACTGATTCAGATCTGAATAAATAAAAGCCAAAGCTGTTGCAATTACTTACTCCTCAAAAGAAAAAGGAGAATCTAGAGTTAAAATCCTGGTTTAGGATGTTTTTCTCTCTCCTAGGTAATTGATAGGAAGCCCAGATTTTTTGTCAGAACAATGTCACAGTAATATAGCAGTAAATATTTGTAGAACTGAGCCTTTTCATAAATCCCTTCCAAGCTAGGTGGCTCACTGAACACATTCTCAGCACATAAGAGATTAATTTAGCCTTCCTTTTTCTTTTACAGTTGGCAACCAAAGGTACCACAGCCTGAAGTCCTGTACCTCTAGAGACAGCATGGTAGTGGAATACAACCATGATTTCAGCTGAAGAATTTAGGAAACATAAATTCCATAGCATTTGATACCGCTTGACTTCTACATTTGGATTTTCACATTTTGCATCTAGGAGGGGCAATGTATTTGTGTTTATGGTGGAAACATAGAAAACCTGGACCCAGAAAGGTGTGCTGTAAAAAAGGCTGGTGGTTATATTTCAGTGCTGTCCTACCCACAACTGCAAGTAAAATGTATTCCCTTTATATGTTATATGAATTCAGTGTCTCTTAGCCAGGCTACAAGCACTGTTGCAGCTTTGTGGGCCTTGCTTGATGTCCTGAGCTCGCTCCCTGCAGTGTTCACTGACAGTGAGGAAAGCCCAGGCGCAGGAGTCCCCATTACCTGCCGTGCTGCTGTGCAGGGCTGGGGGCTCGACAGCCTCAGGTGATGTTTCCCTCTCCAATCCACTTTGATACTTCAGAGCTGACAGCAATGATCTCTCTTCAGCTGGCATCAGCAGGAGAGAAGGTAAATACACACAGAGTGAAAATCAGCCATCTGCAAAATCTGAAGTGCTTGAATTAGATTTAAACACCTCTGCACAGGAAAGAGATTCCTCTGCAAATGGTGTCTCTCTTCAGGCAGCAAATATTGGTTTAACACCATCACATCTGACCACACAGCCACAATTCATTTACATCAGCCAGACATATTGTCATGAACCTGGTTCTCTCTAGGGGCAGTTGATAGTCTTTATGGGACTAACAATGTAATAAAACCCAGAGAAATTAATAGAAGGTAAAATAATGTCTCTACTTTGCCATTAGAGCATGATGACAAGGAAAAAATGTGCCACTGCTCACAAAATAGTTGGATTTAATACTGAGATTCTTTGGGGTTTTGATGGAAGCTTTTATTTTAATCAGGTGCCATCCTTGGAAAAGTGGGTGTTATTTGCCGAGTGGCTGTAACTGGCATATTAATGTTGAGATCTTTAGTTTGTTTGCAGAATTGCCACCAATTTCTTATAGGTTGCAGAGGAGACAGTAGCAACCCATGCGTCCCACTGATCTCCTCAAAATTCTTCTGTGTGCCTGTGGAGACATCATTAAAACTGCATGATGCTGAAGGCTGCAGTGCCCAGGAACAAGCATGCATACCAAAGACAAAAAAAAAAAAAAAAAAAAAAAAAAAAAAAAAAAAAAAAAGGAAAAGATGCCTCTGAGTTAAAACAGTGAATTTGTATTTATTTTCTTTTATTGCTTACTCATTTACTGAGAGAGAACATTTGTCACTTGCTCAGTTTTTCCAGCACTGCACCGTCTCTCCCTTTCTCTCAGCCGGTCTGTGTAGGACATACACGCTACCTCCTACACCCACTTAACTCCCAAGGTCTCTGAAATGCCCACGCCCTTCATATCCACGAGAATGTTTGGGGTTTTTTTTAAGCTGTAGCAGATGCAGAGCTTCACCACACAAAGTGGGGGAGGCAGAGGACACCCACTCCCCGAGGAGCGGAGGAAGCTGCAGGCAGCGCATCCTGCTCTGCAGAGAAAGCCTCTCGTGTCTCCCTCCTGTTGCTCTAAAAGCCGAGTTTCCCTTGATCTGTGTAAGGATATTTAAATTGCTGACACTATAAACAAATCTGAGGGAGTCAAGATCTTTAACACCACTAAAGCTTCATCTCTTCATTCTCACCAGGCTGCAGAGCAGTGAAGCTGCGAGCAGCAGCTCCTCCCTCCTCTCTGCGCAGGCAGAGAACAGGTGGCCCCTCTCCCTCCCCGGGGATGGACTGTCCTGCAGCGGCTCCTTCCAGTCCCATGCCGAAATTTCCTTCCACACCAGGGTCCGCCTGGCCTGCTGCTCTCCTTTTGATCTTATGTTGGGATGAGGGCAGAATGACTTTTTGCAAAGCTTTTTGGCATGACTTTTTGGCATTCAACAAAGATTTCTTGTGGTGGCCATTGTGCCTCCCCACCTGGAAACAAAATCTCCCTTCAGTGACAAACCTTGTGCACACTCAGAGCCATGGAAAGGGATATTTCCCATGGATCAATTCCCATTGCTTTCTCAGGGAGTCTCCGTGTTCTCCACGATGGGACCTTATATATTTAACTTACTTATGGCCCTACATTGTTTCATTTCCTGCTAGCTTCTCACTAACAGCCTGCTTTGATTTAACTCCATGCAAGCAGGATATTATCAGCCAGGAAAATAGAGAGGATCACGATATTGATATACTGATATTTATGAAGCAAACAAAAGGCATCTATTTTTCCTCATTCTTTCCTCCTAGGGTTTCCAAATGCACCTTAACTTATAGCAGTAACTGTAAGGAAGAGCCTCAGCATCAGGGAAGAACAAAGCCAGCCTACTGCCCCTTTCCAGTCTTTTAGGAAATGGAAATGTGAGAACTTCTGTGGTCTCTCATGGAGGTGAAAAGTTAAGGCATAAGTCTTAGAGGAGTGCCCATTTATTACCTGATACTCTCAATGCCCAGAGGATTCACAAAAATTGGACTGCAATTTTGATTCCTTTCTGCTTTGAAAATTGCCTCATTTTTAGAAAGAGACATTCCTGCATTTATTTTGTCTTTATGTGATAGATTTTTTCCCATCCTGAGTCTAGGATTTTGTGCTTATCCTTATTGAATTTCACCTAATTGCTTTCAGACCATTTCTTAAATTTATCTAGATCATTTGAAATTCCTCTCCTGGCCCCCCCAAAAGCCTGCCAATGTGGTGGTCATGTGTGAATTTCACAAATATGTTTGGTCTTCCATCATTCAAGTCATTTAGGAAAATGCAGGATGGTACCAAGCTTAGGACAGATTTCTATGAAACCTCATGTGTGCAACTATTTCTGTTTGTCAGGAAATTCTTGAGAACTACTTTCTGAGTACCTTTTTAACTACATTTAACTACATTTAACTGCATCCTTCCCCTAGCAGTTTCAGCTAGGCCAGACTGCTAAGTTTCTGCATGAATACATCAGAAAAATGTAAAAAATAATACTAAAGTTGAGACACATCACATCTACTTCCCCTTTTCCATGATGTAAATTTCTTTTCAAAGAGGGAAAGTACATTACTTTAACATGATGTGTTCTTGACAACTCCATGCTCCTGTTTCTTGTAATATTTTTTCTCTAGGTGCTCCTAAATATGTGCATTTATTTGAATAACTTTAAATCATTGCAAAGCTCTCTAAGTTGTAAATTTCCAGACCCTCTCTCCACCTCTGACCCCTTTTAAGGGCAGGTATTTTTCTTTCTCTCAGCTCTATGATATTGTCACAATTTGAAGCCAATTGCTTGTGGTTATAGATTGCTTTTGATAATTCTTTTTGTCTCCCAAATTTTATTAAACTGTCCTGCATGAAATATCTAACACATCACAATAAACTTCACATATATCCCCCCTGTTTTGTTCTAACACACTGTCCCCTTGTTACTATTAAATGCACCGTGCATCCTTTTAAAACTTTGTATTTTCCAGTCTTTTTGGTAGCATTTCTTCACCTTCTGCATCAGCTGCATTCACTGAAACCTTTTTGGCTTGGTTAGACATTTTTGCACTCTTGCTGTTGGCAACAGCTTTGGGCCTTTGAAGTCTTTCTCATAATTGCCTTATTATGGATGCAGTTTCTATTCAGCTTAAGAACATGCCCTTGTTTCTCCTTTTTGGATTTCCAGATGAAGAAGAGGTCTTACCACTCCTCCTAAGGGTAAGGTACAGTAACATCAATTTAAAAATTCAGTTGAATTGGGGGAGGATGGTGCTCTGAAGAATGGTCTGACACTGTCCAGGAGTGAATCTGTGTGTGGGTGTTTAAACAGGGATGGCGAAGGTGTTGGGACAAAACCAGTTTGTGGGCCCAATAATGTGCTTTAAAAGTAAAGTTGCACTTCAGGGTTCCTCCAATGAGCAGGCAGATGTGCAAGAGGCTCCAAGTATCTCCACAGCAATTTCTTTCCCATTGCCCTCATCAGGACAATGTAAAGCTTTGGCTGCATCAGGGAACTGATCCAGTAAAAACCAAACATATTTTAGCAAAGGCTTTATTTTTTTGCTGATCTGGTCCAGAAGAAAACTACACGAAACATTGAGCCAGTGCCACAGAGGCAGCGGTAGCGTAGCTGGAGGCAGAGAACAGCAGGAACCTCTTAAATCCCCTCCCTGGTGGGGCAGGCATTCCGCAGGCCGGCTCTCAAGGGGAGACCAACTTGCAGATCCAGAGTAAGCACCACTGAAATGCCATGCAGAGCAGAACTGGTCAGCAATTTTTACTTTAATTATTTTTCCCCACAAAAGATTTACATTGCAAACTTTTGGCAGGAACAGGGCAATGGCCAGAAATTTTCTTTTTTTAATGTTTTGTACCTAATTGAAATAAGATAGTTCAAGGAGTTTTGGTTCAAAGACAGCTTTTTTCAATTGTAAGTTAATTTATAAATTTAAAAATACTATATCAACATCAGAGCTATTTCTAGGTTATTATCCTGGCTGTGTAGATTAACAGGACTCTGTGGATTAATGGCTGCTCCCTGAAAATGAGAAGTGTGGTGCCTTTAGGATGGAATTTCCGTCTTCTTCCTTTCTCAAACACTAAATATTTATGCTTTTTTTGAGGAGGAAATGTAGGACAGGCAGGAGTGATTGCTGTGAGCCACAAAATGAGCCAGGGTAAGCTGGATCACAATTTAGGAGCTAAACTTGACTTTTCTGGGCAGTGCCGCGCTGAAGTGGGAAACCTTCTGCTCTTCAGTGACTTTGAGATGAACAGTAATAAAAGCTTTAGCTTCAGGCAAGGCTGCCTAAACTTGCCACAGCAAAGAGGGGGACACAAACAGAATTGATTGGCTGAGGGGAGTGACCAGTCAGTCAGTGATTTACCCCTGTAAAAAGAGGAATATAGACACACAAGGTAACTATTCTGCTTAACAGCATGCTAGGTAGGGATAATGAAACTTTGCATGTGTCCTGAGTAGCATCAGATAGCTCAATTAACTCCTGAGATATGTGACAGAGAAGTAATGACTGGGTTTGGCCCTGCTGGAATGGAATGATTTTTAAGAAATATAAAAGTCAAACAAGTTGCTGGTAGTTAAGATATCTTCCCAGGATGTAATCATGGAAAATTCCTTTCAAGAGCTGGTGTTTAGACCTCAGAAAATGCACAGCAAATTGCATTGTGATTTATTTGTCGGTGTCTTTATAGGTTGGGCGTTACTTTACCCCACAGCTGGAGTCAATTTTTAATATTTAAAAGTGGAAAGAAAGCAAAACCTAAACACATACAGATCTGTCTGTTTTAGATTGTGCTTTTCCCAAACATTACTGTTTAGAATTGAACCCTGAATAGATTTCTGCAGAGGCCAGCTGGCAACACAGAATTAAAATAACTGGGACTGGGTAGACCATATAGAAAGACCTCCTAAACTGCAGTTAGCTGATCTGGTATTCATAGTCACTCCAGAAATAAATCTAATCTTTCCCTTTTTCTGATAAAGGACATGAGGCTCTATTGTTTTTTTTTTACCTTCATCTCTTTCTAACTCTTTTTGTCTTCCCTTTTTATGTCTCTTTCTTTCCCTCTTTCTTTCCCTCTTCCTCTCACTATTCCATTGCAAGGGGTTGTACCAAGTAGGTGTGGTACAGTGCATTCTTTAAATACAGTGGTTGTTGGTTACCATGAGAGCCTGTTGAAGAAACAGATAAATAGAGTGAGGGAGATGATGATTTATGTCACTCTTGAACCACACACATGCGGAGCAATTAATGGAGAAATAGATGACAAAGAAATTTTCTGGTGCCCATCAGCTTTTACTCAGCCTGGAAAGGCTAATGAAGTAACAGCTGGAGTCAGAAACAGATCCTATTTCAAAGCCCATACTGCACCTACACTAGAAAATTCAGTCTCCTGTGGTTCATGCTCAAGCTTTGTTACAAAGTTGTGCCTGGTTTGCTGCAGCATTAAATGAACTGACAGACCAGAGCTTAAAGCACAGCTCCAAGGACCAGGATTTGGGAATTTTATTGCATGGTCTGCCAACAAAGTGCCAGGTGATTTCAAAGCTTAGCACAAAAGCGAGTTACCATCATGTGCAGATAATCATAGAATGACTAAGCCCCAGTAACTGTCTGTACATGTGTTTATAACCTCTAAGTCTGCCACCAAAGGCCAGGTGACTACTCTACTTGGTCCATGGAGAAAGACAGTTAAGCTGGATCTGCCGTGGGCTGAGAGCAGAGACACAGACACAGCTGGGCTGATGCACAGTGAGTTGTTAAGTCCCTGTTACCAGCTCCTGCATCTAAGTGCTGGGGAAAATCACTTTGCTTCTTCACCTGTCAACTACAAACCACAGTGGCATTGCTTGACTCACAAACGTACTGCTGCCATAGGCCTTGGTAAGGGCTCAGAGCTCAGGGACACCTGAAAAATGTTTAGTTGCTTTATTATTACTGTGGATCTGCTGTACAAAGAAACAAAAATCACTAAGACTATTCCCAACCTCCCTCGTTTCTCTTAGGGAGAGTTACCTGTGGAAGAAGCATTGTGGCAACTGCCACAGCTTCCAGCTCCTCAGAGCCTCTCTGTGTTAAGGCAGAGTGCACATGGAAACAAGACCATCTTTGCATGGCATCTCAGACGTCATGCACAATTTCAGTCTCCAAGTTGCTGGTGAGTGGCCCTGGCACCCCTGCAGGGAGCCATGGATATGTTTACCAACAAAAGGGCTCTGTAATATGCAACATATGGAGATAGAAAAAACAACTCTAATTGGGAAAGGCACAATCTCATTTGGTAACATTGTTGTACCTCTTAATGGTATTTTATTTATTCTCTCTTCCCTACTGAGTCATGGCGGATGCCAAAAGCCAGGACCACCAAGCAAATCTGGCTCCTTCCCCAAAATATGCCTTGCCTGAGTGGATTCACTCTGTGAAGGATTGCAGGGAGATGTTCTCCTTCAAAGATTTTTATATGATTGGAAGGGATGTTGTGAGATAGGCAAAGAATACTTCCAGCTGAGAAAGGTTTTAGTTTCCTGCCTGTCTAGTCCGGAGCAAGAAACTTTTTGGCTGTCTTTGTGAAACTGATGTCTGCAGACCACAAGGCTTTTAGTTCAAACCTCAGCTGTGAAAATGTGCACAAAAGGAGCATTTTATTCAGCAGATGGGGGACATCTCTGTTTGAGGAAGGCAGCTAATTCAGGGTCTGGCCAGCAGCTGGCAGTCCTGGCAAATGATATATTTTTTTAAATATCAACTCTTGTGACTTGACATCCCCATCATGAATTTTCCCATCCCTTCTTTGAAGATCAGCACAATTACGAAAGGTTTGCATTATAAACTCTTGAGGATCAGAAAGAATCCTTAGACCAACTCCTTGCTCTTAGGGGCATCTGGTCTGGACTGGTCAGGCTCTATCATGACGGGATTAGTTTACCTCTCAAAAATCTGTGGGAGGTGAGAAAGGTAGTACAGATTGCTGTAGTGGCTAATAGGAAACACCAGTGAGGAGGGCTCATTCCTTCATATCCTAGATTCTATGTACATTCTTTGACAAGAAACATCTTGCTCACTCTAGAGGCTACCCTAGTCATAGAAAACATGGCAAGGAGTATTCCTGACAGAACTATACTTCATGGGAAAATCTTTTGCTTCTACTCCTGCAAAGTTTCTGTTTGAAAAACCTCTTGTTCATTCAAGCTTTCACTAAATCAAATAAGCAAACCCCTGCCTGGATTCTGGGCAGTCTGTGCAAAAGCAGGGCCCCTCTTTCTGTGTCTGTGATGCTGGGCCAGCCCAGACAGCCGGGTCTGCCCCGGGCTCTTGGCCCCGGAGTTGTGCTTGGGGCAGGGTCGCTGTGCAGCGAGAGGGGATGCCGGGCAGCACGCCCTGAGCCAGGACACCCTGCCACTCCAAAAAGGGAGAAGCTTGCAAGTCGGCTCCCTGTGTCCAGGCAAGGATGCTGGCATCCCACAGAGCCTCAGGTGGAGCTGTCCGATTCCCAGCTGCACAGCCAAGACCCAGGAGGACTGAGATAAGCCCCAGTGATTCTGTATGCACAGGAAGATGGGAGGGTGGGACTATTGCAGCTCCTGAATGTAAGTAGGAAAGGCAGAACAAATGGGTTTGGGCCAATTTGTTCCAAGACAATACTTTACAATTTTTTCTCTGGTCAGATTTTCTTGGTTTGGATCACCTCTAGTGACACAACAAAACTCACACGTTAAATGACTCTCAGTACTAAAATGAGGAATCTATTCCAAACTAAAGAGGCCTCTTAAGAGAGACCATTCCCTTCCCTGGCATACAGACAGACTTCCTATGAACTGCATCTGAGTCTTACTCACAAGAATTACATGCTTGACTATGGGAATGGAAATTAATAGATTTGGACTAGAGCTACCTTTTTTTGTGAGAATGACACAAATATTACCAAAATTATTCCAAAATTTTCATGTTCATGCAGTAGTTCTCAAATTTGAAGAAGTGAAGGAAAAACACTTTTTGGTATGCAATGAGAGCACAGGAGATGGAAAAGAAATGTATGTAACATACAAGGAAAAATATATTAAAAAATCATTCAGACATAAATATAAAAGATTCTGTCTCTCTCAGGCCTCAACCCATTTGATTCACCGTGTGTGTGTATGTGTGTGTGTGTGTGCCAACTCTTTTCATGTTCAACCCTTTTTTCTCTGTGGGGCAAGGGCGACACAGATGTAGAGTCTAAGAATAGAAGGATACTTTTAAATCATGCAGCTAGATCTTGTGTGACACACAAAATCTCAGGAGCTGATCTCTGCATCATGTCTCAAACTTTTGGTTGAGCACGTCCCTATAGAGACTTGAACAACATAAACACCTCCCTAAATAAATTGCTCTAAAGTTAAATGCTCCCCAGTATCACAAATGTGTCTACATGTGTTTTCCTTGTTAGACCTGTTTTTAAAATGGTGTGCCAAAGGAAAATATTTAAGGTTAGTTATCAAGTTTTGCTCAAGATTCAGATATAGCAATGTTCTCACCTCTCTGATGCCTGAGAAGTTTTGACTTAGATACATTTCTGTAGAGAAAATATCAGAGAAATAAATATGGAACAGTTTTGTGCTCTTGATGAAGAGCACAGGCAAAGGATTTAGAAATGGATTTTATAAGAATCTAAATGGAGGCTTGGGGTCACTTCCCCCCCAGTTGTAAATACTTGTCATGTAGTATAGGTGCGCCTTCCCAAAAAGCAAAGGACACCTCTATACAAGAGACAGAGTCCCTGAAAATATGTCCTTATCAACAGAATGATTCAACAATGTGCAGGGACAGGGCACTTCCAATGGCAGCAAAGAAATCAGCCTTCCCATTCCTGGCAAAGTGTGACTGAAGTACTTGATGGAGCAACTCCTCCAAGCAGCTTGGTGCTGTTGCTGAGCATGAAGGAAAGAACATTAACCTTTAGAAGCAAATCCTCTTGCTTTTCTGCATCTGGTTTTATAGTACAAGTAAGGAGATGCCTAAAGGGTCCTGCAACACTTTTATGTCCCCTTTCAACAGTATATTTTTAAATATGGCCAAACAAGTGGTTGTCCATGTTTCAGTTATCAGGATTGGAAGCTATAAAGCACTGCAGCACTTAAATTCCTGGATGAAATCTTGGCTGCACTTAGTCATTGAGGCTTTTTCTATTTACTTCAACAGGGTGAGAACTGCACAGCTCTTACTTGCCTGAAACCACAGAGAGAGACTATCTGCATAGTTGGCTGCAGGAGGCTTTCACTGAGCTATTTCATGGGATTTGGGGATTGCTGCATCAGGAGAGGGAATCTTCATGGTTTCTCACTTGGTAGATCTGTGCTGCATTTAAATTCTGCTATCAGATACACAGGAATAAACTCCAAAGAGTGAGGTGTAAACATGTACCTGAGGGCAGAAATCGCGTCTTTTGATAAAAAAATTACACAAGTTATGTGGGAACTCCTGGACTTGTTGTTGGACCAGGGACACACCCAAGCTGTGTCCTTCTTCTGTATTTGGGCAAAGAGCTGACTGCAGATGATCACTGCACCCTCCCACACCCCAGAAATGCATCCACAGAAGAGGTGTAGGCAGAACCCACTGAGTCCAGCTACGTGGTGTGAATAATCAGTGACTGTGTCTGAGTCATGTCACACAGCCTGGCCACTGCTGCCTGTAGAGATGACTACTGATGCTCCATTGCAGGGCTTTATGTCGTTATTTCTTATGTAATGCTCACACAATCTATGGGACACATATATTCTAGGGGCACTGCCTGTGAATGTGAATGGGATCTGCAAAGCCTTCAAAAATGAAAGCTCCACTTTTCTGCACAGTGCTACATTTTTTGAATTTATTGTCTTGCTGAATTACCAGTCATTGATGATGATTAAAAGCACCCAACTTGTATATCAGATGCTCCAACAAAACATCTCAAAATGTTTCACAAAGCAACACGAATCTCTTTTATTTCCATAGCCCCTGGAATTCTCATATTTCTAATTTACCTCACTGCTTTATATGATCTGATACAATTCAGGAGGAAAAGACAGAGAGAGAGGTCTTTGCCTGCTGCTGTAACCTAAGAGGACATCACTGCTATGACACACAGATGGAGAACCTGCAAGAAAGAGTATGTGCAGCCAGGTCAGTGAAGAGAGAGCCAGCAGCTGTGTGGGCCCAGCCCAACACTCATGCACAGCTGCACTGAAACCGGCCTTGTCTTTGAGTAGGTGTAGAAAACTAAATTTCACCTACCTCCTTATGGCAGTGGGGGAGCCTCAGAGGGTGATTCATAGGACCTAAATAAGGCAGTAAGCAGGCAGCTGCCTGGAGCTAGTCAATAGGAACATCAAGCACAGAAACACAAATGGAATTTAGCCCCAGTTGTCTAATATAAAAGATCTGCCAGGGGCCAACTCACTGCTTGGGTGGTTCTTCTGATGGTAGTTTGTGGTTTCAGTTATTACTTTCAACAAAGGAATGAGGATAATAAAGATTTCTAAGTCTAAATTAATCCTGGGAGGCTTGTAAAAGTTATATTCTGTACCAGCTTTGTGTTAGGCACAATCCAGTGGCTTTTATTTGCCTTTATAGCCTTGACTTCTGAAATATGCACAGTACATAGAGATAGCAGATTCTACAAAAAATACAAGGATGAAATTCACATTTATTCATTTATTCTGTGTTAAAACACCATGTCAAAGGCCTGTCAGGAGAAAGTTTCTTGAAAACAAATCACCTCAGACAGAGCAGGATCTAAAAGTTACTTTGCATTTAAAGTCAGACACTGTATTTTAAAAAAAAAAAAAAAAAGGAAGAAGAAAAAAAAAATGCGTACTCACATGACTAGCAGATAGGCCAGAACATTTTTTAGATAAATTATGCTCTTCTGTCAGCTATTGTGAAACTATGAAAACCTACGCATGCTTGTAAATAGATCACACTTAGATGGAAGGAGATCTCTAAATGCACTGTGACTCATACAGCATAAAGATGCAAGGATGGATTGTACACTGCACAGGGCTGGAGTTTCTTTCAGCATTATATATTCACAGACTTGTAGTATGCAGTGTTACAGGGGAGCATTGATAAGAGCCCTGAGGAAGGAGAGTGGCTGTTTACTTGGTAGATTTTGAGGAATAGAGACCCAATCATCATTTTACTTTCCTTCTCAGTAACTACTAATCAATCTAATACTTATTAACAGGATATTTTTAAAGCTCTGGAAGGTCTAAATTTACAAAATAAGGAGGGGAAAATACATGGCCATCCTCAGAACACCATACTGCATATGAATCTGTTCACCAGTATAATATAGGACAGCTTTTCTTCTTTTGATTCCTTATAGTTATGAATACTGAAAAATGAATTGCTTACAGGCTTAAAGTTAAGTGCATGCTAAGTGCTTTGCCCGGCTGCTGCTTTTCTTAAGTACTTTGCTCCATTCTCAGTAAACTTTGGGCTCAATTACTCATCTCTCTTCCCCAGGATTTTGGCACTTAATCTTACAGTCTATGTCTGCATGGCTCTGAAGGGTGATGGACTCAGCAGCCCCTGCATTCTGGATCACCTGGCTGCTACAGTGACCACTGTCCAGTCTGTTGGTTGGTGACCATGTGGCTCTGTTTGGACTTTTATTCCAAGATCCCCTGGAGCATATGTGTGGGTTGTACCTCCAGTCATGTCAGAGAGTAGAAGGAAGGGTGGCTGGCACAGCCCTTCTTGATGGGAGTCCTGAAGCTGCTGTTACAAGACAGTGGAAATGTAGTCCCAGACACGCAGATCTTTATTTGAAGCTTGTTTGAGCTGGGAGACAGGAATTATTCATGACCTTCTGAGCATTTAGAGTATCAAATGAGCTCCACTTGTCAAAAACAAATACTTGAAGACAACACTGATATTTTTATACATTTTTCACATTATTCCACATTAATGAGGACTATAAACATTTTTTTCAGAACTGAAATATGAGATTTTTGGAACATGAATTTCTGGCAGATTTGGTAAGGAAGTTGCCTGGAGCACTGAATTTGGCCAATGAGTATATTTGCAGGCTTTTGAACCAGACTGGGGCAGCATCAGCAAACTCCAGAGGGAAAAACGAAGAACTTTGCACTCTTCTATCCTGGGAACCTGCTTTCAGCCTCATCCATCGACCAGCACAAGCTTGAATGCTTCCTGTAACTGGGCTCCAAAGCAACACAAACTGTTCTCTCCAAGGGAGGAAAGAAACCCCTGAGACCTCTGCAGCCTGAATTTTGAGCATCAAATGCTAACACCATTAATTGCTTCCAACCGAGTTAGCAAAGCCAGAGCAATGCAAACCTTTGTGCATGAGCAGCTCACATTGAATTCATTTCAGAATGCTGGGGCAAGTCTGCTTGGAAGGCCAGTAGTATTCGCTAGGCAAGTCAGTTGCTGCCAACTATTCCCCATGCTGTGAATCAGAGCACAGTCCTTATGTTACAGATTTCATGATCATAGCCCATGCTCAAAAAGGCTTAGAAATGCAAGGCACTGCTTACAGGCTCTGGCTCTGCACAGGGTTTTGGTATGTGAAGGACACCTATTTTCATTGGAAGAGACTTGCCAGCAGCAACTGACAAATTTTGGCCCGATTAATTTTGTTTGTGTAAAGAAAATTTTGAATCTATTCTTTGACTTGGAAAACAACTGAGCATGAGTTTGTAATTCATCTTGCCCTTCAAGGAGACAAATTAAGGAACCCTGGTAATACATTAGTTCAATTGCCTCTTTTCTCCTGTTGAAAAAAAAATTACATAGAAAGAGGTTAAAAAATGTTGTTTGCCCATTCAAGTGATGCTTGCATTTCTTGAGTTACAAGGTGCATACATTGTGAGTCTGGAGGGATGCAGAATTTTGAGTGCATTTCAGTGCCTTCCACTCACTTTGCCATTCAGATATTTGCTGACAACCTAAAAGGGTGGAGGCACCTCTGCAGTTCTCTCTGGGGGCTTTTATGGTTTATTTTGTGTTTGTGTTGTATTCCAGGCTCACAGCTGTAATTTTTCTACTGTTCTTTTGATATTATTACTGGCAGTGAGTTCATTTCCTTACCCAAACTGGCTGTGGCCTGTTTGTAGCCATCCCCTACGCTCATCACATTTCAATGCCTGAAGAGGCATCTCACAGTCTGTGTCTCTGTGCCTCCTGAGTGGAAAAGGGGGAACACTCACTCAGCAGCCCTACTTGCCTCTGTCACAGGCAAGTGTCCTCTGTGGCCCCTGCAGTACTGTGCAGCCCAGGGACCACAGAGTAGAGATCCCACCACATCCCTGCGGGGTAGGCAGGAGCACCACCAGCTGTCACAGGGAGATCTGGCACAGCCAAGATTTGGGGACAAGTGACTTGTGTTTCCCACAGGCCCAATATACCACTCATAGCCCATTGCTGGTGGAAAGGGCTGCTGCCCTCTGCCCTCTGCCCAGGCCCATCCTGCAGGAGCAGCTGGCAGAGCCAGGCAAGCTGGCAAGGAGTCTTTGTCCTTTTACACACAAGCCCGTGTGACCCCAGCCTGTGTTCTCAGACTTTTCCCACTATTTTCCAGCCCCAAGGTCTTGTGTGAGCCCCCTGCACATCACTCATGCACTGGGGCCAGCTCAAGGAGGAGCTGGGTCTGGCTCCAGCCAGGGCCACAGCTGAAGCAGCCGCACCCTGGCCTGCACCCAGCTGGCATGGAGCTGCTCCCCAAGTGTCCATGGGCACAGATGCTGGCTTAAAAACAGCCTGCAGACACAGCCAGACCACTCTCTTGCCTGGGCTGGTAGGAATGCCCATGACAAGGTAGTTCACTAACTCAGGTTCCCCTGTTGCTTGCCATTTGGATTCTTGCCACAGCATTTGAATCACCCAAAGCTGTCAAACATTCAGGAGATATACTGGAAAAATAGAAATAATTAAATTAGTTTAAGCCGGAGATTTTAAACAGATCAATCAAGGCCTTCACTCTTGCTTTATTTCTCTGTTTTCTGAGGCATTAGGATGTCTGTGCTTCATATTCTGAGTCCTTTCTCTACTGTCCTTCCTTTTAAAGAAAGCCTAAGATTCTCACTCACATACTTTCCTCTGCAGCTCTTAAAAAAAAGCCCCAAAACAGCAAGCAAATTTCATGAGATTTGTGTTAAAATCAGTGTTGGCAACACTGTCTCTTTTTTGAGTTTTTCCATGACACACAGTAACTTTGCTACGAACCCAGATTATGGAGAAATATGTAGTTTACTCACAGAATCACAGTCTGGTCACCAACTATCCAATATTCCAGGCTTTTATTATATTGTTAGATAAATTCCCTTGGCTGGCATATGGATGAGGAAAATGAACCTTTGCTTCATGGGCGCCCAACTTTTTTGAGTAGATAAGCCACTAAGACCCATTGACATCATCCTGTCATGACCCCTCCAAACCTCTCCCACAGCCCTCACAACACATTCCCAGGTGAAGAAAAGCTCTCAGCACCAGAGTTCCTCTGCACAGAGTTGAGCTCTCAGAAGAAGTACCACATTGATTTATACATATATATATCCTGTGTTGTCAACAAGAGGGTATCACATCCTCTAGAGAAGACAGCATTCAATGCTGGATATTCACTGTCAGCAGCAGTACTTTTGAACTTTCTGTGAGGGGGAAATTTTTTTAAATTCCCCAGACTTTTCCTAGAGAAAGATAAATGAACATGGTGTAAAATTTCCATATTTTCATAGCATCCATTTTATGTTCAGGCTCGGTACTTGGAATAATTGAGTTAGTTTCATTTCTGTTTATTGCTCATTTCTGCTCAATTTCCTCTCACTGCCTTTCCCACAATAAACCAGCATGGCAGGGCTCACTCTGGCTGCAGATTCTACAGGAAAATGTTTAAACTGAGTTAAAATTTGTTTCACTAAAAATACACTCACAGTTCATACAAACCTATTTATTGATCCCCTTTTCAAAAAGCTTTACCTATGACCTAACTGAACTAGACTACAACCCTCTAAGCTTTAGATGATTTAGATTTTCCCAGATATTACTTACTGTCTGTTTCTAATTCATATACATGTTTCTGATCTATGACACCTGGCTGTTTTATTTTTAATATCATGGCTGCACATGAGCAATAAAGGGTGGCACTTCTTCAGAAACCCACAAACTAGCAATAAACTTCTTCAGTTACAAAGGAAAAGAGCAGAGCCCTACCATCAAGGAGAAATCATCAAATTTGGGGCACAAAATTCAAAGTGAAGAAAAGAGTCTTCACATGTTTTGCAACCCACATCCAAATATTTTTTGGCCACTCAAAAGTTTTTTGCACTTGCCAGCCAAGTGCTACACAGCAAATTCCAGTTCCATGGGTGCTATCAGAACTGGTACAGCACTCTGAAGGTAACCTAAAGCTGGCTTTTGTAGCTGATTACCTTCTGTGGTCACATGACTGGCTGAGTAGATGAGGGGAGAGCAGTGGACATTGTCTACCTCACCTTGATCAAGGTTTTTGGCACTGTCTCCCATAACATCCTCATAGGCGAGCTCAGGAAGGGTGTGCTGGGTGAGCAGGGAGGGAGGTGGCTGAGCCCTGGCTGGACAGCAGAGCTCAGAGGGAGGGAGGTGGCTGAGCCCTGGCTGGACAGCAGAGCTCAGAGGGAGGGAGGTGGCTGGGCCCTGGCTGGACAGCAGAGCTCAGAGGGAGGGAGGTGGCTGGGCCCTGGCTGGACAGCAGAGCTCAGAGGGTTGTGATCAGACACAGAGTCCAGCTGGAGGCTGCAGCTCACGGTGCTCCCTGGGGTCAGTACTGGGCCCAGTCTGTTCCCCTGACTCACCAGTGACCTGGAGGAAGGGACAGAGTGTACCTCAGTGAGTTTGCTGGTGGCTCAATAGTGGAGGAGTGGATGATACCCCAGAGCCTTGTACTGCTGTTCAGCAACACCTGGACAGGCTGGAGAGAAGTTCAGTAAAGGCAAGGGCAGAGTCCTGCACCTGGGGAGGGATAAAGGGGAAGGAACAACCAGCACAGACTGGGGGCTGACCTGCTGGAAGCAGCTCTGTGGAGAAGAACCCGTGGGTCCTGGTGGACAATGAAGTGTCCATGAGCCAGAAGTGTGTGTGCCCCTGTGGCCACCCTGGGGTGACAGGAGGAGTGTGGCCAGCAGGTCAAGGGAGGTGATCCTGCCCCTCTACTCAGCCCTGGTGAGGCCTCATCTGGAGTGCTGTGTCCAGTTCTGAACTCTCCAATTCAAGAAACACAAGAAACTACTGGAGCAGTGGAGGCTGTGAAGATGATGAGAGAGCATCTCTCTTATGAGGAAAGGCTGGAGGAGCTGGGCCTGTTTAGCCTGGAGAAGAGATGGCTGGGAGGGGATCTTGTCAATGCATCCAAGTATCCCAAGGGCAGATATTAAGAGGATGGGGACAGACTCTTTTCAGTGGTGCCCAGTGACAGAATAAGGCACAGGCAACAGGCACAACCATTGTTCCATCTAAATATGAGGAAAACTATCACCGTAAGGGTGACAGAGAACACAGAGAGCAGGCTGCCCAGAGAGGTTGTGGAGTTGCCTTCTCTGGAGATATTCAAAACCTACCTGGAGGCAATCCAGTGCAGCCTGCTTTGGGTAAATACGTTTTAGAAGGGAGGTTGGACTAGATGATATCCAGAGATCCTTCCAACATCAGCCATAGTTCCTTCCAACCCAAACCATTCTGTGATTCTGTGATTGTAGAGGAACAGAGACAGTCACATGGAGGGCTACCACAATCTGCCTAAGGCTCTCTGGCTCTTAGGGAAGTAGAGGGCATTTCACAGGGGAGACTCCTATGGACTCTCCTATGGACAAAAGGCAACCACAGATGAAAAAGTACCATCCTGGGGCTAAACAGGCACTCAGAGGACAACACAAGACTGGCCTAAACCCCCGTTTTGTGTCCTTTTCCTAACTGAAGAGAATGTCAATAAAGGCATCTTGCACAGTGGCCCAGTGTCTGCTGAAGTGGAGTGAGACAAGCAGCTGGAGCACAACGGTGGGTGCAGCTGCTCTGGGATGGGCTGTGGAGGGTGAAGCTGAGCCTCAGCAGGTTCTGGGAGCAGCTGGTGGCCATAAGCTCATGGCTAGGACCACACCACCAAGACACACTGAGCACTTATTCTCTCTACAGAGTGAGAGGACATTACATTTTAAATTTCTAGATCTGATCAAGGTTTATTCAGCAAGTTCACAACTATATGTGAGTAAAGAGCAGTTCTTTTTTAACAAGCCCACTTTATTTTTCATCACATCTTCTCTGTAAAGGTAATAGTTATAAATAATAGACTTCAACTTTGGCAAGTTATTAGATCTAGTGTTACACAATGCTCTGATGGTAATGTTAGAAAATATCAATAAAGTGGGCACTAAGCTGCTGAGGAACCAACATATCATAGTGACATCCATTATCAAATCAGGCTGGCTTTATTAAGGCTCTGTCAGGCCAAGTGCTGAGTCTGGCACTCTTTGATATCTCCACTGGTGATCTGGAAGCATAAAATCATTGCTAATAAGATATTTGGTAACAGAAAAGTAAATAATTGTGTGGGCTGAAAGTTATGCAAGACTGAGACTGTGCTCATTCTGTCTAAACACCCTTTAATACATTGTACACTGCTAAACAAGGAATGAAGACCAAATCCTTGCAGAGAGTAGGTATCCTAGTCTGGGGTGGTTGACTCAGAATACCCAGTAAAGAAATACCTTATCAGAAATTCCCTGTGCAGTATTGAAGAGAAATTGACAGTGAGCAAAATTAACTGAAGTCTGACACTGAGTGTGGGTACCAAAACCACAATACTGTGTATTATCAACATTCTTTTTCACAAGTTTTTTAGAAGGCTTCAGGAAAACTGAAGAGGATGCAAAGAAACATGAAAATATTGAAGGGCCAGGGAAAATGCCTTAAGTTGGGAGACTTAAAGAGATCAGCCTGATTTAAAAGAAAGAAAGAGCTAATTTACAGGCATGTTAATGAAAGAAAATACACAGTCTGAAGGGGCACTTTTCATAGAAAAAAGCATAATGAGAACCATGAATGGAAGATGAAGCCAAATGAATTCACACTGGAAATAAAGCACAGAGTCTTAGCAGTGAGAACAATTAACCACTAGGAGCAAAAAAATTGGAAAGGAAGGATTTTCCATAATTTCCTCCTAATGTCCCCCATTCAAGTCTGAATTTGCTTTTCTGCAAGATGAATTTTAGTTTATAAAAAAAAGCAGTTGGACTGCAACTTAATGGGAAGTAATTGGAAATCTGGAGACAAGAGGTCAGGCTCGACTGGCAGCTGCTTCCAGGCTTAGAAATCCTCTGCATCTATGAACTGAGCTGCTAAAAACTTTGTCTCATCTCCTAACAAGTGTAATAAGCAGAGAAGTGCTCTTGGAATGGATAACTTTTAAGTTTTTTTCATCAGTGATACATATCACTTAATGAAATGTAAAATGAGGTGACAGATACCATCAAAAACATCACTGATTGAAATTGTTCAGATGTTTGTTATGAGCCTCTGCTGTTATATTTCTTTGTTTGTACATTTGCCAAAGGATTTCTTGGCCTGGAAGAAGAGCTTTTGTGCCTTTTTGTAAGAATGGGAAGAAAGCAGTGTATTTATGTAGATGATGCAGACCATATTGATTGTAGTAGTCAATTTACTACAGAAGCAAATCCAAAATGCATGCCATGTAGTTGCTTAGGGATCATAGTCAGTTGTAATTTTTCTGCTAATTAAAGTTACTGTAGAAATAACAGTATTTCCATGTTGATTTTATTTCAAGAGCAATGAGATTGCATGTCTAGTGCACAGCTTTATTTGACAGAGAAGCTTGCATCTGTATTATATCACTGACAGCTAGAGCATTTGCCTGCAGAATACTAGGGAAAGGTCATGATTACCAAGAGAAACATAAATGTGTATGCACTTACTAGCTTATTTGACTTGGAAGATTATGCCTAGATATAGATGAAGAGTGTACTGCCGTAGGCAGGAATATTTCTCAGAGAGGGGTGTAATCAATTTGTATTTTTTAAAGAAAAGCATAAATGTATAGGCAACCTACAGTTCTTGTCTTCAACTGGCTTGCTGGTCTGTGTTGCATTATTTTAAGCAGCAGCTGCCTATTACAAGATTTGTGAAGATGCTGCTGATTCTGAAAGAGCAGGTTTCATGTCAACAGACTGAATGATAATACGGTGTTCAAGACTGCTTCCCACTCTGATCAGTCTAAATTCTTCAGGAAAAGAACATGTTTTCATGTGTAGGTATCATCTGTGTGTCTCTTTCTTCAGTGGATAATAAAAAACATTTTCCCAAACCTGGCTTCATCAGAAAATGTAGCAGCAATTGCACTGAAAGTCTCAAGCTCCAGTGAGGGGAAAAGTTCACCTCCCCTGGTAAAGCTCAGCACGCCTCTGAAATCATCCAGGCTCTCAGCTCTAACTGCCTTTCTCTCCCCCACATCACAAAAATAGCCTTTGAGTTCAAAATGATCACATACTCATCTTACATAAAATGTACAGGTTCCCAGAGAAGCTTGTGTCCTATTTGCTGAGGCATTTACAGAATGATTTCAATGCCTGCGCATGATGGAAAAAATTCAGGCCTCGTGTTAGAACTAATGCATAGGCTGCTAATGAGAAACATAATGTTAGAAATAATAATGGGAATTGCACCTTTACTGATGGACCATTGAAAATACAACTGACCAAACGAAACCTAGTTGCAAAAGGCAGCTGGAATATTGGGTGTTATGCCTATATTGCCTGACAAGCCTGGACTTTCTTTGCCAGCCTGCCTGAGTTTCTGGTGTTGGATGTCCTGCAGGTCCATCTGCTCCCACTTTGCCTTCTGGAGTTAACTGGGTACTTGTGCATTACCAACATCAAGGTGCAACTGCTCAGTTGGGGCAGGAGCCCACATGAGCATAGGACTTGTCACTGAATTAGCCTTCCTTAGCAAGCCTAGTGTCTTGCTTTAGACATGGCCGGGTTTCTCTGGCAAAAATGTTCCTGGAGAGCACAGGTGTCTATGGCACTGCTGGTCATTAGCCTGTGTGAGGGTGCAGGAATCCCTTCACTGGAGCAGTTTTCTTCTCTGCCTGGTCTGGGTGGACTGCCAAGCTTAAGTCTCAGTAAAGTGCTCTGAGGAGTCCTCCGCATCAGAGGATTCCCTGCCTTCTTTCAGACATTGCTTTTATTCACACATATCTGTTTAAAACCAACTCTAAACTAGAAGTCATGTCAGCTTCCTGCCTCAGAAGCACTGGAATGTTCTGGGAGGTGACAGTGTTACTGCTCTTACTGCACAGCAGGCATCTCAGTGAGAGCCAGGCAGTGAGAGCCAGGCTGCTTGGGAATCACATTTGTCCTCTGACACAGCCAGGACCTGTGTACTTGAGTCTTTTGGAGAGCCGAACCCCAGAAAGAAGTCACCTTGTTGGCTTTTCTGGAGACCAGGTGATTTTCCAGCTGCAACCTAAATCTAATACTTTTGAGAGGCAGTTGATTAGTCACAGAGAGCAACTAAACACAGCTCTAATATGTTGAAAAAAATCATCTTTTCCCCTATATTTCCAAAAGAAAGAAGTTCCCAGAACCTAATAGGCAATGTGATTTGCATTAAATGCAACATATTAGTCCCCCTTAATTTAACTGGGAGAGACAGTATCCTGCTTTCAATGTCCTACTGTGGTTCAGATATTTATCCCAGTAAATCATAGCAGGGGGCTATTTAATCAGCAGAAAGCAAGCTCAGAGTTTGCAAACAGACCTTAAAATAAAGAACGTAGAAGTGGGTTAGACTGAGCAGGCAGCTTGGCATTCCTTAACACAGAGGCAATTTGTTTTCATAACTTCTGTAGCTACAGCCTCTCACCCCTCAGCAAATAAGCACCAATCAACCTGCAGGGAATCATTAGCTTAAAACAATTGCCAGCAGATTTCTTTCAGGTCTCGGGCGTGCTGAGGATTGCAAAGCTTATCATTTGGCATTCACTGCATCCTTAACCTTTCCAAAGGCAGCAGAAAAGCAACAGAGAGCCTTTCAAAAATCTTTTAATAGCTGCTTTCTCCGTATGTGTTTATAGTGACCATGCAAAAAGCTTTCTAAAGTACTCCAGTCCTCCCTGGAGCAAAGGCTGGCTGGTGCTGGGCATTGTAACAGCAGCACATTGTTTCACAGGTGCAAAGTCGCTCTAAAACCTTTCCTTTTCCTCTCTCTGGAGACTAGAGCTGGCTATAACTCTTGGCATCCAGCAGTTCAAGTCTGGTGTCATTCCTGCAGGTGTGGTTTCAGCACAGTGCATGGGGCTGGGAACGTGGGACTGGGAATTGCACTGGCAGCTCACTATTGCTCTGTCTCTGCACTGGGGACCCTCTCATTAGACCCTCCCATGTTGGCTGAAGAGTAGCATTTTAATGACATTTGCAGATGTCACTCAAACCATGAGTGGCTTTACTTATTTACAAAGGTCATTTTGGCTACATGGCTTAGTGCACTTGATGCTCTGTGCCTTTCCAAGTGTGGTCCTTGAGAACATTTTTCCCTGGTGAACAGAAAAGTCCAGATCCTCCCTGGCAGCTGAGACTACTTAGTAAAACTGAGGAGTAGGGACAGCAGGGACTAGTTAGTGACTTCTAATCTTCTGTTGTACTCTTGCTTCAAGCTGAGCTGAAGAAGCTTAATACCATTTAATGCTTTAACTCCTAAAGGATTCACTAGAAGACAGAGCACTCCACCCACCCCCTTACCTTAATATTCTTATTCATGCTATGTGCTTATGTGAAGAATAAAGCTGAAAATCTGCTCCCTAAAAGGAATGGAAATGTGATTTTTATGCACTGTTATTCCCATATAATTCAAGAGCCAGGGTCTCTGTGCAACATTTATGCTACCTATGCCAAAGACCAAAAGTTCCTGATCTCATCATTCCTCAGCTGGTGGATCTGCAGATACAGCTTTTTTGGCACATGCGTTTTTACATGACTGACAAAATCACCAGTAACTTTCACAAAAGCACTATCTTCAGACTGTAGCTCTTATAATTTGAAGCATTCTTACAGAAAGCTTGTGATTCTACAAAGAGACTTCTGTTAAGGCCAAGAGATCCAGATCTCATTTAAGATAATCAGTATCTCCACCATTGCAGTGACACCTGTGAACAAAACAACAGAACATCCATGATCTCTCTGCTTCACAACTCAGGCAACAGAAACCAACCCACCTACATGTTCAGTGGTGCAATGCAAGGTATGGAAATGCTCTTTTCATTCATTTCCATGCATATGCATCCCAGCAGCTTCCTTGCCCAACACTCCCAAGCAGTGTTTCACAAGGTGACCAGTCCCCTGCCTGTCCTCCTCACGCAGCTGCAGGGAAAGAGACACAACCTGATGCACTAGATCTGTTCACTGCTAACCTGACTTCCCAGCCACAGAGCAGTGACAGAGGGGGAAATGGTTAATGTCTGCTTCTGTCTGAGTAACTTTTAAAATTATATCCTGGTCCCAACCATCCAGACATAAGGAAACAGTACAGTTGTTTGTGGGTTAAGTGGAACACACAGTGCTGGAGTTTAGACAGGCACCTCTAGTTACAGCCAGAAGCACCCAGTCAGTTGCTGCCTTTGTGAAAATACTGCAGAGCTGACTTCTACATCCCAGCCTGTCTTGTTGACAGGACTAGTGGACATCAAGCTTTTGGGAAGAGCCCAACAGACCACCCTTCTGTCTTGGTCAGTACAGATCAATCAGTAACCACGTTTTGGCTTTTTTGTAAGCTTTTCATCCATACACTCCTTCACATTTTCCTGCTATTTTGTCTGTATTTTATTTCTAAAACATGACCTTTACCATGGAATTCTGTTTTAGGTTTGTTAAGGCTTTTTATCAGAGAAACAGAGCCCCTGACCCAAACCTTCTGGGGGGCTGCCACTAGGGCACAAGCAGCCCTGTGGGCCAGGGGTAGGTCCCAGTAAGGTGAGTCAATGGAAAGTATCTTCAGAGGACCTTCCAGCTGAGGCTGGGACTTACTGTGCGATGACTAGAAGGACCACAGGTGGGAAAACGGATGGACCACAGTTGTTTTGGAGAAATAAGCATGAATAAAGAGAAGGATAAGGAAATAAAAGGAGCTGGTTGCATGCAAACCTATGGCTGGTCAGCATATTTGTTGGGTCATGTGCTGCACCCGACCAGCACAGTCTGCCTTGTCTTTCTATTAACCTCCAGTTTACCTGGGTGGGGGGGACTCTTTTCTGCATAAATGAATGTGTATTGACATCTAAGTGCCAGCAACTAGATTTGGACCACAACTTACAAAGGCCCATGTGCCTGGGATGCCAACAACCCCAGCAAGTGAGGGTCCATACAGCAATGTGTCATTGCTAGATGTTGTCAAGCTGCACAAGACAGCAGATAGAAGTGGCCATAAGCCTGGGCTGGGTACATGCACATCTGTGAGACCTGCAGGAATTGGCTACAGGAGGCACCAGGAGATCCAGCTCAACTCCTGAAGAGACTATGGGCTCTCAGAGTCATGTGTGTGCAAGTGCACATGTGTGTGTGCCAGTCTCTGGGCATGAGGCAGCTGGAGACAAGAGGGTGCAAGGGGGAGTTGCTGGGTAGGTTTGGTGACCTCACTGGAGATCCACACTGTGCATAGGGGACTGGGGGATACGTGTGTGTCTGTGAGGGATGGACATGCTCCTGATCCTGGCCTACACTCTGTGTATAAAGCATCACCTGAGTAAGTAAATTGAAAAGCACCAGAGACTGTTCTAGGACTGAACTCAATCACAGTAACTGTAATGTAAGAATAACCCTCATTGTGCCCTGAGTCTGTGCCAACAAACACTCCTAAACAGTTTGAAGGCATGCTTTGGGATGTAGCTCAAGTTAAAGTTTGCATGCAGTCATCCTTTTTTGGAAGCTAAGCAAACCTAAGGCTCCTCCTCTGCCAGCTAGTTTCAGTGCCCAAGCTTTAGCCTGCACACTTTTAATTTACTGACCAAGCTGTAGGCACAGAACCCTTCCTTGGGTACTGCACCCTTCACCTGGCCACTGAGCATGGTGTCCCTGCACCAAAAACTTCTGGATATCGTCCTGCTTGGACTTTGGTCACTGGCCCTTCTCCCTGCCCAGCTCAATGCAGGATCAAACATTTGGTTATACCACCCCACTCCAATAGACATTGGCTCATTCTTCTGCTCCCACCGAATCCCTCCATTGATTCCCCTGGTCTGGAAGGTGACATTTTCCCTGTACTACCTATCAGTTTTTCTTACTCAAGACCCATAACCATCCATTTACCCTGCTCACCTTGAAAGCTCTCTTTGCAAATCCTGTCTTTTCAAATCCTCTACCCAGAAAACACTTGCAGCAAGTAGCCCATTAATGAGCTGAGCTACCACTGATTAGGTTGACCACGACTGTTTAATTATTTCTTTGTGTTGAAAGGCTTGAACTCTGCCCCAAGATAAGGAGCGAGAGGACACTAGAAGGAGAGTAAGTTATATTTCTTGTGGAAAGACATGATATTTTTAACTTGCATTTCTCAGCTCTGATGTACTACAGAAAAATTAACAGAAATGCCTAAAAGTGGAGTAGAAATGCTACACAGTGTTTCTCTTCATAACGTCATTTCAGGCTTCAGGGATGCTCATCCCTGTGTGCCTGTTTTTCCTGAAAGATCTCAGTGATTCCTCTCAGTGTCTTCTCTGCACCAGCCTGTACAGCTGAGTTGCAGCTGTGGAGTGCCAACCATAAGTGATGGGGTGCAAGAGCTCCTCTTACCCGATCCTGCCTTCAGAGAACAGGTTGCTGCAGCCACATTACAGGTCCTGCTGCAATGTGGGAGGGATGTAGGCTCTGCTGGAGGGGACATCTTCACCACGTGAATCTCCCTCCTGCCTCCACCCTTCCAGATCTGGTATAATTTGTTTCTCAGAGTTTTTCAGTGGCAGTCTCTTTACTCCTGCTATAAGTTTGAGACATCCCTAAGCAGATGGATAAAGTATTTGCTAGTAGGAGGTAGATAAGAGTCAGCATTGAACAACAACCAGCTGGCCACCATGACCCATATTTTACATTGTTAAGGGACTGGATTAATAAATACACCAGGATGAATAAAATCAGCAAGTGAAGAGCACAGGGAAATTTCACTGCTTGTGCAAAAGGGAACATGTCTCCCATCCCAAGTGATGGTGCTTTTTCTTAGGACTGGTATGAAAGTCATCCCAGAGAGTCAACAAAGGCTAAATCTTGCCAAACAAACATGGTCATTCCTGTCTGACTGATTTACAAAACCAGCTGATGAAGGGAATGAAGAAGCAGCCTACAGCCAGTCCTGAGAAAGCCTCAGCTACAAAATTACTTGAAAAATGAATGCAAGTTGGCTGGGAAATGAGCAGTGTCACAGAGATTGAACACAGGCTGTAAGTCCATAAACAAAGAGGAACAAAAGATAAACATGAACATAAAGAGCTGATGGGAGAATATCTGGGGCATGGATTGGGTGTGCGGGGGGGAGGAAAGGAGGACTAGAAATCTGCCCTAAGTCTGTTTTTATTTAATGTCTATTATGATCTGGAAGGAAGCAATAAACACCACATTCATTCAATTTATATTTGATGTAACAACTTCTATGAGTTAGAGAGGTGTTGTGTAAACCAATGGGGACAGACACAAAACATAAAGAAACTAAGACAGGCTGGAAATAACAAAACAACAGCCAAGTGGATGGGCACAAAGCAATAGTCTGCAGGAGGAGGCTCAACCTCAAATGCAGACATGAACTGGAGAAATGTGCTTAAAGAAGGGAGACAGAAGGTCCTAATAACAGCAGAGACCAACAAACTGTGATCTTGTGGAGCAGACTCACCCCAAAGGAAGCAACGGGGTAAGTATCTGGACCTATTGATTTATGAGGATTAAGTCAATGAGATGAGTTTGGCTGTACACAGCTGAGCAAAGAGAGCAGAGTGTGCTCAGGCGTTAAAGTTGAGACAATCTGCTGGAGGTGAGGAAATACCCTGGGGACGTCTATCTATTTTGACAGTGTAAACATCACAAAGGAGGAGAAGGACTGATTTATGGAGTGAGGAGGAACAAGGATCAAAAACAAGCCAAAAGAAATATAGGCTGACTCATTGACAGGGTGAGCTGCACTGCCCTGTGAAACAGCTACCTGGAGCAGTCTGACACTTCTTTCTCTGAATCCCTTAAAAGTAGATTGCACACAAACATATGAGAAAATAGTTTCTAGGAAACAGGTTTTTGTCTTTGAGAGGAGAGACTGAATGGATGTAGAGGGTAATGGCAGTCTGCTAATGCGTCTTGTCTTTTGTAAAATCCTAAGAAGTGAACCCCTCTGTCTCCTAAAGTGCCCTCACAGCACAGCTGCCTGTGAAGAAAAAAAATCATAAAGCCAGGGCTAGCTGAAGCAAAAACAGCAGAAGAGAGAGGCCAGAGATCTAAAGTGAATGACCTGTCAGCAGGGGAAAAGTCAGATTCAGATCAGGGACTTGAATACTTCACATTTTAATGGCTGGATTATTCCATAGGTAAAAGAGAAACATGAGCTCTCTGCTCCTTTGGTCAGGCTGAAGTTGAGCCCACATCTTCCAGCTGCCCAAAGACTGCCCTAACCACACAGCCACACTGGGAGAGGCTACCAAGGTTACCAATCCTCCCATCCGTGCATTTGCTGTCTTCCCCAGGAGAAGGGAGGATGTGAAGGGAATCCAAAAAACATTCAGCAGAAGAAAAGGGCAGGGTGGCAGCATGGACTGTGAACTTTAAAGCTGACTGCTCAGCACAATATGGATTTGGATGGCTCTGGAGGCAGGACTAGAAGCTGATGATTAAGAGGAACTTGGCTGGTAGACATGCAGATGGCTCAGAAATTTAGGCAACCTGAGGCTGAAGAGGAAAGGGCAAGGAATTTTGAGGTGTAGTGTTGGTTACAGTGTAAGTTAATCTAACACTAATTTCTTAGAGGATCATTGTTTTAAGACGTTAAGCCTCTCTCCTGTGCCAGATGAATGTCCAGAATATACTGGAAAACCACCCTTAATTTAGATAATTCTATTCCCCAAGGAAGTAGCTATAATGCATTATAAAATGGTATCTCATGCTTTGGACTGAAGGGGAGGAAAAAAAGAAATCTATTGAAAAACCTGTTTTCAAGCGTAAGACACCAGGAATTGGCTTCACAGCTGTCTGAAGAAGATAAGGACAAAAGTGAAAGTGAGGAGCATTTTAATAAATCACTGGTGAA
This sequence comes from Drymodes brunneopygia, assembly GCA_013400955.1. Classification (NCBI taxonomy): domain Eukaryota; kingdom Metazoa; phylum Chordata; class Aves; order Passeriformes; family Petroicidae; genus Drymodes; species Drymodes brunneopygia. The sequence continues at coordinate 277,560 of VZTZ01036863.1, read as the reverse complement.
GGAAACATTAGGCTTGGCAGTAAGCTGGATTTTTTTGCCTAGGTATTAGTCAGTGTTTTTGAAAAACCACACAAGGGTATAAATAAATTTTTAAAACAAACAAACAAAACCAATTACTCCTTACCACAGAAAGCTGTGAAGACACCCAATCTCCAGATCCTTATGAGAAGGGAGAACTCTCACCATACAGAATCATAAAAGGTGTTCAAACATGAAGTATGTCCACTTCAATTCCCCTCATTATACAGACAGTATAATACATACAGTATATACATACAGTAAAACAGTCATTTCCAATTTTAATGCAAAGAATGGTTGGACAATATCTTCAGTAGGCAGGTGGTAAGTGCCAGAGTCATGCTTTCTATAGATGGCTCCTGGAGGCATCAAATCACACGACAGCAGAGGCTGACAAGAACTCCTGTAGATCATCTAGTCAGTCCTCTGCCCAAATCAGGGTCATGTGATGATGACCCTCTACCAGAGATTGAGATCTCACAACCTCTCTGGGCAGCTTGTGCCAGTATTTGACTACTCTTAGAAAGAAAAAAAGATTTATTATTGTGTTTTAGTGGACTTCCCTGTGTTTCAGTTTGTTCCCATTGCCTCTAGTCCTGTCAGTGGGCACCGTGAAGGGAAGTTCAGCCCCATCTTCTTTACACCCCTGCCCTTTATGTGTGTGCTATGACACAGTCCCACAAATGAACATTGCTCTCTTGGCCCTGGGGACTGGTCAAGCAAAGGGGAGATTTCAGCTAGCTCCTGGGAAAGACTTTTTAATGGTAAGGAAAGTAAAGTGATGGAAAATCAGGCAATTATGAAAATTCTGTCACTGGAGCTTAGACAAGTATCTAACAGGAAAATATTAGGCCTAGTTGATCCTGTTTTCAGGCAGAGGAATGGATTTAATGAATTATCTAGTCCTTTGCCATGGTTTTCTGTTGATTCACTGCACAAAAATAACGGCATCAATATTTGAAAAATCTTACCCTGTTATTCTAGGAATGGCACCTATCATCTCACACAGTGTGAAACACAGATACTTATTCCAAAAAAAGGCATTTTATGGTCTTCTCCTCTAAAGGATCGCGGTATTCTACAAACACTGACAAATTATCTTCCCAGTACTCCTGAAGTTGAGAAGAAAGTATTCTTCTATGTTTACTCATGGTCATTGAGTCAAAATTCCCAAAAGAAACCACAGACTTTGGCTTCTCATTTGAGATGCTCAAGAACAGATTTTTTCAGCATCTAAAATATATCTTCAAATCAAATTTCCCATAACGATGAGTATTCTGCGTATCCCATATCAGATTCCAGTTGTCAGGGTTTCCAGAAAATCAGTTACCATCTGTGAAAAGTTGTGAGTTAAGTGACTAGCCCAGCATTACGTTTGGAATGAGGTGAAGCAGAATAACAACAAAATCCATAATAGCAACAAAATCCAATACCAGGACAACACTCAGTTTCCCAAACCACAGTACAATCCTTTCCTATTTTGAAGTCCTCAGCCATCACCCTCCAAATTCCACAGCTTCTGCAATAAGGTAACCATGATTCATCCCACAGCAGGTCCATCCTCTGCAGTGAGGGGGAAAAAAAAAGGCAAAGAAACCACTAGTTTGTGGTCATGTGATTAGAAATTGGAAGAAAATGTACACAATGTACCTGAATTATTGCAGTTTTAGTTCTGGCATTCCTTAGCCTTGCTTGGCAATTATTACAGTCTTTTCTGGGTTGGGTTTTTTTTTTTTTTACTGTTTCAAGTAATTTCTTAGGCTTTTACAAAAGCAAACTGGAAAGACAAATTCTTCACATGGAACCAGCTGCTCCACAGCTGGGTAAACAGCAGAGCTGGAACTTTTGTATCCTCATCACAGTTCAGTGGGTGAGAGGAGAGACATGGGCAGAGCTGCGAATACTGATACTGTTATCCTCAGATGATGTTTGCAGCTGCATATCTTCAGACATGACTTGTGCATTCCACAGGAAAAAAACTGGCACTTCTTTCCTTGAAAAAGGTAGTCTTCAGACAAATCTCCTGCTCTTACTCCAGCTTTCATCCCTCAGGTTTGGTTAATTTTATAGGTATATGAACATATTGTCTATCCCCTAGATTTAAAAAAAAAACAAAGCCATATTGTTAAAAGAGGGTCCATTGGCTACAATTGTCTCCATACATGTTAGGGCCAAATAACCCAGGTGGATTTGTAACTGGATAGGAAAGCTAAGTACCTTCTTCCTGAATCTGTGCATAGTTCCTGTGCTGCTTTTCTGAATCTAAAATAAGACTGAAAGCGTAGATCTCCATTCTGACCTTCCACAGGTTTTATATACTTCCAACTACCACAAGGAGTTGATTTCAAATGAGTAACACCAGCAAGTAACAGTACTGTTATACAAATTTTTTTGTCATCTAGAGATGGCTGTTTTCCCATGGCAAACATTTATAAATGTTCTAACACATCTGTACATAAAGGCCCAATTAATTTCTTCTTTTTGGCAGGGTAAATCTCTTACCACAATCAAAGTCAACACTGAGGCACCAATAAAGCAATTAGATCTGAAGTACCTCTGGTTGTTTAATAACTTTAGGCCTGTGTATTAATGGTTCTTGGTCTTCTGGGTCTAAATATTTAGAATAATTGAAGAAGTCTAATGCATTTCCCTGCAGAAGAAAATAAGCTAAGATTGGAAGTATTGCATTTGGGATGTAGAAGCAAGAATCACAGGATCAATCATGCAAAATAAATGATATTATTATTAGCATAATTTAGAAGCTGTGTGAAAGATGACAAGCTGAAAGGATGTGTTTAAACATGCCAAATGTGTTTGGGATATCTCAGAAGCATTTCACCATCCTCAGATACAAACTGATTGCGTTTTGTTATTTATATGCTATAGCCTACAAAGCCTATTTGTTTGTTATAGCCTACAAAGCAATTCAGTCCACTGTGAGGCCAGAAGAAACTATCAGATGGAAAAAGGGCAAGTTTTTGTCTGGCTATTGCAACTTTCAGCTCCAATGGCATTTGTCACAAATCCATGTAACATCAGATTTCAACAATTTCTTTGTTTTAATGACTAAATGTTAAAATGCCTAAGTGAGGTGACTCTAAGGAAGGCTTTCAGCAAAGACCAGGGCTGATGTAGCCCATGAAACACCAACAACAAGCAAAGGGACCAAAATCTGATGCCACTCATCCAGTTCAGTGCTATGGCAGAAACACCAGCCCTTGAATGGGAGCTATTTAGGCACATCTAACTGGTATTTGAATCACATCTCTACCTCTTTTTACACCCTCAGCTGATATTCATGTTACATACCTGTGCACACATTTAGTTCCACATGAGTTCATTGTTGCATTAATGGTGCTTGATCTCTAATTTACATCCACTGTTTGAGTGCTCACCAAAAGGACATTATGTGCCCAAGAGCCAAGGGGGTTAATATCTACTTGATAAACTGAAATGCTCTGCCTGCCACTATAACTTCTCAGGAAAATCTGCACTAATACTTAGGATTTTTTAATTTAATCTGATGGAATGACTGAGTCTGGCCAGTACCTCTGGAGAACCTCCAGTCAATTCCCTGCCCAAATCAGGGTCATGTTGCCCGTGATTATGTTCAATCAGGTTTTGAATATCTCCACAACCTCTCTGGGCAGCCTGTGGCAACACTTGGCCCTCCTTGCATTGAGTATTTTCTTTTCTTATGTTTTAGTAACCTTTCCTGTGTTTCAGTTTGTTCCTCTAGTCCTGTCACTGAGCACCACTGAGAAGAGTCTGGCTCCATCTTCTATTCATCTCTTTACCTAATTGTCTGTTTTATGCACAATACTGAGATCCCCTGGAGCCTTCTCTTTTCCAGGCTGAACTCCTTCCCCAAGTTCTCACAATTTCTCACATGCCAGATGCTCTAGTCCCTTAAACACCTCAATGGCCTTTCACTGGACTCACTTGAGTTATATCCATATCTCTTGCATTGGGAAGCCCAGACCTAGCAGACTGCACTTCCTTGGAGGTCAGAGGATTTTTTATTCTGCATCTATATGTACAGAAAATCAGAACTTTCCACTCCAGGAAATAATTTGCCACTTCCATGTGTTTATTCTTTAACTCTTTCACAGGTGGAAAGCTGGAAGTCTTTCCAAAAAACACCTGATGAGATATACTGCCTTGGAAAAGAGAAGGCCAAAGCCACATACCTGCATTGAAGGTAGGCATGCCAGCTGCTTGTAGCTGTTCTGAAGTTAGCTTTGCCATGCAGCCCCAGCAGTGTGGTCACAGTGGCACACGTTTCAGTAGAGATCATCAATTCAAGCACAGTTTTGGGAATGTACGTACACTGGCAATTTATGAAGTCCAGCCAGGCCTGTCTCATAGTATCATTACCAGGTTAATAAAGTACTTTATTCAGTGGTATTGGGTCTGTGATAAGAGTTTTCCTGGCTTAGTTGTCTGGATATACTGCAACAAGACTCCCTATCTAGAGAGTGTTACCATTCCTAAAGGCATCACTGAGGAATGTTTAATTCTTAGCAGAACTCCAGTTCTTGTTCTACACAATCCAGATGATATAAATAAATAAACCATGAAATGTTCAGGGAAGGCAAATCACCAGTCCATCAAAATACCTGATAAATTAGTTCAACAGACTGGACTACAGACATGTTCAGTGATTCATCATCACAAAGAGTAAATAAATTCCGATTAAGCAAAACTTGATTGAATCATGCTGAAGTTTGGCACTTAACAAAATAGATCAGTCTGAAGTCTTACTTTAGGAACACATAATCTCTTAAGATTTATGAGTGTTATTGCTGACCACATATGTTTCTATGTTCCTGTTTGCTATGTTGAGAAATGGATACTCTGAGTGTACAAAGGTTTGCCTGCTATTACACATTTTAATCTCCAAGAAATTCTTCTCCTTATTCCCCTTTTTGGGGTACAGAACAAACTTTTGCAATAGTAAGCTTCCTGATTTCCTCCTCTCCCCCAGTAAAATTTCCAATTACTTCCAGGTTGTTTTTGGTTCCATCTGACCATTCGATTCGTTTTGCTAGAACAAATGTTGTGATACAGCCAAAATGCAAAAGCTGAACTAAGGCACTTTGTTTCAGCTATTGGAAAGAACTCTCAGCTTTTTAAATTCAGTGACACTATCCTCACACACTGGTCATTGTATTAATCTGTTGGTAGCTGTAGATTAGGAACAACACATATCTATGGATATCTTTTAAGCAACAAATCAAGGGAAGAAATAACCTACCCACCTTTTAGCAATAATTATGTTTGTTTAGTATTTAGTAGTATGGCAATATCCAGAGGTCACAGTCACGGTGGAGATCCAGATGTGCTGACTGCTGTGAGGGTGGGAAGGTAAAGTCCTTTACAAAGCAAATTGAAAAATTATAACCACTTGAATGTCTGATGTCAAGTTCTCCTCTGGTGTAATACTGTAAAACCCTCAAATACCTTTGCATTTGAGAATTTCTTTGTGCTATAAATATTGGCTGGGGATAGAGTTGGTATTATTAACCTTATTATACTAAGAGGTATAATATGCAGAACAAGTTCCAGACTAACAGTGGTGAGTACTCTGCATTCAGCTTTGGATGGCAATCATACTTCCCAGAATACTTAAAACAACAAATGGTGATTTTTCCAGCCAACATCATGGATTGTGGGTCAACATTGTCAAAAGTTGGTATTTATAATTTGAGTGTTATCACACAAGCCACAATCTCCTGTCCTTACCCAAGCAACTGCATGTATTTTCATCTGGAAATACTGATCCTCATCCATGTCCTCCATCCAGGTTTTACTAAAGGAAGTAATGCTGTGTTTGGAGGGCCCAAATGCCAACATCCCAAGAGGTCATGATTAGAACTAGAATATGACTGAAATTTAAGAATGTTCAGTGCAAGTCAAAGTATGCTCTACATAAATAGCCTCTACTGCTATAGAAAAAATTAAAAAAAAACCCAAACCAACCAAATAAACCACAGGAACATTCATTTTGTAGAAAAGTCCTGTCCTAAATTCTAAGTATTGGTATATTACCACGTAAGCAGTGCCTGCACACACACATATTTAGGGATGTCAACACACAAATACTATTTTTCATGTTATGAATGGACTCTGAAATAAGCTTGTTCATGTCTCTTGTGAATTACAAAAGTAATATTCATTGAAGCAAACCTGCCCTTGGTGATGTCTATGCTCCAGCCCATCTGTAGGTCAGAGAGGAACGCTTTACAAGACAGCTTCTCCTGTCTGCTGGGCCTTGTTCAGACAGATGTTCTCTGACTACTGGTGTGGTCTCTGTGGTGCTAAGTTTAAATTTTAAGTCCCTCTAAATTAACCCCAACAATACTGCAAAGGCAGAGCCCAGTTGCATTCCCCCCAGTACACCTGGGAAAAGACTGGCTGAAGTACATCTTGTTATCATTTTGTCTTAGGAACAGCAGAAAAACAATCTGCAAAGCACACATCTATGTAGGTGCTCTCCAGAAAACATTTGCTCAAGATGACTTACAAAAGTGGTGTCATTTGATGGGAGGTACCAGGAAATGAGAATGGGAGGACAAGGGACAGTGAGGCAGACCAGAAGGAAAGAAAAACCTGTGTGCCAGTGGCAAAAGCACTGCTGCCTCTCAAGCAGCTCTTCTATCCAGGCACAGCAGCGATACATCTGCTCTACTTGTGGCAGATTGTGTGAGTCACAAATAGGATTTCACAGCCAGCAGCAAACTTGTGAGCCATAAAACCCACTCCCTTCAATTACAGTGATCACCTTCCAGGGATATTGTAAGTCTTGATCAACTGGTATTTACAGATTGCTTTGAGATTCTGAGATAAAAGTCACTATAAAAGGCTACAGATTTTTCATAACGTTCATAGACCACCTGCTCAGACCAGAAGCATTCACTTTTAACATTGCTCGAGCCAGCTACCAATCTGATATCTCCACAGGAATTTCCTAAAACAGATGTGGCTGTCACATTTAATCTCTCTTTTACTAGGAACTCTAAAAAAAGAAACTCCTGGAAAAGGAAATAAAACAAACTGCATTAAAACTGATGGTGAGAAGAAACCCCATAATTCTGTTCCCACAGCTCATGGATTCTCCATCTGTACCTTTCAGAAAGCTGCCATAGTGACTAACTCTGTGAGCTTCACAAATTAGACCTGACCTAGATTCAGTGAAGTCTTTGATCTGCAGCTGGTTAGTGTAATATTCCGACTGCAGTGAATTTCAGAATTGTTCCACAAAGCAGCAGCTTGAAAAGAAAAACAAATAAAACAAAATTCAGGTTTTCCTCACAACATGCTGGCCCTCACTTGACTGTATACCAAATGAATCAGTCAGCAAACCAAATGGTGAAGTTTAAACTACTGCTGTTTTCTCATCATTCCATAGTATATGCTCTTGAAAAAAGTTACTTCATTATTTCCTCTCACTCTTTATTATAGAAATAACAAACTCCAGGAGAGTGAAGAAAAGCATGATTCTGAAAACCAGAGGGGGTTATAATTATGCATATTGTTAAGTGCTTTCTTGAATAGAGGTTAAAAAATTTAAAGTTTAAAATCATGTTAGCTAAGGATAAAACAGTTCAGAGGCATTTTTTATAAACTGATCTGAACCATATGAAATGCTTCAGAGCATGGATCTGGACTGGCATCCCTTCAGAATAAGGTTTCCCATGATGTTTTGGACTTTCTGCATTGTGTATAGAAACTGAGCACAGATGTCCCAACATGTTTCAGAAATTTTAAAACCTTTTGTTCCACGATAGCAATGGGAACAGTGGGAAACATTAATTAGAGTCTTATTTAGTGAGTCTTTTTTTTTTAATTGGCTTGTTCTTGCCTTAAATATGATCCAAAAATATCACAGTGAATCAAATCAAAAGGAAACAGTTTCTTTATCCTTCATCCAATAGTGAGAGGCCTCTTCATAGCCAGAATCTTTTTGGAGGCATATAAGAATGTACATAGTCTCGATCAGATACTTAGATAGGAAAATTGGACCTTTAGGATAAATTACAGACCAAGCTGCTTTTGAGATACATTTCAAGCAAGGTACTGCCGTGGCAAAGTTACAGTGAATGACTCAGAGATAGACTGGTACTACAAATAATTTGTTAGTATTTCTAAAGGGGTGGAGGGTGCTCTCCAATCTAAAAATGGGACATAAGCATTATGCAGGTTATGAAAAAGTTTTTAAATTCCTTCTGCTGTGTAGGCAGTTATTAAAGAATATACGGTTAAGGCTGATTGTTTTTCACTAAACAGAATTTTAAAAACCCAAAGCACTATCTCAATCACAGTAGGGCTTCATGCAGCACAAATCACTTTGTGCTGTTACCAAAAAAAAAAACCAAAAACAAAACAACAAAAAACCCACCCAAAAAAACCCCAAAAACAAAACTAAAAACAACAACAAAAAAAAAAGCTGCTGGACGCGATAACAGTACACAAATATATTTTGTTGGCAGCATGTGATGGCCATATATCTTCCAGATAGTGTGCTACAAACACCTCAAGGAGAGATTGATTTACCTTTATCTCAGCTGGCAAGCTCTGCACATGGTGCTTTATGAGGCAGTGGCGAATGGTTCACACAAACTGAGAGAAAATATTCGCAGTAGCTGTTTTGGGAAGCTTCAGGAAGCTGTTTAAGTGTGATGTGCTTTCACTTGCTCCTTTTTGGTGATGCTAGGCTGCATATGAAAGGATACACCTGTACTGCCACTTTGGGAGCACTCCTTTTCAGACCCATGCTGCTACTTCTTTAGTCACCCAGGACCCTTAAGTTTCTTTACACTCAGCCTGACTTCAGAGGCAAACTTTGCTCTTCTCTTGATGGAGCAACCAGCATGAATAAAGTGGATACTGAAGAACTGTGAACATCAGAACCCTCAGGGCAACAAATAAGTCCTTCACAAGTAACACAAAGATAAAACAAAGGATCTGATGTTGGGTGGCCTCATAAAAAACAGACAACACTAATATTTCATATTTAAGAAGCTGAGACCTTTGTTTAGAAGCCAGGAAACAGTAGCTTCTGAATCTGTGCTGAGCTGCACAAATACTGGGATGCAGGAGGCTGGAGCCCCTGATGGTCCTCTGTGGTCAGAGCTGGGTTTTAATAACTAAGCCAGCTCCCCAGAATCTTTCCAGTTAAATATCTATGGCCTCATCTGAAGATTCAGTAAAGCTTTCTTTCAAGCTAGAATACGGCTCTAGAGACCAGATGTTGTATCACCAAGCTGTTGTGTCATTGTTTGGGCAGTCAGGGAGGCATGGCAGTGGCAGGTCACACATGGAAAGCAAATAGTGCACCTTCTGCCCTCTCCCTGTAGAAACAACCTTTGGGAGGTGCCTTCCATTTCCTTTGCTTCTTTGTTTTATCTCATTCATTGATCCAGCTGGGCATTAAGGTTTTCAGTTGCCAAATTAAATACATTTGGACAGATGAAGAGTAAGATTCTCTTATCGTCTTCTAATTTTTATTGAGGTTATTAAAGATGCTTGTGATTCCAAGTTCTACCTGGCCCACTGCAGACTGACCTCACACTGTGTGGATGTGCTGGCCATGAAATGATCAGTCCATCCTTCCCAATATCCACAGTGATGAGGCTGGGCAGCAAAAGGCAGGGGCAGTGTGGCAGGGCATGCCTGGGTATATGTTGTATGGGGTGACCATATGGATGAGAAGAAGATTCAGACACCCAGCAGAAACTCATCCAAGGAGTCAGGACAGAGAGTCAGTGGATTAAGAATTTGTGTTTGGCAGCAGAAGCAGTCTCCTCTGACTATTACCAACACGATTTCAATGTTGTTCCTATTTATTTGAAAAACACAGGATTAGCTAAGAGTCTCCTAGCACCAAACTCCCCCAAAAAGTCAGGAAGAAGAAAGGAGATAATACTGATCCACATGTCAGGCAATGGTTACAACACTGGAGCTGGCCCAGCATTGGAACACCGAGCAACCTGACCTGGAGCTTACTGACCTGTGTAAAGTATGCATGGCCCTTTGCTGCTCCTGACAGCAAGGTCAGTCTCACAGCAAGGCTGGGTCACCCAGCTCAAGAGGCTACTCCTGCCCTTCTGTGTGCTGGTTTGATCATCAAAATTCCCAGACTGAAATAGGTGTGAGCTACGAGGGGCTTTCTCATATTCATGCTTTCTTTGAATACTATGTTTCCAAGTAGGAATTTGGGTAAGTTCCCAATAAGTAAGCTCTAAATGAAAGCGAAATAGCCTTCAAATGCTCCATGCCAGCTGACTGACATAAAAGAACTAGGCTTTTTAGTCACATTATGGAACTAATAGCCATAACCTGTATCCAAGCAAGATCCTCTTTCTCCCCACCTTCATTCAGACGAATATCAGAGACCATGCCCATTGCTTTCTGCACCAAGTGCCACTGTGAAAGTGACCATTGCACTGCATTAGGTCATCTTTACATCCAAAAATGCAGCTCTAAAACCCCCTCTTTCCCACTGCTCATTGCTACTGGCAATGCTTACTGCTGCAGCTCAGCTGGAGTCTGGGGGGGTCTGTAGGTACGGCTCATTTCTCTCATCTCGGTTTTCAGTAAGGGACAGAAGGTTGAAATACTACAATCTAACTAAAAGAAAGTCACAATTATCTGATAATCCTTTTTTTGTTTGTTTGCCTTGCATTCCATGATTCTGCGATATAGTGGTTTAATTAAGGAAGACAATGCTCCCTGCTGGGCTTGCAAAAGCAAATATTGCCACGTGTCCCTCAGAGTCAGGAATCAGGTGGAGCAGGCACAACAGTATTAAGGAGGTCGACTCACAACAAAAGGCAGAATACCACAGTCATCATGGTAAAACTCCAATGCCCATGCAATCACTGCACCACAAAAGATCACTCTGTTGAGGTGCTGTCAGCCAAAAAGAAATGTTCCGTTCATGTTCAGTACATGGTTCAGTTTCTTCAGCTGCCAGATGGTCTTTCTGTGGTCCACTGAGTTTCACTGTGTCACAGTGAAGGTCTGTTTCAGACATGGCTATCACTGCCTTGTAAACTTACAGCTTAATAAAGTGTTTGACTCTCCTCCCTCCCCCTTTTATACTGCAAATGCCACAGAGCTTGTGCAAAGCTTTTGCCTCCTAAGGAAAGCAAGCGTGTCAGTCAGGGCACTTACAGGGTGAGCAGACTTATAAACAAATGGCACTTCTTTTCTGCCTGTGGTTATGGGGGCTTGAGAATGACTGGAAGACAAAAAAAGCAGGGATAATCTCAGCTTTCATTAGACTTCCAGTTGGAAAATGCTGGCCACAGACTGACAGGAACCAAGCATCATGGGAGTGGCTACCTTGCAGACATGGGGGAGGTAAGAACAATGTGTTTAGAAGGGTCCCTCTTCTGCAATGTTCTCTCTCAGTCACGGTTTCTGTCAAATTCAGGCCATACTCAGATCATTTGGATAAATATCCAGAAATGGATGTAGCCTTTACAAATTTGTTTAAATCTATTTTCAACTTCATTCTTATAAACCTGGCGATGTTCTGCAACAGTTCTTTTCCAGTATTTAGTGAGCATGATGTGCAAAACTATTTTTACTTCTTTTAAACATATTTACTAACTGGCCACAGTCAACAGTTGCGACAGTAGAAATGCCAACAGAGAAGGGTCTCAGCCACCTTTGGAAAGAAAAACAGGTCTTATCTATTGATCTTAAACTAACACATTAAGACTCCAGGATTTTCCAATCTGTCTGGAACAAAATGAAATAGTCAACAAGAATGTACATTTGAATCTGGCCCTGGGGACAGAGGGAAACCTTTCAGTAAGTATCAATTTCAGACTAAGGTTCCACCTTCAGTGTAACAGATGGTCATGTCCTCAAGTTCCAAGTGAATCCACCATATCCACCATGCCAATAAAACTACTGACTTTGGTCCCATAACTTCCTTTAGACCCTATTCAGTATTTCATTGACACCTGTAGATTTAGTAGTTTTGGAGCAGTTTCACTTCTTCCAAAGGTGACAATGCATCTCAGATGTAGTGTCACGCCTGCAGGACAGAGTGCCACATGTCCCCAGCAGTGTTAGCTCACGGCAGTGCTGGTGGGGCAGCCAACCAGGACCAGGCAGGAGGTGTTGTCTGAGGACATGGCTTCTTAGGCAGCAGCTGCCTGCACTGAGGCAGCCGGTAGGACAGCAATAATTTCCACATTCCCTCAGAGTTCAGGTCACCACAAATCCCAGGCAGGGTGTATTGCCAAACACTGCAGTTGCCATGTCACCCCAGCCCTGAAGGGCACCTGTACCCATGCTGTGTTTTTACACAGCACTGGCACCTTCTCATATTCCTTAAACAAACTGATACCATGTGTACCAATAAAACAAGTCCTGTCTCTCACACAGTCTCAGTCAGAAATTATAGCCACCAAACCCAAAGTTAGTTTAGCTTTTGTAACATTGCCCCAGGGTAATATGAATCACTCATTCATCTCCCCACTCCAACAGGCAATTCTTTCACACTTCCTTATGCTCCCAGCCCAGCCCCACCTCAGCACTGCTCTTACATTCTCTACAGAATCCACAAGGCAGTGGAGACAAAGTGTTGTTTTGCATTTATTTGGTGTATTGCCAGTGCATCCCAAAATGTGCTCTGATCTGACACATCACAAGCTCATTTTGTGAAAAAATGATATACCTCATTTCTTTTGATATATCTTTTGCCTTAGATTACACCAGTGACAGTGTGTCCACAGCAATTTTTTCTGTACTCACTGTTGGGAAAGGCAAAAACACCAGGTCAGTAACAGACCTGCTTATATGTCTGTGGAGCAGAGGGTGCCCTTTGCAAAAAAATTCAGATGGATTTTGGATTACTAATTTGGGTGCTGGAAACATTTTTATCCTTATTAGCAAAATGATTGGGCTGAGTCTATTATTCCTAATTACAGGAGCAATTACATGAGACCAGTGAGAGCTTTATCCTTATGCAGTTATATTGCTTTGTTGTTTATCTCCAGTATCTCTTCATAAACCTTGCTGTGCTTTTTAATGATAAAATGCAAGTTATAAAAGTGATAAGCAATTTTTTCCAGGGTTAAGATAAGATTAGAGATTGATAAATGAGTAATGAGACTGCCTATAACCCTTTTTTCTTAGCCAAGGGACTTAGAAGGTGAGAACAATCTATAAAAGCTTGGAAATCCTCTAAATATATCTTCACTTAGTTTCTTCCAAAGCAGCATTAGGGAAAAAACATTTCATTTAAAAATAAGAAACAAAAGTTTTTTCACAGATTTGCTGAAGATGTTTCAATATGTTTAAAGTCCCCGCTAGGTACCCAGGATAGAGCAGAGCTGATGAAAACACACAGACATTGCTTGAATGCCCTTCCAGCAGCCGCAGCTCACTATTCCTTGTAATGTTACTGAGGAATGAGTTATTTTTGTTCTCTTTAGAGTGAGTGGGAAATTACAATAGAGAAGTTATGTGATTTATCCAAGCCCTGGGGAACATAGGCTCAAAAATCCAACTCAAAAATCTTAACGTGGTGGTTCCCGGTCCTGTGTCCTGCCACCCCTTGCCCCAGGCACTAAAAGTCGGTATAATTGGAGCTCCCAGTGAGTGGCTTGCCAGCAGAGCCCTAAGAGAAGGCGGGTGCCATAAACTGACACAACAGCTACACTGCCACTGGGAAGCAGGAGCTGCCTCTCTGGACGTGGAATGCCGCTGTTACAGGGAAACGGGCAGGTCGCCACTGCATTTGCAAAGCCTTCTCCCTGCTGTGTGCAGTCTCTGCCTCCTGCGTACCACTTCCAGCAGGGGAAGAGCTGGAGGGACCGGGCTGAGAGGAGCAGCAATTTCCCTGGCCAGGAGAGCAGCCTGGTGTCCATAATTCCGTGTGGATTCAGCGTCCCTGGGATGTCACCGGACATGCAGTGACGCATGCTGGGACACAGAGCCCTGACCCAAGGTATCTGTGGGAAAGGGAGGCAGGAGGCACTCACCAGCAGGAGAGCAGGGCAGGAGCACACACCGCCCAAGAAAGGCGAGCAGGGAGGCCATCTGTAGCATCACTGAAGCATGAACCGTCTGAAGCATCTCCAGGGCGCTGGGGGTGCTGTGGGTCCACGCACAGAGCTGTGGGAGTGTCCCCAGAGGTGTGGAGTCTTTGGCCACACAATGCCTCAGCCTTGGTGGGATGTGCTGAGGTGATCAGAACGCCCCAGGTAGGAAAGCTGAGCAGGCTCTTGGACACCTGGCCAGTGGCAAACACCAGGACTTATTTGCCCCACTCCATGTCTGCACTCAGTTTCCTGGGCTCTTAAAGGGCTGATTTAATGCTGGGGGTTCCTTGTAAATAGGGCTCATGTGTGGCTGGACTTGGAAGTTATAACCTCTCTCCCCCACCAAGGCTTTGAGGAACAAGCTGAAGGTGATGCATAGGGCCGGAGTGCTCAGGGCTCTGACAAGGCTGGGGGAAACAACAGAGGAGTCTTCTTCCCCCTGCACACCCTAATCCTACAAAGCACTGACAGTGGTCCCTTTCCAGGATACGGATGCGTGGGACCATGAGTGAGAGGCAGCTGGCAGGAGGTGATGTGGGTTATCCCGACATAAAGCACCTGTCTCGGAGCATCTCTGCTCTGTACAGCCGGCCCCTGCTCAGGGCGGGTCAGGTGCGCAAGGATTGCCACGATCAGGCCTCTCCCCGAGAAACACGGCCTCATCCCGGGCTCAGCAAGAAGGGGGGAGATTTCTGCCCAGCCGCCTCCAGCGTGGGCAGGGACACTGCCACCGCTGACCGCGTAGCTGGACATTATTCCATGTGCTAGCACGAAAACTCTACCCACCAAGAGCAGCAGCGCAAGAAGGTCAGCCCTCCCAGCCACCCTGCTGGAGGTGCCGCCGTTCGCGATTATCCCTCCCGAAATGGCTGGCAGGGCTGCGTGCGGAGGTCGGGGGCTCCCAGCCGGCGGCTGAGGGGGCGGCGAGCAGCTCCAACACGCAGCTCCGCTCCCCTCACACCAAATTGCTCTGACAAGTATCTCCGTCTTTCCCTGTCAGTCCCCGCAGGGAGCCTGCCCGGGGGCCACAGCGAGGACCCGCCGGTGCCATGGGCGGGCGGCGCAGCGGCCCCCGCTCCCCCGGTCCCTTCCCGGCAGGGTGAGGGGGAGAGGGGCCGGGGCGGGCGACGCCCCTCGGCTGAGGGTCCGCGGGTGCTTGGAGCCACTGCGGCCGTGGGTGGGCGTCCCCCGTTCCCCCTCGGGAGGTTGTGCAGCTCGGAGCCGGCGTGAAGCAGGATCGCGGTGGAGAGGAAACCCGAGTTTGCGGCGCGGCTGCCGCCGGTGCGCGGGGGCAAGAGCGAGAGCGAGCGAGCGGAGGCTCCGCCGGGCCGCCCCTCCGCAGCCCCCGG
This sequence comes from Drymodes brunneopygia, assembly GCA_013400955.1. Taxonomy (NCBI): domain Eukaryota; kingdom Metazoa; phylum Chordata; class Aves; order Passeriformes; family Petroicidae; genus Drymodes; species Drymodes brunneopygia. The sequence continues at coordinate 262,127 of VZTZ01036863.1, read as the reverse complement.
CCGCCCACCCACCCTCCCGATCGCTGCCGGCGGGGTCGGGTCGGGGGTAGGTGGGAGCGG
>VZTZ01036863.1:179666-262037 GCA_013400955.1 Drymodes brunneopygia | reverse complement strand
GCCCGTGAGTAACGGGGGGTTGGTGGGAGCGACAGCCGCAGCACAGGTGAAGGGCGATGGGAGGGACAGGAGCCTGCAGCGGGAACAAAGGAGCCTCCCTCAAGGTCTTCAGTGGGAGGTGGGAGAAAAGAAAAGGAGGAAAAGGGGAGAAACGGGGGCAGAGGGAGAAAAAGGGAGGGAAAGCGAGTGAACGGGGCGAAAGAGAGAAAAGGGGGAAAAGGGGAAGAGGGAAAGGAGAGAAGGAAACAAGGGAAGAAAGAGAAAGAGAGAGAAAGAGGAGAGAATGAAAGAGAAAGAAGAAATAAAAAGGAAAGAAAGAGAAAAAAAAAGAGAAAGAAAGAAAGAAAGAAAAGAAAGAAAGAAAGAGCATTAATAGGTGAACATGGTGTAGATTTGTTCGTTCTCCCAACTTTCTGTGTAATTGTATCCTAGGTTTTCATTCCCTACCCACCTTTGGAAGGAGCTCACTATGACAGGGCAGAGTCTGAGGACTTTATCTGAAGCGAATTTTGAAGACAATGAGATCAGCATCAACGTTGGAGGCTTTAAGAAAAAGATGAGATCCAACACATTATTAAGGTTCCCCGAGACCAGGCTGGGCAAATTGCTGAGCTGCCACTCAAAGGAGTCAATACTGGAGCTTTGTGATGACTATGATGACACCAAGAATGAATTTTATTTTGACAGGAACCCTGAGCTCTTTCCTTATGTGCTACATTTTTATAACACTGGCAAGCTTCATGTGATGGGTGAACTCTGTGTGTTTTCTTTCAGCCAGGAGATTGAATACTGGGGAATCAATGAATTCTTTATAGACTCCTGCTGCAGTTATAGCTACCATGGGAGGAAAATGGAGCCAGATCAAGAGAAATGGGAGGAGCAAAGTGACCAGGAAAGTACCACATCTTCTTTTGATGAGATTTTGGCATTCTACAATGATGCCTCTAAATTTGACAAACAGCCCTTTGGAAACATCAGGAGGCAGCTATGGCTTGCTTTGGATAACCCTGGGTACTCAGTTTTAAGCCGTATCTTCAGTGTCCTTTCAATAGTGGTGGTGCTGGGCTCCATTGTGACCATGTGCCTGAACAGCCTCCCAGACTTTCAGATTGTTGACAGCAATGGGAACCCTGAGGAAGACCCTCGCTTTGAAATCGTGGAACATTTTGGTATTGCATGGTTCACTTTTGAACTGGTAGCGAGATTTGCAGTAGCTCCTGACTTTTTAAAATTTTTCAAGCATGCCCTGAATTTGATTGACCTGATGTCTATCCTTCCATTTTATATTACATTAATTGTCAACTTGGTGGTGGAAAGTAGCCCAACTTTAGCAAATTTAGGCAGAGTTGCACAGGTCTTGAGACTCATGAGGATCTTCCGCATATTAAAGCTTGCTAGACACTCCACAGGTCTCAGGTCTCTCGGAGCCACCCTGAAGTATAGCTACAGAGAGGTGGGGCTTCTTTTACTCTACCTCTCTGTTGGCATCTCCATTTTCTCAGTAGTGGCTTACACCATTGAGAAAGAAGAGAATGAGGGGTTAGCCACCATCCCTGCTTGTTGGTGGTGGGCCACTGTTAGCATGACCACAGTTGGCTACGGGGATGTGGTGCCAGGGAGCACTGCTGGCAAGCTGACGGCATCTGCATGCATCCTAGCTGGTATCCTAGTGGTAGTGCTTCCCATTACACTGATCTTTAATAAATTCTCCCACTTCTATAGGCGTCAGAAGCAGTTAGAGAGTGCCATGAGAAGCTGTGATTTTGGTGATGGCATGAAAGAAGTTCCATCTGTCAACCTAAGGGACTACTATGCTTATAAAGTTAAATCCCTTATGGCCAGTCTGACCAATATGAGCAGGAGTACCCCCAGTGAGTTGAGCCTGAATGATTCACTGCATTAGTGTACAAGTCTGACAGCAGTTTGCATGAGAGCTTTCAAGAACTATGTTTATAAATGTTTTCCTATTTGTCTTTTTTTTTCCTAGAGGATAGTGTTGCTGACACTGCACTTTGCACTTGAGAAACAAAAGATTTCTATTACAAGTTAACAGTTTGCACATTTTCATCCTGTTGCACATTTTCATCCTGTTGCATAAGGGTACTAAATGCTGACTATTCCATACAAATGTTACCACTTCCATGACAGTAGTGCTAGTGGTATAGTGATGATCTGTTACTTTGTGCATTTTCTCATCTTAGTAGAGAAATGAATGTACCCAAGTGGAATAAAAATTCTCAGCTGTGACATGAGTAATGAAAAAATCACCTATCACCTATACTGGCATCTGTACTAGTACAGGACTTCCCATGCATTTTACAATGGTTCAAAACAGACACCTGTGAGTCACTGATACAGGAATACTTTTACCCATATTGCTGACCAGTAATTCTGATCATCACTTGTCTGAAAACACCTCTAAGTTTGCTTACTCTCGAGTATGTGTGTTAAAATCTGAGTGTTCTTGTTCTGAAATGTTATGCACAATAATATTTTTCAGAATCTCCTAAGCAGAGACCTTCCTCTGCTTCCAAGACTAGGTCAATACTGAGCCCTCTGAAGAAGGCCACCCCTCATTTTCAGATAACTGCATGTTCAAAGACTGCATTTCCACAAGTGACTCTAGGTATGGAGGCCCATACAGACCTCTCAGGATCCCATTTCCAGAAGGGATCTGCTCACAGCTCGGTCCCAGTGCAGCTGCAGATGGGTTGTATCAGTCCATCAGAATGGTTTTGAGATTAGACACATGAAGATGTGGGCTTTCAACAATTCGAAGCTCCAATGAAAAACTTGGATTTGATTAATGAAGTGAAAAATTCCCACATGAACAGTAAAGGCAGCATTTTAGGAATTGACATTCATATACTGCAAAAAGACTAATTATAAAGATGCCATATGTGATGCTGAGATATAAAATCTAATTTTATCAGTGAAGCTTGAAAGCAGGTGTTGATGACAGACAATTCCGTTAAAATTTCTGCCAAGGAAACTAAGCAGAAAACCATTTTCCCTCAGAAAGAAACTCACAATTTACAGCTAAGGGAGAGTATAAGAAGGGAACAGAGAAAGAAAAAGAGCTTAATACTGCACTATCTGTGGGTAGATCCTCCTACCTACTTCTGTGATGTAGTCAATTTAAATCCTTTCAAGGGCTGGCGTGTACTTGTTTTAAAAAAAAAGCAAACCATGAGAGAATTGATCATCTGGGATTTCAAGAGTAATAATGAAGCTGCATAGAGTTGTTTTTTGAGTGCTCAGTCTCCTCCCTTACACAATCGTACAGAGATCAAACACTTGTAGTCAACAAGCAGAAGCCACTGCTTCCCCTTTTTTTACTTTCTTTGCTAGAAAACAAACTATTGCCATTCAGTGAGCAGAACAGCATTTCTCTTCAGATCCTTCTGCTTTTCCATCCCATTCATTACATTTAATGTTCCAACTAATTTTTTTGTTAGTTTTACTTGTGAAGACTAGAGAGGTGCAGAAATTAAAGTCAAGCTAGTCAGAAGAGAAATCAAAATGCTAAAGCTGAAATTGTCTTGGAAGACAATTGTTTGGAAGACTGTGTAATAAAGCAAATATGGTATGGATGAGCAATTGTCTCATTTAGGCTATTAGAGCTTGTAGCTTGGTCTGGATCTTTTGACACTGTATCAGCTCCACCTAAAAAAAAGAAAGCTGAGCACCCAGGATTGGATTTCTGTTTGCCCAGTGATCTATGACAGAATACACAATGTGAAATAACTTACCCTCCCCCCATCCCATTTCCATTGAACACCCTCCCCTCACATCAGTTAGTAGCTGATTTAGGCCATTGAATGGGAGGGAAAAGGGTCTTTTCCAAACTTACCAATTTTCAACACAGCCTGCACGAGTTGTAAGTCAATTGGCAAGCCATTGTTTGCTGTCCCTGAAATTCAAAGTGCCATATACATGGTCCTGAAGGTAGACATAGATAACCTGAATTTGGTGTCCAAACTTTGAACATTTTGCTAAAGTCTACACTTCTGGGTAGAGCTGGTTCAGTTCAATTTATGCTGAGTCCCAGGCATAAATTCCATCCTCCTGTCCCTGATTCATCCTGCACATGTGTAAATATGACACACCCACAAACAGCCACCCCACACACGGAGCAGCGTGAGGTTACCTGTTGAACTGAAATACCAAGAAAGAAACAAGGGGAGGAAGAGGTGGGCATGGGCAGCACATGATACCCCAGTCAGGTGCTGCAAGGGTGGCAAATTCTAAACTAGTATCAAACTGTGTCTGTTGGCTGGGACTTTCAGAGAACTCAGCTCCAAGCAGTGGTTTTATCTCAGTTTCATAAGCAGTAGATTTACAGAGCTGAAAACCAGGAACTTTCAGGGCAGTTATTTGGTGAGACCTGTAGACTTGCCAAAGAGCCACAAATTCCCCCAGCTGTTGCTAGTTTAACATTGCAAAGGTAGGATTTAACTTTGCAACACATCATTTCAATGACCTATAGCTTATCTTATGTTCTAGATTTATTGTTATTTGTAGGGCTGATACTCTGTCATTTCTGCAAATATTGAATGGAACATGTCCAAATTGCATTTTACTAAAGAAAATTAAATACCCCAAGGAAATCCAACTTTTATTGTACTGGTTGAAAGGAATTTTCATTATTGCATTTTTATATAAGTGCTTTTGATCAAAGACACTAAATAAATAAAGTACTGAAATTTAAGATGTTCTTATTATCATGACAATTACTTTACACAGTGCACAAGAATTCCTTTTAAAAAAGTAACCAACTCCATGTTAAAAGTAGTCACATTTTTGCTCCCCCCTTCTCCTGAAGACCATTCCAGAGCTGTGCTGCTCTCCAAGACATGCACAACTTCTAGCATAATTTTATTAATGGCTGCTTTATGCCAGTTTTTTTTCTTTTGCCAACACTGTTCTTTAGCTTAAATATTTAATTTTCCTCTTAGTATATTTATGGACAGCAACCATATGGCCTTACGTACGTATTTTCACAGGTTTATACCTCTCAAGCTTCCTTTTAGCTTTCTTTTTGCAAGTTCTGTTCCCCTGAGCATGCTAGGGGATGTAGCCCTTTTTCTACATTACTTCTGCTTAGACTTACTATGTTTGAACATTGGACAGTAATGTAGAGCAGTTTTAATATTTGCTTATGACTAGCAGAATTTTTCACTGAGTTTTAATATTTGCTTATGACTAGCAGAATTTTTCACTGAGCAGAATAACTATTTAATGATTTAATTAATGTTGCTTGTCTTTGCTGCCCCAAAATATCCAGGTAAGGAAGAATAAGGCACAGCTTTCCTGCCATTTTATGAAGTAGTGTCTATTCTAGGACTCAGTGCAATAAGTGCTGAGAAAACTTACCTCTCATTAAATAAAAGCTACAGGAAAATGTTTCATTACACTTTGAAGAAAAAATGTAATCTCTCCAAAGCCTCACAGGGGAGAAGAGGCGGGGTATTTTTTGCATAGTCAGTACTTTTGCCAGAATTCTTCACTCACTGTTGTGTGAGAGCAGGGCATCTGCACTTCCATAAATCACTGGGTCAGAATTGAGGGATGAGAGGACTAATTGGCCACTTTTTCCAGAGCTGGAGATTCGAAAATTTCTGTGGTCAGAAATATCCTTACCATGGATGTGCAGTTTACTGAAGAACATTGCATCGGCCTGTCCTCCTCCTGCCTGTGACAGTTCACCTTCCTGGCACTAGTGAAAATGCTGTGCCTACTCTCCTTCGTCTGAAAGCTTTGTATTGTTTAAATGAGAATTGTGGTAATATTTCAAAAGAGGTAACTTACTTTATTGCCAGGAATAAACTGCTAGAGAATCTGGATTTCTAGTACAAATCTAGGCTGAGAGTCAGAAATGCCCTTGAGAAGCAATATGCTGCATTATGTTCCTGAGATGTAAAATCTATATCTAGATTGTGATTAGGCTTTTTATGTACGTTCAGATTTTGTATAATTGCCTGGTTTATTACTCACTTACTTTCATCAGTTGCTAATGCTCTCTTTCCCTCCAGATTTTCCATTTTGAAAACAGTCTGGTTTTCCTCACGTTATACAGAGCATGAGCTACTTCACATTGCAAACTTAAAAACAAAAACTTTGCATTTAGTTTCCCAAATTTAATACCTCTAGTATTTGTACCTTTCTGTATAGAACTTTACAGGACTGAAGGGAACTACTGTATCTGGTGCTCTTTGTACTGTGCGTCTTGTCCCAGAAGTGTGTAATGGCACTCAATAACTATGTTTTGTGCCACAAAATGGAAATTAAATGCATAAAAAATTATCTTTCACCAGGGATTGAGAATTGATTTAAGCTTCAGGACATTCTGAGTATATATTATAATCAAAGAGAAGCCTGGGCCTCATTGTGAAGATAAGTTTCTTCTAAACAAGCACATCAGGCTAAATTTCTATTCTTAGAAATGCCCTTAATTGCTGATTGTGATGGGGAACCCACATTTTTCAGTTGAACAAACAGTACAAGCTTCTTGTTCTCTACCTGACAGATTAGGGACTAAACAAAATACCACCAGCATTTGTAGGCACTAAATCAACTTGACACGACCTTTCATCTCTTCCAAAATAACCCCCATCCCTAGAGGCCCCAGCTGTGCACATATAAGCAGCAGAATGCCCCTGGTGTAACTGCTCCTGCTGTGCTGGTTATCCATTTCCTCTCACAATACTCCTGGCTTTAATCTACCTTTGATGGTGCTTTCACACAACATTCAACCCAAGTCACTGCTCATATCCCTTGGTGAGGTGTTGTGCCAGAACTATTCTTTTCTCATCGTGTTATTCTTATTTTCTTTTTCAATTTATGCACCTGGCTTCCCATTAAGTTACACCAGAAATTAATTTGATCTCCTGTAACTAATTTTCAAGTTGCACAGTATTCAGACAGGGTAAAAGAATGTTCCCATCTGATTTCTGAAGCATTTTTTACTGATTCTGCCTTTTTCCTTAAAAAAAAGTCATACTTCTCATCTGAGAATAATTTATGGGGTTAAAAATAGAGCAATGGGTAATACATTATTCAAAGCAACAGTTCTACAGAGCAATCATTGAAGCTGCTAAGAAACATCACTCTCATTAAAGATTGTGGATCTCTTCACCTCTCATATATAAAATTATGGGTTGTCAAGTGGAGGAAGCAACCTCCAAACAGTCTAGAAAGTGTTTCCCAAGATCATATGACACTGCTGGCAAAGGTCTGGCTCTGGAATTTATTTGCCCTGCTAGAAAAGAGGATGGAGAATTATCTCACAGGTGTTGGGACTCACACTGACCTCCCACTGCAGAAATTTGTTTGCCTGACATTGCCTCACCCTTTACACACAACCCTAAATCATGTAAGTCCTCACTTGGATAAACATGAATTTGCCATAAGAGGCAGTGGCACTAATCAGCATTTCAGCTTCACAGAAGTGCAAAGAAACATCAGCACCTCCCACTCTTGCTTTTTCTTTAAGGGTACTAATAGGCTCTGGCTTCTCACAAATCCCTGTTCAGATATAAACAGGGCTAAGACTTTCAGAAATTGGACAAAGACTGCTATAAATCTGACAATTTCTTCTATAGATCTAAAGCAGCCTAAGAAAGCTGCCCACTTTCAGATGCACGGTCCAACATCTGCTTGTTGTCACTCAAAGTGCAGGTGTTCTGTGTGGTGCAAAAGTCTGTGTAGCTCTGAGCAGACTATTCCACTGATGATACTGTTGATGTTCAAAGAAAACTCTTAATCTTACTTGGAAGATGAGTGGTACTCACACAGCAGCACAGTTTGCTTGCCAGCAGCTGCTATGCTGCCCATCCCTGCACCTCCTGCTTCATCCTCTCCATCTGTCTGCCATGGCCTGACGTGGCTGTTCCTGCAGCTTCCATGACATAGAGGAAAGGTGATATGGTGGGGTTGTAACACAGCAAAATGAGGGTATGGAGTTCCTTTAGGAACATCAATTCCACCAACTTTCAGTGGAAATTATCCTTTCAAATTACTATGCTGTTTTTGAAATTCATGTTCTGTCCCGTTCTAGGACATGTTCTGAATACTGACACCCTACCATAGCTCCTTTAAGGACCATCCATTTAATTACCAGGTACATTCTAATTTCTTTCTATTGTGTAAGTGCCTAGGCATGTCAGACCATGGGCTAGCACCTCCCTATGTTAGGTTTTCAAAGTATGGCAACAGATAACATGTCTAAATTGTGGTTTACTTTGGGAAAAATCCATTCTCTATGTTGTTTCTTTCTTCTTTCCATACCAAGGCACACCTTCCAACTGCCACTGTTAGCATGATCATTTTTTAACATTTTGATCCCTTCTTATTGAAGGAAGAAGCCCTGGATGTATTTTTCTTTGATGAGTTGGCTCTCAGCATTCCTGTGGGAGCATGCTCTAAAGAAGACAAGGAAGAGGCTGAGGCCACTTGCAAGCACCTTCCAGAAGAGTGGCTTATCCCCATCCTGCTCCCCCATATGTGTCTCCCCCTCTCTTTCACGGTCAGCAGAGAGGCAAGGCAGGCTCCCCGACAGGGACATCACAACCAGGCAAAATCAGGATGCGGCTCTTTCTCTGACCCTGCCTTATTCAGCCTGGCACTACCAGGTTTGATCCTTGCATGGGGCCTTCTCAGCTTTATAAATTTTTTTATAATTTAATTTTTTAAATAATTTAATTATATAATTTTTTAATAAATTTTATAAATATAGGGAAATTTTGCTTATGCTTTTGATGGCAAAAATGCTTGGGCCTTCCTTGTACGTTGGTGAGGGCAGCCCCATTCCTGGCTCTACATTCCCCAAACTGGAGCTGTACTGGTGTTCTCCCCACTGCTACTAGGGCAGTGCTGGAGAGCACAAAGGACTCTGCTTCATGTGAGTAGTAACACAGCACTGGCCCATCCACCAGCACACAAAAATACAAATATGCTTCCTCACACTTGGCAGGAGCCCCAGAGCACCAAAACAATTTAACATACTGGGAAAGGAAAGGAGGTGGCAGGTGTTTCTAGGTGCATTTGATTTCCTTAGGAATCCTTTTAGATTCAGAGAAAGGTCAGCCTAGACATACCAAGAATATGGAAGAAAAAGGCTTTGGTAGACAGTTGATACCTGAAACAAGATACCTGACAATTTTCCATCCTGAGAAAGCAGTATTAAAAAGCAAATTGCATCTTTTCATCTTGCCATCAGAAGATGAGAAGAAAGCCATGGGGAATGAAAAGTTAGTCTATTTCAGTTCTGGGCTTTTAAAATAAAGCATGAATCCAATGCAGTGCAGAAAAGAAGAATAAAGCTGAATGGAAAACAAAGATGCAGCTGAACAGTGTTTCAGTGCTTTCCTTGCAAAGTGCACAGGACAGCCATGTCTTGCATGGTTTCATTTAGAGATCTGGACCAAAAATTAAAGACCACCTTCCAAAAGCTTAGATTTCAAATTTCTAAGCACAGCCAGGGGTGTTGGACATACCCTCCCCTCACTTGGGTCAGCAGCATGGCACTCCAAACATGAGGTTGGCAGCCTCACAATATTTTGGGCAGGTAAGGCCATGCAGGTTCTGTCACTTGCTGTGATGAGGGAACACAGCAGCTGTTTGGCTCTGCAGCAAGGTGCCCATTCAGCCCTGAGCAGTCTCGATCCACTGATCTGGACAGAAGCTGGAACACAGCTCAGAAATGGAGAAGTAATCTCTTCTAAAAATGCCTGAATGGTTGCTTTTTGTTCTAGAGCAAAGAGCTGAACTAAACACTTCAGTTCACATTAGTCAAATACCATGCAAATAAGACTTTCTCCTACTCTAGCTGCAAGATGTGACCAAACCGTTGAGCTTTTTGTGGAGGCAGTAACTGAAGACAAGTGCTATGAGATGTATAAACTTATGTCAGTTGATGGGCTGAATAAATCAGCACTAACTACACTTAAAAGGCTTCAAAATAATACCTACTCTTGGAATAAATTTGCATTAATTTTTGGGATGCAGAGCTAATGTATTGCTGGTCCTATAATCCTAGAGATCCTCAATTCCTTATTTATTCTAATAATTACATATTTGGGGGCTGTTTAAACATGTGCTTGTCAACAAAAGTTGTAATTACACAGACTAGGAGAAATAGGTTTCTTGGGTTTGTTGAATCTAATACAACGCTATTGCTATTGATTTTACCCACATTACATTGTGGAATGTAAACAGCTTCAAAAGCTAATCTATTTTTATAAAAGCTGAGCAAGCAGTGGTGGATGTGTTTCCTTAGCAGAAACACCCACATACCTATGGTGGGTTAACAAATTGCTTTTGGTTGTTTTAGATTTTTCTAATGGGATGAGAGACTCTTGGAATGAGTCAGAGCAATATTTCAGTTGTATTTATTGAAATACTGAACCAGTACTCACCACATCAGACAATTCTGTTCACTTTCTGAGGTGAATCAGATTTGGACTAAACAATTGTATGTGTATATAAATCGGTGCAGTGTTGAACATTAATACAGTCACCCCATTATTTTCTGAACAGTCTCAAGGCCATTTTCTGTAAAGATCAACTAACAGGAAAAGCAACCCAAATTTTTTTCTGGATTTCAGGAGACTCAGAAGAATTTATTTTACTAATTGCATTTATAAGTGGAGTGTTTGACTTGTTTCTGCATTTTTAATACAAAACACTTTGAAAAATTCTAGTCTTCTTCCACAGTTTCAGAAGGAAAAACTGGTATATGACAAATATATATGACTTATCTAGAGACTGAAAAAAACACCTGCACTTTGAAAAGAATCTCATGCATTTGGAAAATGGTACTTCTGCTTAATCCTTCCTCAAATAATCTCTGACCTCCATAATCTCTGGACCATGACACCTGTTTTCATGTGCGATGAGAGATCAAAAGGACACCTCTTGCTATTAAGCTTATATACCCCACTGTACTGCAATAAAAATGAAATATCAATTGATGCATCACACAAAAGGCTTAGTGTCATATAAATCAACTCAAAGGCTTTTGGTCTCCCTCTCTGATGTATTTGCTGCAAGGCTTTTTTTAACAGCAACCATGCAGGCTTTGGGAGCCCAGGAGGAGTGCAAAGCAGAAAGATCTGAACAGGGAAAAAAAGTAGTGTTAGAAACATCTGAGGACCACAGCTACCTTCGCATGCACCAATCCTTCCAGTGACACTGAGGGAATGAAAAGAGGAATGGGGGGCAGGGTGCTTGTTTCTGGGCACATCTGTATGCAGCAGAGAAACAGCTGAAGAATTATACTGGTCAGCTCCAAATACTGTCCAGAGCAGAGAAACAGAACAAGAAGGGCTGAGCTTTTCTCTGGGAGAAGCAATGGAGAGATGCTGCAATATATAATATCTGAACTCAGAAGAAATATCCACAGGGAGAGGAAACCAGGTTTTTAGTAAACAACATGTGGCTTAACTAATTTGACAGAGGAAAATATATTCAGATACATTAGCATGTGGCCATATATACTTCCAAATTTAACTTCTCCAGCTGTGACACCTAAAGAAAAAAAAAATTAAGGTCGCTGGGGTTTGCAGTGCAATGGTAAATACTATTAATGTTTTCCCCCATTGTGATAAGACAGAAAACCAGTATTTGAGCCCAGAATCAGATTATAGTTTAATTCCTTCCAATGTCTTCCTGCAGCCGAAGTCTGGGCAGCTCCCTTAGTGCCCACTTTACCCCTCTGAATTTTCTGTGGCCTTCAGAATGGCCTGTTTGCACTGAACAAGTACCAGCACCAGGCAAGAACTCTGGCTGTTTGCCTACAGCACATGAAAACTACTGCTCCCACCATCACTTCTGGCAAAGCTAAACCCAGCTCCCACAGCAGGAACTTGGGAGGTTGAGGAATAGTGCTAATGCACTAAGAAAGGTCTTGGCACAGGGCATGGAGAGATTGTTAGCTGATGCCATTACACAAACTCTTCCACTGCACTAAGTTGCTAAATAATTTTTGTACATCAATAAAAAAATAGACACAAGGAACTTTATCCTTCCCAAGGGTTAAATGTGATTCTCAGACTCCTTGGTCTGGACAAGCCTTATTGGGTGCTATGGCTGTGCTGCAGTCCAGCCAACAAAGTAAAGTGTCATCAAAAGCTGTTTGCCACCACAGCATGGCCTTTTCCCTGAGATAAGAGCTAGCACCTGCAAGGCTTCCCAGACCACAGGCACTGGCTTGAGCTTAGTGCTATCCTGCTTTCAGATTCACAGAGTCTCTTGGCAAAGTGGGACTCCTGCTGTGTGTTGGTTCCTCATGCACTGCAAAAGCCTCAGTGCCTGAACCACAGCCTGGCAGGGAGAGGAGCAGGAGGACAACAGCAGCTCCCAGCAGGGCACAAACACTTGCACGACATCCTGAGCAGGGGCACTGCTCATCCAGCCCTCTCAATAAAACCATATCCATCCATGTTTGCCCAGGGCTGGAGCATGGAAAGTCTCTCCATGCAGAGACAAGCAACATCTGCTATCAAAAGCCTCTGTAACCCCAGAAAGGAAAGGGGGAAGGAAAGAAGGAGAAAACATCCCCATTTTGGTGCCTTTGATTGGGCTCTTCTTCCGTTTTTATTTACTTGGCACTGTTATGGCATGTTTCCATTTATAAAGTTTAAAAAAATTAAAACTTCTATCTTTAAAGTAGCAACAGCATAAAGAAAGCGTGAACATAGAAAACAATAAACATGAACGAAGAAAATCAGATGTGAAACATCAACACAGAGCAATAAGTTGTATAGAAGACTACCTGATTTGCTTTTGTCAGCCAACACTTTTTTTCCTCACATCCACAGTTACCCTCATAAGCAGCCTGGCCAGGTGCAGATGCCATATTCTTCACCTTTTCTCCCCAAAGAAAATTTTAAAAAATTATTTCTTTCTTCCTATTTCTGTGACAAATACCACTCTTCTCCAACCCAGAAGACTCTCTGAAGGCCTAGTGAAATGAAGCGTGAATCTATCCTGAGGACTGTGTAGCAAACAATGGAAAAAAGTATAAAATATCTATTGGTCTGAGACTAACAAATATTCTGAAAAATCTGCTTCGAATCTGAACATCCCATCCTTTCAAAGAAAGGAAAAACAAGACTTCAGTGATCTCTGAATAGAAAAAGAGAATAAAAGCTGTTGCTGACATTTCCATGTGCCCACTATGTCCAAAGGACAATTGGCTTAGGGGATGCTCTTAAAAGTAATGCCCACATTCTTTTTTCTGAGCAGAAAGGAGAAGAAGGAAAATATGGGGAATTTTCACACATGCTTTAAAAATGCTAACAAATTAAACCAAATCAAAATGGATGAGAGCACATAATGTAAAAGATACGCCCTTTCCAGAATGAATGCACTGAACAAACAGGAGAAATACATTTTGTGAAAAAGTACTTCACAAATGCAACTTAATGACTTCACTCTAAGCCATCAATGTGATTTGCCTTTCCCCAAAAAGCTTAAGCTATTACTCCATCTGGCACAACACAATCATGAGAAACAACATGGGCTACCCAGGATGTGTCTTCTCCAAGGCTTTCATTGGCAATAGTGGGCATAACACTGCTGCATCACAGCCTGGCATAGAAAATATCCCACAGCAAATTTCCCAGCCAGCTGCATGACACAGCCTCAAGTTGCACCAGGGCAGGTTTTAATTTGGTATTGGGAAAAAATTCTTCACTGAAAAGATTGTCAAGCACTGGAACAGGCTGCCCAGGGAAGTGGTGGCGTCACTGTCCCTGGAGGTATTGAAGAGACATCTGGATGTGGCACTTATGTTATGGTTTATTGCGGACTTGGCAGTGCTGGGTTAACAGCTGGACTCAATCTCAGAGATCTGTTCCAACCTAAACTATTTAACATCCATCATTACCTTTGGAAACATAAAGAATTGCCACCGTAAGCTGGAGTCCTATTTAAGAATGTGAAGAAATAAAGACTTTCTTACATTGTGAGGTCTTTTTGATTAGCTTTATAAACAGGTATACATTTAAGAAAAAGTAACCCTCATCATACCACACTGACAGAGCCACATGCACACCAAGTGCTTCACTGAGGTTGTACAGCACACATCCTGCTTGGAAGCACCAGTGCCTTTCAGTGGTGAGTCAGGCTATCCCATGTACTTGGGCAGGGATTCACTCACCATGAGCCATATTTATATCTGAAAGTTTAACACACTGAATGGAAAAGCAGATCAAGCCACTGTGCACTCTCATCAGAATACACTGTGCAATGCAGACATGCTATTATTTACTGCAAATAAACAGTAAATAATTACAATATCCAATAAATGTCAGATTAATTTGATTTAGCAGTAGACTTTTGTCACTTCAAACATACTGTGGTTCACTAAGGAGCATCAGTCATGAGTTCCTTTTACTAACATGTATTTTTGAGCAAGTTCTTAAGACAATAATTTTTAAAAATCAGAAAAGAAATGGGCAAAGGAATTATGTTCAAGACATTAAATGTAGCCACTTTTCCTACTTAAGCCTATCCATTGCCTGTTGGTTTTCTAGTGTGATGAGAACAACAAAGGAACATCTCAGACCTCTTATGTCCACCAGTACCTCCAAGTAAAGGATGTCTAAGAAGATGGCCAAGATGTGTGGGTGATGTTCGGCACTCTCAGGATTGGGCCTTTAACACCATCAGATTGCAGAGAGAGGGACTTCCACAGAGTACTGAGGATTTCTGGCCTGATCTACTTTCATGAGATGCTCAGACTTCTAGTTCTTGCAGCAATGCTGTGATCTGGAAAAATCCTTTCCAGAGCTGACTTTGAGACATGGATTTCTGTGCTCACAGTGTTACAGAAAGGAAACAAAACATGAGGGATGACAATGGAAATAAACATTAATGGTTACTATTAAGATAATTTTGCTTCAGTTAGAATTAACAAGTCGACAATTATACATGAAAAATTAGCTTTTATTAAAAATGTTTAGTAACAAGCAATGTTTTTTCAATTTTTTAAACTTACTAAACCTAAACATACAAAGTCAGAATCAAACAAGAAATTGCTTGGTTAAAATCTTACTGAAGGTTAACTTGTCAGTAGTTCTATTAGATTTCCTGCAAGGCTTGTTTTTAAAGTATCTTATTTATTGTACTATTGGCTTTCCTTCACAGAGATGCTCATCCTCCAGCAGACAGGTGTAGTCATCAACATGGATGATCTGATTAATTTATATAAACAGAAGAAAGTAAAAATAAGTGGCATCCATCTCTGAGTACAAAACCTATTTCTCTATGTTGATGTTTGCACAGAATTTAGAGCTGCATATGCTGGCTGCTGAAGCCTAAGGCAGCTCTTTCACGGACTGCAGTTTGCACCATGCCAGAATGGCAACACACTAATTTCATATTAATTCATGAAAGTATTCTTTGGTCAAAACATCCTATACCTACCCAGTTTACAGTACATCAGACACTATTTTTCACCCTTTTAAGCAGCTTGTTTTATTTGTTTCATTCATGGCATTCAGATTTTTTTCATGCATGTGTATTCCATTCCTGTGTGCATGCATGTGCACAAAGTCTGAATTGTTTCTATGAGGACACATCAGGATAGAAAAAAAGGATGTCCTGTACCTTCTGATAGCTTTCAGATGTCAGATGCAACAGCTCTAGTCTAAAACAGCCTTTTCTTGGAGTCCCTCAGGATATGAAATTCATCTTTAGGGTACCACATGACTGAAGTTTTCAGAATACACAAAATAGGAAATTTGTGAACATTTTATATCATAGTCTGTTACACTGTAAAGTGACATTATTCAAACTCAAGATCTTATTTTTGGTGTGAAAAGTTTGAGTAAGGGAAAATCTAGCTGCTAAGGATGCAGGTAAGAGTGTCTAGACAATGACACTGCTTAAAAGGCACACCAAGAAAAGGCAAGGCTAAGTTCCTCTCCTGATGGTTTAAACCTGTTTTGTATTTTCTCTTATATGTATAGATATGAATATGCATGTGTGTATATCTACACAAATCAATGTGTGCACACACCCCTTTGAGTTTTTGGGAACAGAACGTTCAAGAAGTAGAAATTACTTTAAACAAATAAGAACCATACTAATGGGGAGAAGTTGGTACTGTTATTTTTTCCTGCATTATGGTTATAATCTAATGACAATGATATGTTTATACCATTTTTTACCTTACATCATTTCATTGTATAAATGTGAGGTGTAGGACTACCAGGTGCATTTTATCTTGCCTAAAGTAATTTTTATGGATCTTTTGTGTTCTTGCATTTTCACAAGGAATGGTCATTGCTCTAAGTCTGAAGAGAGTTGAGGATAAGGATGTTCTAACAGTCACAATTAAGATTTATTTGACTCTAGGGTTTACATGTCCGAGCGTAGTGTACATGCAAACACACAGAGAATGACGACGGCTGTATACGGCTCAAACCCAAGTACTGGTACCAGCATGGCTGTAGAATGCTGACCCTGTAAGAACTGTTTGTTTCCATTGGCATAAGCTTTGTGACATAATGCATCATTTCCAAAATCCGCACTGTTCCATCTAAATGGTCCACGTATGTTGACAATTAATGTTAAGAGGTATGAGATGATTACTAACTTCCAGAAAACATTTAACAGAATATGCCCATACAGTAGTCACCATTAAGCTGAAGGCTGAATGTAAAGATATTTTCAGCTGTATTGTTTAGAGAAGTATGACTATCACAGTGAAGTTATTTACATACAAGGCAACAATTGTAAAGATTCCAATAGAGAACACAGTAGATTGTTCAGAGAGTGGATCACATTTTCTGCTAAGTCTGAAATATTTCTCACAATGTTGGAAATTCTACCAATAGATATTCCACTACATAAACCAGACAAGAACTTGTAAAAAGCTATTAAGAGTTTGGTCCTGCATTTCTGATTCCCCAAAATCTACCAACAGAAGACTACAGGAATTTTGAATGTTTAGCAATCGCAGGACAAACCCCTCAGAACACTATTAAATGTTGCTTCTTTTCTATACTTATTAAATATAAGTATTCAATTTATTTTCTTTGGTTTTTAAATTACTATCCCTTTGTAGCCATAATGTGAAACCAACAAACCCCAAAGCACTAAGAATTCCCCTCTCCCCTCAAAACAGTGATTAAAAAAAACCCCAAATGAACCAAAAAACATATACAGAAAGTGTAGCTGTTACTTCATTATAAAACTATGGTGCAAAATAGAGGTTTATACTGGTCAGAATTGCAATAGCAATTGGAAGTTTACGCTGAAGGAGTAACTGTAAGTATTGCTTCTCCTGAATAACAAAAATTAAAACTGATTAGGCACTTGTTTTTTTGTTTAATGACAGCTGACTCGGTGTGCGTACAAATAACAGAAATTGTCTCTCAAAACATGCTCTGTAGTGTAACAACTGTACTACTCAACTACAACAGTCTCTGATTCAGGAGAGCAGAAAAACATGCGTCTGTTATTTACTTTATTCCTAAATCTCACTGCTATGAATGGGCTGGATACATGTTCAAGTGCTGTCCTGAATTGGGATACTTGTTGAAATTGGAGTTTCAGAAGATAATACAGTGGTGAGCAGCTTTTTATTACACTACAATACCAATTTTATCTAATTTGACTTTGCTCTCCACAATATTATCCTAATACTTCCCAACAGAAACCAGGCATAAAATAAATAGGATAACCAAAGATTACATAATAAATATGCTACTAAGTGGGAGAAAAATACATTACAATATAAGGCTCGGTAGTGTTGCACAGTCAAAAAATCATTCCAGATGCTCCAAAACACAATTCCCAATGTACAACACCAAGTTACCACTACACACCTGAAAAAGACTGGGAAGTAACAGATTAAACTTCCATTACATTAAACATTTGAAAATGCAAACAAGTGGTAATGTGTTTCGCTGCCTCTGCAGAACAGTATGTTCTTGACTGCTGCAATTGTCACTGCTTGTGAAGGAAAATTTAACACATTGGATTTCTGAAAACTCTCATAATCTAATTCCTTCTGACTTACAAAGTTACCAGCGTCCACACTGACTCCTAGTATCATGTTTGAACGGAAAATAAACTCAGAAATTCTGCTGCCTCCGTTTCTTTGCGTCCATCGCATCTAGGATAGGTTGCCTCTTTGCAGTGTACCTCTGCCGAAGCTCCTCAATTTCTCGTTCCATCATAGGGTCCAAAGCCTTTAATCTCATCTGTAATTCTTCTAAACTCAGATTCTTTAACTGTAAAACAACCAAACAAAAAACAATCCCACAAAAAATATTAGAAACTGTTTTCAACAAAAATGAAAACCACTGCCTTTCATAAGCCTTTAATTTACAGCTGCAGGGTTTTTACACACTTGGAGTGTATGTATACTTATATAAAACTGTTGATATAGCCAAAAGCCTTAGTGTGCTCCACAGTAAATAACAGCCTATGAAAGCAAACACACATAGTACATTTAATTTAAAATAAAAAACCCTTTGGAAACCTTGCAAATAAATCGCAAATAAATACAGGATTGGAGTTTAATTCATCAGGCTGAAAAAAGCATGCCACAGAATACAAGTATATATAAATACATACTCATGTAAATAAATTATATTGCATAATCAAATACCTCTTATTGAACTTCTGTCTCTTTTAGAAGCCTGAAAAATAGACAGCTGCTGTAAGTAATACTCTGACAGATATTCAGGGCTACTTTCTGGTAAGAATGACAAGACACCTGTCTTCCTTAACAGACTGCTGTCAGAACTACTCAAAACAAATTGATAACAGTGTTTTAAGTAATACATGAAATAATTTCCTGTATTCCTGGGGGGGTTACCTTTGACCAAGTTATTTTCTTTCCAAATATATATTCTCAGAATGTTTAACAGTTCATTCATTAAAAGTCACTGGTCATATAACATGACTTCACTGCCTTGCTGGCTGCTGCCAACAAAGGTTGGAGTTCTGTCAGATACTGGGGCACGTCGGGCACGATTGCTCCACCTGCTATTGCAGGGAATAATCTTTTTTGAACGCATTTGAAATGTGTTCTTTGTCTGGCCTATATGGTTTTTTCCTGATGTAATTTAGTGCCTTTCTGCATTTCTCTCTTGTCAGAATTGCCAATTTGCCAATTATTCTTCACCAGTGTGAAAAATAGCCAGCAAATTTCAAATAGCACATATAATTTCCTCCTAGGAAAGGGATAATCTTTCTTTTGTTTGCAAATATTCTGACATTGCAAACAAGCACACTACCTAACTCATGGGTAAAAAAAAATACTTTTCTGAATCAACTACTAATGAGTCAATACCTCATTCATGAATCTAGGGCAGGCTTCCATCAACACAGTCTGATCTGTGTTCCCCGAGGAATGAACTGCTACTTTTGATCTTTATTTTTATCAGCATTTGAGACATAAATTAGCAACACATACTCTTACATTCAGTCCAAACCCCAGCCTTATGACTTCTACTAACAGAGCACACTGCACATAGTAAATAAATAATTTAAAGTCATAATAAAGAGAGGGCATATCAGAAATGCATAGCAGAGCATACAGAAAAAGCACACGTTTTCATGTAACATAATTTTAACTATAAGATTCCTAATAAAGAAGAGAATTAAACCCCAGATGTCCAAATATCTTCAAGGACCAAAGATCCCAAGACCTGTATGAGACCTCAGATGTGCTCAGCAATGTTGGTCTTATAGAATCACAGAATGTGCCAAGTTAGAAGGGACCCACAAGGATCATCAATGTCCAACACCTGGCCCTGCACCGTACAGCGCCAAGAGTCACATTGTGTGCCTGCCAACATAGTTCCAAACTCTTCTTGAACTCTGTCAGGCTGATGCTGTGACCACTTCCCTGGGGAGCTGTTCCAGTGCCCAACCACCCTCTGGGTGAAGAACTTATTCCTGATATCCAACCTAAACCTCCCCTGACAAAACTTCAGGTCATTCCCCTGGGTCCTGTCACTGGTCACCACAGAGAGGAGATCAATGTCTGCCCCTCCTCTTCCCGTGATGAGGAAATTGTAGATGGCACTGAGGTTTCCCCTTAGTCTCCTCTTCTCCAGGCTGAACAGACCAAGTGACCTCAGATATTCTTCACATCGCTTCCCCTCCAGACCCTTCACCATCTTTGCTGCCCTCCTTTGGACACTTTGTTTGCCCTCCCTTGCTCTCTCCCAAGGACTCTTGTCCTTATGAAGGAAAGAGCTGCCTCCCAAGGCATCAAATATCATCCAGTTTACTGCATGCCTCCCATCTGATATATAGAAAAAAGGATGGGGGAAAGGAATTCCTCAGTCACCAAGACTTTTGCAGAAAAAGACCTTTTCATTTTCAGAGAAAGAAAAGATTAAAAGCCTGCACTATTCTATTTCATTTTTAGTCCATTGGTACATGTACCTGGCACATGGCACACTTTTCAGTGAAGATAATCTCTTAGAGGAGTTAAGTGTCAGAGATTTTAAGTATAATGGGAAGAGATGACAGTGCCAACTGTTTAACTAATCCCAACACAGCACAGACAAGAGGAGCAACAAACCCACGTGTGACAGGAATAATGCATTTAGCACATGTGAATAATGCATTTGGGGCTCCACAGACCAGCAAAGGCCTAAGGAAGACACTGAACAATCTCGTGCATGTGTTTTGTGAGAACTGCCAGTGATGAAGTCCCTACCCACTCTTGGCCAGACTGGACAGTCACTTAATCTCTCATAGTTAGCACTGTAGACATTAGGCTTAAACTGCACAGAATAGACTCCAGCTGATGTAATCACATAATTATTCTGTTGTGAAAAACATTTTTTCATAAATTAGCAGAGAAGAATGTGGTGGGTGAGTTTTTATTTAAATTTCAAGCAAGAAACAGAGCCAGTAAACAGAATTAACTTCTCTTTAAAGATCACAGAGAGCTGGGGTGAATATTAAAATACAAAGAAAATGAATTTTTTAAGCCAGAGACTAAGAATCTTTCCGAATTATCTCAGACATGTTACCCAGGAGATCCAGATAGCCACAGTACCCATCTATATGAATGGCTGATGCTCAGGACATTTAAAGAAAGGAAGTTGCAAAAAAAGGAAGAGTTACAAAAGGTCTCATCTATCTGACATCAGATGAGAAAACCACTTAACCAGCCACAGCTGAATCTGGGAAATAGGTGTGTGTGTCTGTGCACATGTACATCTCCTTGGCAAATTTAAAAATATGTTTCTTTGACTTCTATCTGTGCTATAGGTATTACCTCACAAACCCTAAAAATCTGCAATAATCCAACCCCTGATTGCAACAGAAAATATATCAAATAAGACGTGTAGAAATAACTCAGGATATTTAATTACTCCTATGTAATTTATTGTCCTGCATAATAAATATTTTGGTTCAAATTCTTAAAACAATAGAACTCAGCATTCATTTACTTCCAGTTGCAAACAGTTTGCAATTTAAACTGCCATAAGTAATTCACCAAGTAACTTGTGGTAACTGCTGGGGCTACTAGCAATAATGGGAAGGGAGAGGGGAGCACTCAGCAGTACAAGCTACAGGAATTCAGAAAGGCTTTAAATTATATTTCAGTAGCTTTGAAAAGCTGTTAACTGTAACAATTAAATTGTTACAATTACAGTTGTAATCAGGATAGCATTTGTGTGACAATAATAGATAGTTCAATTTCTGCTACTCCACTTAATGAACTCCATCCTGTCCTTTCAGAGATCAAATCCACAGCCACACAAAGAGAGAGCAATTAGTGTCAGGATGGGCCACTTCCAAGTCAGAGGTCTTCAGTGAATGGAGTTTCTGGTAGCAGTGTTTGCCTTCACTGGGACCCTTTATTTCACCAGGTAATCACATGGATTTGGGAAAGCAGTAGTCCAAACTCCAACTTATAATGCCACACACAGACACCGCCTTTTAAGAGGGTGTAAGCACACCCAGTTATCCAGAAGAAAGATTATGTGTACAAAGAAGAAACTTTTCTCCTCAAAGATGCATTTGTTAACTTAATCATTAAAGACAGCTACAATGTAAAACAGAAGCAAATCAAACAAGGAAGTCAAACCACCCCCAGAGCCAGATGACATTAAATAATTCCTCCTTGAAGCTGATGTATTCTCAAGACACAGCCACATGAAAAGAAGCCTCATCAAAATTCTCTGCTTTGCTAGAGCAAAAGAAATCAACTTTGCCTATGAAGAGACCAGAAAACAGTCATCCTTATGGCACAAGCTCCCAGTGCTGCAAGCTAAGTGCCAACAGCCTCGACCTTCTCCTCTCCCTGATCGAGGGGGAAATCCTGGAGGAAGGCAACCCTTCAGAAAGCTGCTTCATTGACCCAAGTTTTCAGTAGCAGAAGTATCTTTCAGCAGCCCCAACCTAAGCTGGGACAAATAGCATAGAATAAAAGCATAACTAACCTTCTAACTGAACTATAATTTTCAGTTATAATCTTTGGAAAAGGCAGCTCAGCCACACACTTGGCAGACCAGTAAGTCTGGAAATTTGGTACACTTTCTCAAACTTTTAGCAAATGGGACACCAATCATTTAATTCCTAATTGTTCATTTTTCAACTAATTTGTGATAGGTTAGAGGCTTTTCCAGGAAAGGCCACTTACAGCAGTTAAAATGGAGCAGAACCGATAAGGAATCATTAGCAAGCTCTCCTTAATGTGACTGTCCTCGTTAAGCTGGGATACAGTAAAAATCCAAAAGTTGAGGCAGCTCCAGGCATGAAGTGTTCCAGTTGCCATCAGAGCACAGGTCAGAGCTACAAGCGCTCCACAGACAAGTGCACTGCCCTTGTGTGAAGGTGGTAGGGGGGCCACTGCTAATCAGCCCAGGGGTTTAAAATAATCCAGCATGCTTTGCTGAATACAGTGCAAATTAGCATGTCATCAGATTATTTCCTATTGTAGTGGGTTGAGTCTGTCTGGATGGCAGGCACCCACCAAAGCTGGTCTATCACTCCCGCAACTGGACAGGAGAGAGAAAATAGAACAAAGACTGATGAGCTAAGATAAGGCCTGGGAGAGATCACTCATCAAATTTATCAAGGACCAAACCAGAACTGATTCAGGGATATTAATTAAATTTACCTATACCAAAATTAAAGCAGGATAACAAGAAGTCAAATGAATCTTAAAAGCACCTTCCCTCCACCCCCCTCCTTCCCAGCTCTACCTCCTTCCCCCACTGGCGCAGGGAGACAGGGAATGGAGGGATTATGATCACTTTTTCACATGTTGTTTCTGCTGCTGCTCAGGGAGAGGAGTCCTTCCCCTGCTCCAATGTGGGGTCCCTCCCATAGGAGCCAGTCCTTGATAAACTTCCCCAATGTAAGCCCATCCTATGGGCATCAATCTGCACAAACTGCTGCAATGTGGGTCACTCTTCCATGAGGTGTAGCCCTTTCAGCACAGGCTGCTCCAGCATGGGTCACACACAGGATCACAAGTTGTACCAGGAAACCTGCTCCAGCATGGGCTCCTCTCTCCACAGGTCTGCAGGTCCCTGCCAGGAGCCTGCTTCAACATGGGCCTCCCACAGATTCACATATCTCTTTCCAGCACCTACCTGCTCCTGTGTGGGTCTTCCCCACCAGCTGCAGGTCGATCTCTGCATCCCCATTTACTCCCATGAACTGTATGAGCACAGTCACCTCCAGCACAGGCTGCAGGGGAATCTGTTCCATCATCTGCAGCTCGAACCTCCTCCCTCACTTCTCTACTGACCCTGGTGCCTGCAGAGTTGTTGCTCTCACATAGTCTCACTCTGCTCTCCTCTGGCCACAATTACCACAGGCAATACCTATTTTTTTCCCTTCTAAAATATGTTATCACAGAAGCATTACCACCATTCCTGACTGGCTCAGCCTTGGCCAGCGGCAGGTCCAGAGCTGGCTGGCACTGGCTCTGCTGGATATGGGGGAAGCTTCTGGCAACTCCTCACAGAAGCCACCCTGCCACCAAAACCTGGCCACACAAACCCAATACACCTATGCAGAAAACATTCTTACTCTGGTCAATACTGGTTTGTTCACATGTCTTCAAACAGTGACACACAAGGGACTCTTTCCTCACACACTGATGCTATCACCTCCCAGAACCAAACTTCTGCAAGGGAAGTGGAACAAGTTTTACTTTTTTTGCCTTGTGCTCTAACTTCTTGAATCCCATATGGACCAGGTTCATTTCGATCAGTGTTTTCAGCAAACCAAGGAACATTTATTTGCAGTCAATACTATTGCCTGGAGGAGGATCCACACTGTATCTTACAAATTTTGTTTACAATCCTCGTCAAACCATATTGATGAAAATTCTGGCCAAAAGGGGTACTTGGAAAAGAGGTGTGCACTCCTGTCTACAGACCTGAGGTCTGAGCAATAAGCTCAGAAGGAAGGAGATCAAGTATGATAAAAAATGGACTCTCAGAAGTCATCAAGTCAAAGAGTACAATGAAATCCTGACCACTGGCTTCCACATGTGTCCAGCACAGGAGTCAGAAGGAAGGACATACATCTAAGATACCTGGTAGTGCTTGCGGTCCATGGATTTAGGTGAGGGGATCTGGAACTCAATAGCCACATTTGGCCAGTTCATATCTATAGCCACCTAAACTTTTCAGGGGGCGGAAGCCAAAGTTGTGGAGGATGTAGAACACTATAATCTTAATCCATTCTGGACAGCAAGAGAGGTAAATAAAACCTCTCTGCCAACTATATTTTCAATATTATAAAAGTAGATTTCATTATTGATTCCATAATGCACAAGTTACCATTGCAAACCTCCAGTCTATCAAAGTAAATTATGAAATACTGCTATTAAGTTGGTGCAACAAAAACAAGTGAATGCATTCGCAGGGTTTAAATTGTTAAGAAAATAGATACTCAATCAAAAAGTAATCTGTATCAAGTTTGTTGTGTTTACTTGAAAAAACAAATTCTTCCTAGCAACTGTTTAAATGAATCTTACAGGCAACATGCCTGTTAGAGGCCTTTGATTAAAAAAATATGGATTGTTAATACTATATTCTGAGCCATCTATTTTCTCATCTGCTAGCAATTCCTACAGTATGAATTATCAACAGAATGGCTAACATCAATTATCGCATCAATGGCAATTGCAAAAGAAGGCTGCCCATAGCACCTTCTACGATTTAACCAGGGCATATCTTGGATTGTCTTGTTAGTGGTCTCGGATAACAGAAACTTTTCTCTCCAGCTGTTCACTTTCCTCTGCTGAGAAGAGTTTTCTCTAATGGAATGAACTCCACTGATGGCTTTGAATTCCTTTTTTTTTACTGGTATAAAAAGTTAGACTTGAGTCAGAATCCAAAAGGTACAAGGTGGGCCTTTCTGCCCAATTTATCTCTACTATGAATTCACATCCAAAATCTGTGAAAAAGTCACACGCTTGTGTGCAAGGAAATACTCCCCAGCTACTGCTGTCTGTTCAGCTGCTCCTGTGCAGCAACAGGGGAACTGCTTTCTGTTTGTTTATAAAATCCTACTGACCCTGTCTAAGCAGTGTCAGGTGAGGATGAGCTGTCTCAGGCACTCACTGGCCACACAGCAGAGCTCTGACTTGCTGCCATCCCCACTCCTGCTGTCACTGCAGTGAGCAAATCAGTCACAAGAAACACTCAGATAGGGAATGGAGTGAGAGCATTTATTTCAGGGTGTCTGAAGAGCAAGCATCCTTGTTGCAATGCACGAAGTTATACAAATATAAAAAGGACCTCATTTACTGGAACAATTTACAGGACAGAAGGACTGACAACTGTCAAAAGTCAAAGTTCATTCCACAGGACTGCAGTTACCTTAAGCATCTTAGGGGGTAAAATAAGCACGTAAGACAAAATTAAAGATGGACAAGTTAATGTATTTTTAAAATGTTTTTCTAGGGATAAAATTGCATATAAATTCTCCACGATTAATCCCTATTTTCACTAGTAGAATTCTCTCTGCTCTAACATTAAAACTGAACATAATTTTAGCAACACAAAGCTAAATCTTAGTCACTACCATGATTAGTTTTCAGCTCTGGGAGACTTTTCTTAGCTTCATACAAAGTGACATTTCAAGAGAAATCAGCATCAGGAACAAAACAGAGTTTCCTGTAGCATTAGTTCATACTATCATTTGCATGCCTTTTTTGAATAGTGCCCAGGGCTCTCCTTTGAGCACATTAAATACTGCCAGTACTAAAATTCAAAAATCATGAGCTAAGCCATTTACCTTCACTAAATTACTCTTAAAATTAGATTCCTAAGAGAAGATACTTTTAGGAGAAGCGAAGTGTCTTTTTATTTTCCTTTTCATTGCTAAGTCATCAGGAGGTAGCTGAAATCTAAATATTTCCGCAATTAAAATAGTTTAAAAAGCTCAGGGGAAAAATATCGAGTAATCAAAATCTTTAATGAAGAATCCTGATTATCAGAACTGAAATCTAAGGAAAAGCACAACTTATCATGAACAGCAGTGTAAAATTAGCAATTATGTCAACTTTTGCCTGTTGCAATTTTACCCAGCTCCTTGACAGAACAGTAAGGCAGTGTGCATTGATACTTTAAATATTTTTTATATATATATTTTTCAAATAGAGTTTACATTGGTTTTACCTACTATAGCATCTGGTGAGTTTGTAGCTATTAGGTATATAGTTTTCACTAAAACAAATAAAGTACCATGGAGGAGTCTGAATATGGGGAAATAAACTGAAGCAACGTATCTCAGAAACTCTGCAACTAGTAAACATCCATTATTAAGTACCTTTGAGATCAAATCCTTAGCATCTCACAGAAAAGTGTAAAAAATAAATTTAAGTGTACAGAGGGAAAAAATCCTAGCATTCTCTCTTTCCTATGTCATTTACACAGGGTACATTGTTACACTACACGCTAGGGCCTACTTTAGCATGACACTTTAATTTGCTATCATTGTCTCTTCAGAATTTCATCATCCATCCCAGATATTTTAAAAATTGCTTCTAGAGTATCACAGGCAAAAATTCTTTAGAGAAAATCTTGGTGGCTTTTTATATACTGTGATTTTCTATACCAGGAATCTCAAGCTTAATTGTACAGCTTGTCTTGAAGAATACTATAAATGTTTATAGAAGCTCCCAACAGAGTAAATAAGCTAAAGATTAGGAAAAACATTCCATCTGGACACTCACCATGCTGTTTAAACTTCATTGCAAATATATCCCCACAGTGCTGATGGAAAAGTAGCTACTACACCTGATCTAAAAACAGGCAGGATTTCCCTCCCAACCCCTTCTGCTTTTGGAGAAAAAAAAAAGGCATGGGAAGAAAAAAAAAAAAAAAAAACGGCCAAAACATCCTTTCAAATATTACCAAGCAAAGATATAAAGGTTTAAAAGGAAAAGAAATTCTTTAGCTAAAACTCTTAGTGTAGCAAGCAAGTAGGATCAAAAAGTCAGCATTTTATCTTTATTCATCTATAGCTCTCCAGGGCAAGTGCTTCTAAATTATCCTTCATACTGAGCTCAGCTATCAGCAGGTAAATTACAGTGCCCTTGAATTCACTGTATCACATTTCAGCTATTGCAGCTGTCATTTAACTACATAAACCCAAATGTTACCCTCATATCCAACGGTTTTTGCGTATTAAGTCACTGCCTCACTGACATCTGATTCTTCCACGAAAAGAGCATTTAAAAAATATTCAGAAAATAATAGTACTTCATTTTTGTAAAATTCTACTAATCTACATATGAATGCAAGCTGTATTAAGAACAAAGATATAAAGTAACAGGGATGAGAAACATTTAAAAAAATCCCATTTGGTTAAGACAC
Organism: Drymodes brunneopygia; assembly: GCA_013400955.1. Lineage (NCBI taxonomy): Eukaryota > Metazoa > Chordata > Aves > Passeriformes > Petroicidae > Drymodes > Drymodes brunneopygia. The sequence continues at coordinate 234,201 of VZTZ01036863.1, read as the reverse complement.
CAAAACATTCTAAAGATGAATTAAAAAATGAAAGATGCTCCTAGTTTTGCTGAAGTATTTTCTAAATGCAAAAATATAGCGAAAAGTATAGACATAAATAACTCGAAGTAGAAGCCCTGTGGTTAAAAAAAGTTGTATTAAAATCTAAAAATTCATTGAATATATAATGATATATTTTAAAGCTATTTTTCCTCAATAGTCCATTTAAGGCTATTTTTAAAATAGAAAGAAAAAAGGAAACTCATTTAATAGTGAATTATGGCACACAATTCATGCACAGCAATAACCCTCAGACCCAGAAAAGCATTAACCTGAAGAGCAATGCAAGAGGCTAAAAGAATTTGAAACCTCAAACCTTAGTGTCCTACTGAAAGATAATACAAGTGAATCCCAATCTTCTGAGAAGCATAAGAGGTTGATACTGAAAACTAAACCAACAAAATTAAATATTTCTAAGAGGAAAAGTCTGTTGGAAGAGACACACAACCTCCAAACCCAAAACGCACAGGCAAATTTGTATCCTGTTTGCTGGGAAACCTTGCTTAGTTATATTCTTTCTAAGGAAGAAAGTCCAGTTTAGTTTAAAACAGCCAATTCTGAAAGAATCTAGGAAAATAACATATTATCTTCAATAAGTAGAAAGATGATAGACATACTGTTTGCTGGGGTTTATTTCATGCAGAAAGCTTTCTGGAAGTCACGTACAAGAGAGGATGGGTTTCAATCACTACTTATAAAAGACAGACAGGAGAAATCCTACAGCCCAAAAACTCAGGGCAATTTATGAGCAACAAATACCAGGTTTATTAGTCACTGGGAGAAGGAAGTAAGTAGAGCAAAGGTAGCAAAATCTCCCAAGAAAACCAAGACATCAGTTGAAAGGTGCCTGCAAAACCTCAGAAACTTGCAGCAAAACTCAGTAAAGACTGGGCTAAGCAGAAAGATTTAACCGAGCTGTTAGTCATGGCAGGGAGGAGAATCCTGCCTTAGGAAAGCTTGCAGATTACCACCTGGGGACAGGGATTGGGGGAAGATGACAGTCAAGCACACCCAAGCCTGCTTAAGCACCAACACCCAGCCCAAGGATGCTGCACATAGGAACTGACTGCAGTGAACTGGGAGGGGAGAATCAATCCCCCCACCGGAAGTAACCAGCATCTTTGCCAGAGAGCACCAAATTTTCTTTTCTGTACAACTTCAAAGATCAAACATAAGCGCTGTCAGCTTTTAAAGAATGTGTCTCGGCCCACAGTTCCTCAAAAATTCTTTATTCCTTCCTCAAACGTGTTCTGGGAATCCTTTTTCCCCTGCCAGAACTGCTTGACTACTGTTTAGTTTGATATGGTTCACAGTATTTAGTTTGATGTGGTTCACAGTTTTCCTAAAAGATTTGGTCACGCAATAGCAGCATTCTGACCCATGGCATCCCCGAAGAGGAAGGGTACTATTCCACTTCTGCACAGCATTCAGCAGCTTGTTGAATCATAGAGGCTGGAGATTTCATTTGATGATGGAAGTTTTAATGTTATGAAATCTGATTAAAATTGTTCAGGCCCAAGAACTGAGCAGATTTTTAAAAATCTCTTTACACCAAAACAATAGTTTATTAACTGTTCCTAATGCTGCCTTCCACTGAAGTCCTATCTATAAATCATACCAATCAGACACTACAAGCATTTCAGATGGTTCATTGAAGTAGATTTAGTTTTTCTTTTGTTAAAAGGCACCAGCCTCACATTTGGAAAACACATCATAAATAAACACTATCCATGATATTTAATGAACCTGATGAAATCCACTGTATGATGGGCTAAATGTAGTGGACATCTACTGGTTTGCTCTTAATCCAGGCTAAATTAACTCTAAAATAAATGAACAAATGCAGAAAGGGATAATCTATGAATAACACCACTTAGCTAGCAGCTTTTAAATAATATACAGTATCTCTTCTTTTAAAAACATGTAGTAGATCACTGTACTGCAATTAATATACTAAAAAATATCCCAAAATTACAGAACAAGATAATCACTGATATCCATCACGTCAAAACATATTAATCAAGAGTTCCATGAACCAACAAACAACTAAAAGCAACACTAAATTAAAAAGAACAGACCACTCATGTTAATGAACAAGAAACCCAGGGAATCTAGACACTGAATGGTACACTTAACCATAATCTCAATCTAGTCTCTAAAATACAATCCACCTTGTGAGAAGTGTGATGTTCACTCTCTATGAATTAAGAAACTACATTTATTCATTAAGATTCAATGATTCAGTGGCATATTCACTTACTGAGTCCAGAACTGCCAAAATCATGTGCCAAAGAAATATTTTATTATCAAACATTTTGTCTATGACTCAAACATTAGTGCAATCAAGCCAACAATTAGCACAGTTCTTTCTCACCTTCACAGAATTATCTCCTAGGAAGGTCTATAGTATTTATCTATTTGATTTCTCACAGAGAACAGAGTAACACCAGTTTATTTAATTAGGTTTTTCAGATCATAATCTGCAGATATAGTTTTGACTCACTATTCAATGCTAAAAGGTACAGTACAAGCTTCTGTACCAATGTCATTCATCAATCCCCATTCAAATTTAGAGTGCTCAGTATTCCCCTTCTGCACCTCTGGAGTGAATGATGACAATGACATAGCACACAGCTCAGGAACGGAACGAGCTCTACAAACCCTTAGGATGCAAACCAAGTCTCAGCAGAACCTTTCTGGCCCCTCTGTTGGTTTTCCAATCCATCCCTTGAATGATTATCTAGGGTTCAGTTAAGGGCTCAGTTTTCTAGAGTTAAAAATCCATAAAGAAAAAGAAAATAATTATAAAATCTTATCCATTGCATAGCATATCAACAATGAAAAGGTTACATACACTGCACTTGAACATTGGTAATGTTCAAGTGCAGAACATTGGTAATCTTCTAATGTCTGTAACTTTTAGTCTAAATCCCTCTGAAGAAAAACTGTTGGGAATTTAATCTAGGTTTTAGAATTGATTTTGTGTTTACAATTTGGAAACTGAAGTAGAACCAAAGGCATCACCTATATTATTTCCAAACTTAACTACCAGGGCAGGAAATAACATGAACTCCCATCCAGCACATTCCTAGACCATACAAAAAACAAAAGAAAAATGTAGACAAATGCATTCCTCCAATGCAAGGTGTCAGTACTCCGGCAAAGTCCATGCTCAATGCAGTCAACAGCTATACAGTTCACAGACTCAGCTTGAAATAAAATTAAGTTTCACAACTGCACTTTCAGAAATAATTAAAAGCAAAAAAAAATTTATTTCAGTTTGCAGTGCCTTGTAAAAGCAGTTCAGTAGCTTTGACCATCTTCATAGAAGTGCCTTTCCAAAGTAAAAATGAAAATACAAACACAGAGGTTATTAAATGCCCTTGCAATTTATTTAGAGTAAATTAAAACTGGGGTTTCTGCTTACAGGATATCTATTCCTCAGTTTGAATGCTATCCTGCATTCAAAGATACAACACTGAAGAGAGACAAAGTACAGATTAATAGGACTGGTCACCTTTTAAGTGTCATTTTTCAGTTTGTAGGAATAAAAAGTGGGTGAATAACTAACTCCCTTATCACAGACAGATCTGATGAATATGCATGAGCTTAAACAGATGCAGAAAACATAGATTTAGTGACAAAAGACTGCGTATCTGTCCTGGACTTTAAATATAAATTTAACAATGCACATGGGTTAATTTTTGGTCCATTTATTGCACGTGTCTGGACGTGCGCACTAGGATTTACTGTCAAAAAAACCCTACTCTCAGGAAGACACGTAAATATATAGCATACACTCTGGAATGGATGCAAAAGAAATTCACCTTATGTAGCAGAAAGATACGGAATGGGAAGGAATCATGAGTACCTTTTTAACTTCTACATCCTGTCACAGGCAGAAAACAACACTACCTCAGATAGTTTAAAACATGATATTCACATACAGCAGCAACACCCAAGAACCTCAAAAACGTAATTATTTAAAGAATCCCCAGTACTACTATCATGTCTCCTTGTCACCCAAAAGAGAGAGATGCATTTTCATTTGGAACTGAAATGATTTTCTGGGTAGATTCTACTGGTGATATGGAACTCACTTTTGGCATTAAGCCACCATCTTCTGAAAAAGCTGCCACAGTTTTGAACACAAACTGCCTTGTTGAACTACGCCACATATTGAGCAGTGGACCCACCAGCCAAATCTTTTTTCCTTGAAGAAACAAACTGCCAGCTTAATGGAGGAAAAACTATACCTTTTCTGCTTAATGTCTTTGAGATTTGCATTCTTACAGTCTGAAATCAGAGAGCAATCCAAGTCTCAATGTTCCAACACCCTATCACCATAGATATTACATTAGTAATTTAAGAATGCTATAGACATGAAGAAGGCAATGTCTTGTTGGGTTTTTTGACATTACTGAAAAGGTAAGGTTTTCATTATAATCGTCCTAACTTCATCATACACATACACACACACATACCTATGTGCACAAAGTTGAAAATACAAATACTGTATAAACTATGAGAATTCCCAATGCTGTAAAATCAAATACACTAGAGAAAATTTTTAAAAAATTATTTTGTTACAGTGAATGTCAAATTCACCATAAGCTCCATTAAAAAAACAAAATGCAAATAATGACTTCACAATATTTTAAAATCCAAAACATAGGAAGAGGCATTTTAAAGTAGCAACATTATCGTGTTGCATACAAAAAAAAATTTATGGAACTAGTCCATCAGTTAATTTTGTAAAAGAAGTAACTTGGCCTCTATTCTCATTACTGCTTCTTACTTTACACTCCATTTGCAGAGGTTTTAGATTCTTGACCATTTCAATCTCAAACTACATTCCTCTTTCCTTCATCAGTATCTCTAAATACAATCTGAGAGAAATATCTTATTCTGTTGATTTTTAACATGAATACCTCCAAACATACTCCATTCTGTGAGTTTGTATTTATGTCATTTGATGGTCTGTATTGCAAAAGGAATCCCAGTAATTATGAACTAAATGCCTACTAATTTGCCTGGTGATGATGTTAGAATGCCAGCCACGATTACCAGATCCTGGCCATTAGAATAATAATAGCAAGAAAGTATTTTCAGCAATTTAACAGTTTCTCCTACTTCAACAAATGTATTCTATTTATACTCCCCTAAGTAGAATCACAGTTGCCTAGAAGCAGCAACATTGAAAAACTACAAGGTAAATTAATTAATCACAATAATTTGCTTAATAATGCTGAAAATACCTCTTTCTCAGCAATATAATATCATGCAACATTTTGAAAGCAATATAATCTGAACATTAACAGATTTGTTATTTAATGTTGCCATAACAACCATAGCAAATTGTGTAAGAAAATACCAAGCAATAAAGGATGAAATGCCATAGAAACAGATAAGAATAGAACAAGTTGTGTCAGTTCTAGCCTTAAGGAAAATTTTAGGCACAGAAAAGCTCATGGACAGAATTATGAAAAGGTGGAGAAACAGAAAAGGGCAGTTAACATTGGAAAATTAAAAACATAGTTGTATGGCATAGCGCCAGTGTCCTCCAACAGAGATTACATGCATATTAGTTGAAGCCTCTAAGAAAACTAAAGCACATTAGATAAAAATTCAGCATAGATTATGATAGAAACTTGTTTTACTTTTTGGGGTTTTTTTTAATCTCTTGCTTGTAATGATAATGCTGCAGTGTTGCACGATATAAATAGTCAAAAGCCCTGAAAACCTGAATACAGTAATAGCTAAATTGCTGCCAGTTTTACATGGTTTTCTAAAACTCCCTCCAGCAGAAGGAACTAACAATTGACTTAGGAAGTTATGAAGGAATTCAAATGTAGGATCTATTTTCCTGTAGGTCAACCCACTACTGCACTGTATAATGAATGTAAACATGAGATGCTATCATTTCATCTCTGGTCCTCACCTTTCCAACGACCTTTCAGAGAAAACATCCTGGAGCCTGAATTTTGTTTAACATGAAGGTCATACAGGCTGGATAATATGACGTTCCTACCTGTGAGCAAAACATCTTTAATGCATTTATTTCTCCTAAAATAAAAACGTTATACAGGTATCTCTGTATCACAGCTAGAATCAACAGAACAGTGAAATGTAAAGTTTTGTGTATAGTAGAAGAAATAATACATTTAACAGCTCTTTGTCTGAAGAATTAACAAGGCCAAATTCAAACCTTTCTTTAGTGAAACTCCATTTTGGATGCTATCCGCTGCCTTGTATTGAGATCATAACCAAGGATAACCACTTTCTTATTACATCTCTCCTGTTTCAAAGAAGGACAAAAAAGCAGATGGCATCAAAATGGAGCTCAAAGATGGTATATTTAGATTTGATACATATGGAAACCATTATATAAGGAAGGCAATTGTTGCATAAAATGTTCAGGTGAGATGCAACTTAATGAAAGACAAGAATCTTGGGAGCAGCATAAAAAAGGATAGAGACTAAAGAAGAAGCTTCATTCTACACCAAATCTGATCTAATGACAGGAGGTAGCCAAAAGGGCCAGTCCTGCTGTGTGAAATCCTTAGGCTTCCTTGCATGATGACCTACCAATTCTGCAACTGTAGGGTGAGCTGGGAGAGAGATGAGGACAAGGGGGTGTTGGACATTTTTTGAGTGTGACAAATTGACTCAGCTCTCTCGCTATGACTGATATGTGGAAATAACAGAAATGAGCCAGTGTCCCCTTCTGCCATGCCTCAATCTTTTCACAGCTCCCATCTCATGAATAAGCCTGGGGTGCACCATTTATCTGTCCCTGGCTCCAAGCTACTGGCCACAATCAACCTTTCAGCATGGCAGAGACAACAGCTTCAGGCTTCAGGCTACAGTCCATCCTCCAGCCTAGGTCCATTCTCAATCTGGATCCCTCTTCTCAAGATGCAAATTAGTAGTGGTAGTATTGAAACTTGGAGCAAATTAACTTCCTTTGAAACCTCCATCTTTGCCAAATTTGGACAATATGACTCCTAAGTCATCAGGATAAACAGCCCAATAATGTCAGCCTCATTTCCTCAAGAAACAGATGAAAAATAATATACAGCTAGACTGCACAAAAATAATCTTTGTACAGGGTGATTAAAAATTCGAAACACCAGTATGATTAAATGTTAGCAGAAAGCACATAGTAAGACTAAGTATCCCATTTTGGAAAAGTATAGGTTGGGGGGAGATCACAAAAATATATGAAAGATGAATATGCTTTTATGACTAAGTGAATAAAATTGATTTTATATAGTACAGCTTCTAAATCATATAAAGTATTTCCCCCAGAGCTCTGGAACAGGATTAGTAGTTCTGTCAAATTCAGTCTGTGTGCAAAACTGTAAACACGTAATTTAAATACAAGAGTGAGAGATTCTGCAGGGCTGGGGTCAACCAACATAGCAGCTTTTCTCTTTCTGGTATTCATAGCACCTTAGAAGAAACACAGAGATGGTGTATTCTCAGCACATTTTAGGATTCATGGTATATTTGACAGCAAAATAACAACACCAATACCTACACCAGAAAATAGCACCACATCTGAAAACCCAGTAAGTGAAAATGGAATACCAGCAAGCAAAGCTTTTGCACCAGTTACTTCTTGCAGACTTAGAAAATGAAATTGTAAACTTTTTTCTTACTTCACACTATTTTTAAATGCCAAATGTCTATAGTAAATGTTATGTTACAATCATCAGTCATTACCAGTGGACTACATAATAAATGCTTTTGAAAACCTTTTTATAACATTACCTTACAATATAAACTATTGCAATAGTTTCTTATATAGAACAAGACTCTAGTACTCATATTGTCACACAGCTGGCTACGACAGAAACACGCAGGCTTCAAGAGCAGTAGTTGAACGACCAGGTAGGACTACCCAAAAGGGCCTGCCCTTCTTTATTCTCTTATTTATATATGTTTCTAAAGACAATCAGGGATTGGTGAAAGAGGTTAACACCTCTATAAGTTTACAGGATAAAGACATGGTCAATCATTTTTCTCCGCCCCAGGGGAAAGGAATGAAAAACAATCTAAAAGTTCAAAACAATCTTGGTCAGTTAGGCAAACAAGGACTATGTTTATAGAAAATGCATGAGAACTTCTACTACAAAATTACAAACATGGAACACTGCAAAAGGCAGGGCAACACCATATTAATTTATTCTCTATATAAATTTGATCTTCTCACATTTATAAGAAGAATGTGAATTAGGCCCAATTGTGGATGTAGATGGGGACCTACTCAAGTGCTGAAGTTATACAACAATGAATTTTAAAGCACAATCAATTGTATTTCTAAAAAGCCCTCACACCCTTGAAGAGGAAGAGATACCATCTTTAAAGAAAAAGTTTCAGGTGTCAGCTATTTGAATCATTACGTTGCTTCAGTATTACTACTGAGGTTCTGACCTGTTCAACTAACTGCTCAGGCAGCCCTGGTTTAATTTGGAAGCATTAGAAATCTTCTCTCTTGGAAAAGCCTCCATCAACTCGGCATCACATCTTCTCACCACTGTGCAAAAGCATTGCTTTATCCAAACCACGATAAATTTAAAAGCACTATACAAATAGCAGAGTCCACGACTGTTGTGACGGCATTGATGAAAATGTCACAAAATCTTAATGCTTCAACAAAAATGTTTTAATTAAAATGTTTCAGTAAGACAATTGCTATTTTACATTTTACCACAGATTTTGATTATCATTAAAAACAACACAACTAATTAAAACAAAAGCTTAAGTAACATTCAGTTTCATTAGGAGATTTTCACCAGAAAGTGAATGTTTATTAGTAAATTCTCTATCCAGTGAATTGAAAAGCATCTGTGGACCTACTGAACATAAAAAACATGGAAAAGAAATCTACAGGTATTGCAAAGTAAGTTACCCCATAGCCTACTAAAACTCTCTAAACACTGAGATTCTACAGCACTGCAAGAAAAACCTACCTTACCCCTGAAGTAATTGACACTTTTTAGTGATGAGGACTACACCACCTCACACAGTTTTACTTCATGTTATCCAACGTGTAACACTGAGGTCCAAAGGTTGGTACTAAAATGACTAGCTAGGATTGATTATTCCCAACCTGAACTGGAAACCAAAGGCAGTGGAGAAAGGGAGGTTTTCACTCACTGTCATCCAGCGCAGTACTTGGTCCAGGACCATGCAATGAGTTATCACAGTACTTATCCTGTAAGGCAGATGGTTTTTCCAAAAGCAAAGTTTGAAGTGCAGCCCAGTTGTATTTAGATTCCCTGTATCACATCCTCATGACATATGTGTTAATTTAAAGGATTCAACTAATTTCAGGTGGCTCCTTTGAAAATTTTGAAATTAGAAGAAGTCTTACATGGCTAGTGTAAAAAAAAAAAAAGATTGAACATGGCTCAGTTTAACCTTCAAATATGTATACTCTAAAAGTAAGATATCACTTTTCAACATAGGCCTCCCACAGACTAAAAGTAGAACCCCTTCTATACTTTAAATGTGAAGTTGCCTGGTATAACTACTCTAGGAGGAAGAAATAGAAGGAAATTTTGGTACAGAACAGTCAGGAAATTCTCCATTAATGATTCCTACAGATAGGAACTTCCTAAAGCACTAGTGTCAGCATGAGCCTGACATTTACCAAAACCAGTCTTAAGACATTTAACAAACTCTTGACATGTGTCTTGTAGATCTCCCTAAACTGATACAAAGTCTTGCTGCCTTTACAGCAAAATTCTGTCTCTTGCCTGCTTTACAAGTAGACATGGCTGCTATTAAAAAAAGTAATGAAAATTGTAATTTTTACTCTATACTTTTGTCCTCAAAAATCAACATATGCTTTTTTAATGTACAAATGTAGAAGACAGTCAATAGCAACCACCACAGCAAGGAGAAAAACTCAAAGAATACATCAAGCATACCAGACATGACTCATACATAAAAAAAGATACTCCATGTTCATGAATGCATCGAACACAACAATTCGACTTAAATTTCACAGAAGGTTAGGTGTGATCATGGACTGTCTGGCATCAGGTACTAAGTGCTTAGTTGAGTAAAAGGTGAAACAAGGCATGAAGCTTGATGGCATAATCAGACAACAAAATAAAACTACTCCTAAAAAAATCCATACAGATAAGACACCAGCTTTCACTTAAATACCTGACACTTACTCAATTGTCAACCACCTGCATACAAAGTTCTTAGAAGCTTTAAAATACCTCTTTTCTTTTTGTTTTTATGAATAAAATATTCTTCAAGCTATTTCCCATTACATCAAGCATAAACATGTCTTCATTTAACTTCAGAAATGGAATGTGTCTTATTCTTTCACCTTTGCTCAGTTGAAGAAACTTGTACTGTTGATAATAGGAGATAAACCAGATCTTACCTAAATTATGATTTATGATATGTATTTGTATCTTCTCAGGAACACTGCATTCCAGATTGATAGCTACTTTGGGGTTTTTTTTGGGGGGGGGGTGGTAATGTTTGTTTTTCTTTATTTTTTTGTTTGTTTGCTTGCTTTAGGGTGTTTTTTTTAATGTTTTCAAAGCAGTCAATCCCGCAAAAGCAGTTGGCAGGATCACCAGACTCCTGACGCAGAGGGTTTATTCATCAGGCACTCTTTTAGATTTTTAGCTGAAAAACTCCAGTCTTCATTCCACAAATCACGGTTTGGGAATAGGGAATTCCCAAGGCTCTGACACCCACACTGCAAAAGGGACTGTATATTCCCAGTTCCAGCCCCTGCATGTTCCTCCAGTGCCCCACTGGATGCCAGCACAGAAGTGGCATGGACATGTAGGGGATGGACATGTGCAGGGTGGCTGTGAGCATCACCTCCCCCTGCCTGGGTTGCAGGAAACTGGGCAGCTGCTGCAGGGACCACCCACCACTGCAGCTCCCGCATGTGCTGCGGGTCACACCAGTGCCACACGGCATTCCACCACCTTTGCTTGCGTTTTGGGAGACACTTCACAATTTACAGCTTAGACCACTTGCTTTATTTTCCAAATTAACTGAAGGATTATCATGTAATAAGAACACAGTGCAATTGTTTGGCAGCAGGTTCCAAGAAATGAATACTTTTGTGAATCCAAGGTTGTCAGGACAAACTGCAAAAATAATGAACTCATCTACAGTAGAAAATAAGGTAAAGGAACAAAAATACAGACAATAGAAATCAGGATTACTTATGTAGCTGTTAGCATGGAGAATGCAAATCCATGAAAAGAAATAAGGGTATCTTTAGAAAAATAAGCAGCAATCTGACATGGAAGTAATGCCAAACATTATCACATTCCCCTAGCTACAACTAAAGCAGCCCAGCAACACCATGGTACTCCTTCTTCCTCATCGAGAATTTAACAAGCTTAAGTTCTAGAAGAGATAATGGAATATAAACAGTAGATTAAGAATTATCTCCCCTCATGCTGAGTCATTTGTCACAGTTTCCAGGCTTGCTGAAATTCTGGTCCTATCTCTAAAGAGAAACAAATGGCAAAAGGAATTGTCCAGCTATTCTGTGCAAGCATTTTGAATTTCCTCCCTCAGGAAACAAGGCATAAGCATGAAGCTCAGCAACTTGCTTCTGGTGACTGCATTTATACATGGCTGGCTTCTCTTCTAAGACACCTCTCTTCAGTTCCTGGTCACTCTTAAACAGAGTAAAGACATTGATACTCTCACTGAAAACCATTTCCAAATACGTTGTTGTCTGAAGAAAACATGGAACAAACAATCTAGCTCTTTTAATTTCAACTGTATAGTAATATTCAAAATAGCAAAGTATAGCTATTCCTTGTTTCACCTGAATCCAGTGAGATAAATTACAGTATTCCAAATTATGGTATTTATAGCATGAACCTAATTTTCTTTTAAAAATAGAAACACCAAACCAAAACACAAGCAAACAACACAAAACAACAGAAAAAAAACCCCACAACAAATAACTAAACCAAAACAACAAAAAAAAAAACCAATCCCCAAAAGAAAACAACCGAAAAAACTAAATTCCCCATAACCCCTCACAAAAATCCCCAATAGCCAAACAACTATCACTTTCGCAAGAACTAGCCTAAATATTATGTACCCCTGTAGCTTTGGACTATTTTGATTTTTGTACGACAAATCTAAGGGTTTTCATTTGCACATAGGAAACCAAAGCAGCACACTTTATTTCTTTTCAACTCTTCCTAAAAATATGCGTGGCATGAAAAAAAAAATGCTAACCTTGGGAGATGGAAGAGCACAGAAGTCTCCCTGGTTAAACCAACTTCCATGCACTCTGCCCTAGACTTGTCAGATCTACAGTCTACAATCCACTCCAGCCCAATGCTGGGAGAACCAAACAGGCCTCAAGGAAGGTCAGAGGTAGAGAAGCAATGAATATCACCAGGAATTTTGGGCTCCATTAAGGTTTGATTATTGTGCACAGTGGAGGAAATTTGCTATCACTGTACTACACTAAGCATTTACAGAGCAAGAAATTCAACTCACTAGTACTAAAATAGTCCATTCTCTTTCAGGTATTATTTCTGATGCTTTGAACCAGTTGCTCAGTACAGTGGAAGTTCACTCAAATAACAAACTGCCTCATAGTTTCTCCTACTATCCCTTTTTTCTTTTTTAAATCTATGCCATAAAATTATACATCATATATATTTTATTTCCATTCAAATCCAACACTAGGCATGGGAACATATTTCTATGCTACAGGTACTTTAGTAAAAATCTGTGAGCAGTTTAATTTAAAAGCCATGAACAGCAACCTAAAGAATTTTTGACCATGAAAAATGTTTTATAAATCGTTCCATGTGCGCTGTCCTTCTGAAGTCTCACGAGAGACGAATAATGACCTTGTATTTCATTCTCATTTACTCTGAATTAGCCAAACCTTCTGGTTTTAATTACATACTTAATACACCTGGCATGGTCTAATTACAGAAAACAAAACATCATTTAAACAAAGGGTGACCTTGAACTTAAGTCTATCAAAATAACGGTTAACTTTAAGTTTTCAGTTTTTAATGAACTGCCAAGACATGCAATAGCAATTTTCCAAATGTGATCATATGCCTTTAGAGCAACAGACTTATTGCATTAGGAAACATCTGTACACACCCTTTATGGCTTTCCTCATTATTAATGCAAATCCCTCTTAGATTTCAATAGAGCTATAAACAGTTCTATAGGTAAACACCAAGTCTGCACTACTGGTATGTTTAATGTGTTAGACTAGACCAGGTCTAGATTTATCAAGCAGCAGCTTGTTGAAGTTGAAGCAAGTATTTTTAATGATTTTGTATGAGTATTGCGACTACGAACAAAGGGAACATGAAGCTACAGCCATGACAACATGCTGCAAAAGAGGCAACAAAGGGTTCTAATACCAGAAACTTAATTAAATACATTGGGTGTTCTACTGCTGCAATGTGGTTACTTATCTGCTTGAAACTGAGTATTTGCTTTAATTCCTTCTTCAGTTGTATTGAAGAGTTTTGGTGACAGATTGGTTTTAGAAGACTGTTTCAATATAATAATGAATGGTCTTCACACATCTGATAACATTTTTTTAATCCTACTTGTGATCAAGTAATGCTAAGAAGCACATTTATTAAAGCATCCGATCTTGAAAGTCAACAGAATGCAATGCCTACACAAAATTCAGTAAGGCCTAAAATTTCAGTAATATCACCAGATCATGTATCATTTTATATTGGTTATTGTTACAGTCCTAGTGCTTCCCACCTCAGCATGTCAGAGCAGCAAATGCAAAGTGCATTTGAGGTAAATTATGTGAATAAAAATATTAAGGAAGGATAGGTATTAGAATTTGAGCATGCTTAACAAAGATCTCCTAAAATACTGGCCATTTCACAAAGAGCTGGCATTCAAATATGTACTCACAGAATATTGGTTTATGTTCCATATTGCTGACCACAGCATACTTCTAAAACAGAATACTCCAGCACACAAGGGTGGAGAAGTTGGTTATTAGAGATTTTGACAATGTTTCAGCATGGGAGTACAACTGTCACTGCTGACACAGCCAATGTTTTGAACATAGACGACAAGAAAGTTAGTGTTTTACCCATACATTAGGTCTGAATAGGTACTATTCAGTAATACTTCTCCAGTAATTCTTCTCCAATTAATAGTTTCAACCAATTAATGTAGAAGTATCCTATATAAATAAGCAAATATATTCAGGGTTGCCATGAATGTTGACAAACATCCATCACTTAATTTACTTGGCTGGCAAACTAATAACACTGACTGTCTGAAGGAGAAAAGCATCCTAAACTTTTAATACCTGACAGAATTCAATAAATATATTACAATAAATGAAATAATAAGAAAAGATTTTACAACATAAACCATATATCTAATAGATTGTGATTAAATAATTATATTTATCACTAATTATTTAACTGACCTGCAATAGCATCCAAACCAAGACTCCACTGCCTGACACAGACATATTTCAAACTGCTCAGGAGGGGGATGTGATCTAAATGAGTTTTGTCACAAAGCAGTACATCTTAGAAAGCAAAGATGAGCTATATGGGAGTGAGCAGAATTTACACTTCACATGAGACCTCATGGCAGGACTCCTGCATCTATTCCACCTCTGCTATGAACTCATTGTGAAATCACTCACTTTCTGTTTCTCTGTCATCACTCTCCTGGTAACAACATTTATTACTTTTTTTTTCCATTACAAGACTATAATTAAGGAAGACCTTGAATAAATACTCACATCTGAATCCTTCTCACTGTGCTCTCTCAACTGAAAGGTATCTGCCAGTGCAATTATGTTGCTTTAGCACTACCAGAAATCCTGTTTTCACAACATAGGCTATGCCAGACGCACAAATACGGCATCCACTAACATACCACAAAAATAATGTGTCATAAGTTCAAACAGTTTTTCATTTTCTTCAGATCTAGCATGGCTATGCTACTTCGAAATGAAAATAATCCTGTCCATCAATGTTAGTGACACAAACAACCTGAAGCAAACAGGCATTAGGAATAAAATCAACACCAGCAAAGAGTTACCAGTTAAAGAGGTAATCTGGAAAAAAAGCCTTGAGACTATGCAGGGCAAAATGCTCTCTAGCTGAGTTCTCACAAACTCTGAAATTAATGGGTATAAATAGTTAAAATACAGTTTAACTGCAAATTGAAAATCATGATAGTTTTTCCTGAAGATTATTTGCCTAAATAGCAAATAAAATTAAAATCACCATTTCATAAGCATAATACAAGCAAATTAAAATAATATTTTCATTCAATTAAATCTGATCCAAAAAACTTGACATTATTTAGCCTCTGAATTGTTCAAAGCACACAGTTAATTATATATATATATATAATTTTATAATTTGCCAGCACAATATAGCTGTCAAAAATATTGCAAGAAAGGCAAATCTGCAGTGAAAACAAGAACATAATCCTAAAATGAGTGCAAATTCATCCCTATTATCTTTTCTCCTTTTGTACTGGAATCAAGAGATGATCATAAAAGTTTCAAATACTGTTTCCTTAAGTTGGCACTCATATTTAAAGTAGTGAATTTAATTAACCTATCTCAATATATGTATAGTAGCAGATCGACTCTTCTCTAAAGCCCTTAATACCAGGCATAAGAGATCACAATATAGTCCAAGGCAAAAATCACCTACTATAAAAAAGCATTTCTACAAACCACTGAATTACATCAACGACACACTGAGACTGAAGATAATGGGTCCATCTCTGCTTTCTACAATACACAACTATGTTAATAATCCTGGCAGCATCCCTGACGATAAATTCCTTGCTGTCTGCCAGTGGCCAGCCCCTTCCTTCTGTGAGAGCAATAATTTATTTACAGGGTATCTTAAAACAGCTTACACATGAAACAACAAAGGGCTTTTGTTTGGTTGGTTTTTCATGTGACAGCATTTTGTCTTGGTGTCCAAAAAGAAAAGACTGAGCTCAAAAACTTTTTTTTCTGAGTCTGTCAAGAGTCTGTTCAACTGTAGGGAGAGACAGTAGCTCCTTCAAGAAGATGACACTCAGCCCAACTATTCTCCCCTGGCTGTTGTCAAGGTGTCTGTAAGGGTTTTTACAAGGTTTTTACAAGGATTTCCTGTGCTGTGGTTCCAGAACCAGGGGTGACTTGTCACAACTTAAAATTAGTGTTCTGATGACAGATGTCCTGTTCCTGGAGAACCAGCTATTCCCACCTATGAATGTTCATGATGCAAGTACAGAATCGACACATGGGATACATGGGGGAACCGATCATATTCCTGGACTGCTACTGACAACATGCTTCAGGTTATGCTTCAGGGATCTTCAAAGTAGACATGAATACCAAATCTTTACAATAATTCCTGGAGTGGGTATTTAAACCCTCATATACATATATATATATGTATACATATATATATATATTGTTCTAGTTGTGCAATATTCTCCCTAAGGCAGACATGTAAGGAAAGATTTAATAACCTATATAAGTTGAGTAAGTTATTCCTCCTTGAGGAGTAAGAATTGTTGAAGACTGTTCAAAGAGCTTTAACTATGCATAACATCATAAAATTTTAAACTGAAGATAAAAAACATATTGTTTAGCTGTCAGATCTATGAAACTGTGACACAGCCCTGCCAAGGAAAGTAATGAAAGTACCTTCAATTCAGACATGTTAAGCTGATCTGGAAAAAGTATTTGGTAGCACATCTACTTTAGCAGGGATACAGAAAAGATCATTTATCAAGTAATTTTAATCTCTCGTTTTTCAGATTAATAATAATTTGGACAAGAACCACCTTAGTAAATTAAAATAATAGAGTAAAACATAAGGAAAGATACTACAGGAATCAATATTTAGTTGCTAATTTACTTTAGGACAACCTCCCATGAATTCAAAATTCCAATTACCATGTGAACACATTCCAAGTATAAGAAGCTCAAAAAACACTGAAAGAATATATGATTTTTCTCATTTTGGATTTTGTTTTGGATATTACCAGTAGACTTGTGTGGTTTTGTGCTTAATGTTTTCTTTATGTTATGTCATATTTAAAACATAAAGGGAAAGTGAGACTCAAGTTTATCTAAAATAAAAATTTTGAAAGACCACAATAAATCATGATAGTCTACAAAGGTCACCTTTTATATCCTTTTCAAGAAAACCATCTATTTACAGCATTTTTTACCTTTCTGCTTTCAATTTGAAGGAGGACTTGTACCATTCTTCCCCAACAACTTAAGAGTCATTATTTCTAGATTGTTTTGGAAAACTCCAAAGAGATAAGGTCAGAAATCAATGATCCTCAGGCAGTAGTGTATTTAGGTACATATCTTTGGAAATATTTTGCCTGCCCAGAAATTAACAGCAGAAGCAAGTTTTCCTCAAATGGAAGGTGTTTTCCAGGTAATGCTGTCTACTCACAATTCAGTGGCAAGTGCAAACTACTCTTGAGACTCTACAGATTTTTCCACATAACTGAAGATAGACTCTTGACTAAAGAAATGTTATTATAGACACAATTACAACCTAAATAACATAGACAAGCCAACTTAATGCTTTGCTGACTTAGAGGTAGAAACCTGGTACTCACAAAGAAGAGGTATGAGAGAGTCAGAGTGTCATTAGGTATTCACAGAGAGGCAAAGCCAGAGATTAACCTTCTAAACATAAGAAAGCTTAAGTAGTTGATAGGTACAAATTACTGGCTAGAAAATCTTCAGAGTCCACACCAAAAAATGTGATAAATCACAGTTGACACGGATTAATTTAATAAAAATTATTTAATCTAACTGATTCATTAACTGGTACCACACAGTGTTATGCTTACCATTCCTAGTAAATGAAAAGGTGGAATAAAGAGACAAAGTGAATTTGTTATACTAGCAAGAGGAAACAAAAGGCAAGAAAAAACATATAAACCAAGGGTTGTAGATGCTCTCATTGGTCTTACACAGAAAGCTGTAAAACAGGTTTTGACTCCGTATTTTACTTATGGAGTTATCAGGTGACTGGGATTTGACACTAATTTCAACAGAAACAAAGCAGCCTCTCAAAAAAAACCTCCAACCACCTTCTACCCAATTTCAAGAGCCATCTTCTTTCTATTCCTTTTTTTTTTAATACTGTATGGCAATCCAAAGAATTTTAGTTTTAACCAAAATACCAAAAACTGCTGAAATAAGAGAATGTGAATGTCTTTTATAGTCATATTAACATGTAAATGTATAACTCAACATATTACACCAACTGTTTACCTCCACAACTCTGCTTCTCTAATATGGTCACAATTAGATTGTATTGCCATGGAGAGTAACTGCAGTCCAAGCTTTCCTCTAATTTTGATTGCTTCTGAAGTTGCTTCTTTCATCTTTGTCCCAGAATGCCTTACTACTGAACAGAAATCCTAGTTTTTCTAAATGCCCAGATAGAAAATCAAAACCATAAACCTGGCAGTAAAAGAGAATAAGCATTTCAGTTTCCAATGTTACTAGAAAACTTGCAGCCTCATAGTGGTTTTATTATTTTCATTTTCTTGCAATAGTGTGTGAAATTAACAACTCCAAAACTTTAATGAATGCAAAGAACCACATATTTAGATGTAGGATTCTTCAAACACAAGTTTCTTCTGAATTTACATTTTCTCCTCTCTGAATTCCTCTTATTTTATTAAATTAGTGGATGAATGCAGAAGGTTCCTTCCTGAAATTCGCCATTTAATTACCAAAGGGATTTTTTCTTTCTTATAAATAATAATATACAGCACCACCTAAAATTAGATACTAAGAAGTAACCAGAACATCCTGGAAATGTGATGCTCTATGCATAACCCTAGAAACACTGGGGTTTTTTTGTCTTTGAAATACTCATAGGCATAGGCACTCTAGGTCATGCTGTGGAGGTTGCATATGTGAGGCACCAACTGGTAAATGCGCACCCTTGGTTCCCCACATTCAGAATCCCCAGTAACTTTTAATGGGACCTCATATGGAGTTAGGAATATACACATGAATGCAATTTCTTGAAGAAGTTCCATTACAAGCTGAACCCACTGGTTTTGGCTGATGAGATTATGTAAAACCTTAAGGAAAGGAGTGACTTAAGAACCACTTGAGCTGCATCATGCACAGAAGCCCCCAGTGATGGTAGCATGCTTACAAAAAAAGCACATATGGCATTTATAGGAGCAAATCTGCAAGTCTCAGGGATAAACACATTTCTCACATCTCAAAGCACACCTGTGCTCATGCAGATAAACATGAATCACACCTCTAGCCCTCTTGCAGTAGATCCTGACACAGCATGCTACCACACTATCTCTTTGAGGGGAAATCATCATGCACACAGGTATTTTTGCCATCTGTTCGAAAAGCCGGACAATCATCCTAAACCTTCTTGTCCACATTTAAAAAGAAAAAGAAAATAAAAAATCTGATATCTGAGATGTCTGTGACTTTGGTAAAAAACAGGTGGGGTGATTTCCTGGCTTGATTCACATGCTGCAGGAACCACATAGAATGCAAACTTACACAGTTTTTTCCAACATAAAGAAATACGACTCAAGTAATATGTTCCTAATCTTCCTAATATATGGCAATCGCTAGAAAATATTATTTTCACTCAAAGAATTAAAAAATTGAAGGAGCAATCATGCAGCCATGAGCCTAGAGAGATGATCTATAAGGAGATATAGAGGTAACATTAAAGTCTCAATAAAATGCTGGTTCATTACATCAGCCAGAAAATTATTATAAATTTTCCTGTTGGGAAATTTTGCTGAAGAATACAATGAACTCATTCCAGGAACAAGGTGTACTCTTAAAGAATGCCTGAAGAATAATCATTATTTTTGTGTTCAAAAAATTATTCTGACCAAGGGAAAGGAGACTTCCCCCTCAAAACACAGCGGATGAGTACAAAGCTGGCCACCACCCACAGAAACTGGTTCACCTGGCTGTGTGTGTACATATAGTGAACTTCTAAGCACTTTCTCATACGGGTGTTCTCAGAGGACCAGTGTAGGACCAGGAGACTTTCCACAATCTGAAGTGACATGTGAGGCATAAGGCAATGAAAGTCCCATAACAGTAAGCCTGAAAACCCAAAATTAACTGTTATCATGGAGAAGAGATTATAGAATAAAAACTGCCTTCATTAAGGCGGGGATAACTTAGGTCTTTTGAATATATTAACTTTCTATGGATCAATAATAATCAGCCCCAAAATTAGCTCAGTTGGTTCGAGCATGGTGCTAATAATGCCAAGGTTGCAAGTTTGATCTCCATATGGCCATTCACATAAGAGTTGGACTCAATTTGTGGGTTCCTTCCAACTTGGAATATTTTGTAAATCTGTAAACAAAGTTGCAAGAAAAAGACTAGAAAAATGACTGTGACTAGTGGATTAAAGAGGTATCCAAATGGGATCCTGTGGACAAACCAGGCCAAGACCAAAAATACTTATTCACCTAATAAAAAATATTTCTTCTTCATTATCAGGGAAAAAATAGGCCCATTTAAGCATCTCAAGTCTCACAAAGTTTTGAGTACCTTTCTCAAGCCTGTTCACTCAAAATTCTCCACTCTCCACTACCCAGTATTATGAGGGTGAGTCAATATGAGTGGATAGATATATATCAATTCCACATATGATCACCTTTTCTGCAGAGCATGAAAATCTCATGCCTCCTTTTCTTTTCACATCAATTATTGTCCTGGTATGTTCTTGGCATTCTTGACATACAGAGGCTTAGACTCTTCTTAATGCTCATTTACCACACTGGAGAACATGATGAGATGGGCCAGGTGGGACGAATCCCTTCAACCAGAAATGCCCTTTGGGTGTATCTGAACAAAGCATGTACCTGCCTCATGAACATCACCAGCTGTAAGACAGACATTCATGAATGTACCTACTTGCCAATCACCTAGCTGTTGCAAAATGCCAAGAAGGCTCCGAGCCAGCTCTGACGATCACAATTCTGAGGACAGCGAGTCCCTCCAGTGAACAGCCAAGAAATACATTCAGGCCACCCTGTAGCCCTTGTACTGCAGACAAGGCCTTCTTCTGAGAAGTTCCAGAGAAAACTGACGACTTTAATGAGGAGGAATTTGGAAGCAGTACTTCTGTACATGTGTTATGGGGCAATTTGAGGACAGTTCCAAAAAAAGAAACGAAAAAGCAGCTAGACTGATTCTCTGTATCTGGCATGTGTGAGCAGTTATGTAGAAACTCACTGAAGTGATTTTAACTGTAGGACAGATGGTACTTGTGCTTTGGATCACTGAGGGGGAACCAGACCTGGCACTCTTGCCAATAAAGCGAGCATCTGCAATGGCACTTCTTAGTTACTGAGCTGTGACTGTATGTCAGAAGTGCTGTATCAGGCAAAGATAGAGAAGAGCTGATACAGATCATGAAAACCTATTATTATGTCAGAAATGGAGATGAGTTACAGAAGATTGCTCTAATGAGTTTTGGCAGGTGAGGTGGTTTAAGTCTTGCTAAAGCCAAATGCCCACCCAGCTGCTCACTCCCTCTCCTTTCTTATCAGGACAGGGGGAGAAAATAGGATGAGAAACCTCATGTCTCAAGATAAAGACAAGGAGATTGCTTACCATTTACAATCACAGGCAAAACATACTTGACACGGGGCAAATTTGATTTACTGCCATTATAAATAATTTGTGTAGTGAGAGCCAATCAACCAACAACAACAGAAAACCACTGAAGCAACACCTGGCCTCTTTCCCTTCCCAGGCTTGACTTCACTCCTTCATTACAGACTCTGCTATTCATGGCCACTATTCCCCCAACAACACAAAGGGATGAAGGGTGAGCAGTTATGGTCAGTCAGTAACAGTTCCTTGTTGCCACTCCTTTCTCCTCATAGTTTTCATAGAATGGTTTGTGTTAGAAGGGACCTTTAAAGACCATCTATAATCCTCTTCCTTGCCATAAGAAAAGGCATCTCTCACTAGATCAGACTGCTTCAAAGCCCCATCCAATATTTGAACACTTCCATGGATGAAGCATCCGCAAGTTCTCTGTGCAATCTGTTCCAGTGTCTCAGCAACCTTATAAAAAATCTTTCAGTTCAAAAATGCACTTGCAGCTCACTGAATCAGTTTAAAGTTATTGCATCTTGTCTTCCACTACAGACCCTGATAAAAAGTCTCTCTCCATCTTTTTTTAGAACTCCCCCATAGATATTGAAAGGCCACAGTATGGCCTCCCCAGAGCCTTCTCTTCTCCAGACTGAACAACCCCAACTGTTTCAGTCTTTCCTCCCTCTGATCATTTTTGCGTCCTTCCTCTGGAATCAGTCCAACAAATCCACATCTTTCTTGCACTGAGGATTCCAAGGCTGGATACAGTACCTCAGGTGAGGACTCATGAGAGCTGAGTAGAGGGGAAGAATCACCTCCCTGGACCTGCTGCCTGTGCTTTTTTAAGCAGCTGCAAATGGCTGTCTGAGCTGCAAATGCATATTCATAGAATCCTTAAAAGGTTTGGGTTGGAAGGGACATTCAAAGACCATATAGCCCAACTCCCTTTTAAAAAAGCATTTTAAGGCTACTTCCACTTCTCATGGAAGCAGAAATAATTGATACATGATCTCTCACATCTTACCTTACCAGTCCCTAGTCTCATGTCAGTATCCATTACAACATATCAACTGGGCAACTCTGTCACACATGTACTATTACATGAAGGCCAGGCTGGACTGACTCTGCTACAATGACTGATGGTCAGAGTCATTTCTGTCTTATTCAGAGTAGAGCATCTGCTCATATTACTCCTATCTCAGGACCAGCAGACGACAGGTGATATTCCTTGTTTTGCTGTAGTCTCCATTCCCTCCATCCAGGCTTCCAGTAGTTTATTCTTCCTTTTGATTTCCTCTCTCTGCCAGTCAGCATACATGATCTGGGTACCAGTAGTCAACAATTCAATGCTTAGACCTCACTGGTGTTCTGCAATGAAAGGCTTTTGCGTGTGCATGGAGTGTTGCTTTTCTCCCTCCTTTTCCTTTTTAAATTGATATGAAATTACATTCTGTGATTCTATATATAAAACTGTGAAAGAATGTTAAGTCAAATACTTGAAAGACATTAAGGAAGAATATCTTATGATTTGTTAGGCAACCTTAATTTTGCTTTTTTCCTAATTATAGCACTGTAACACATTCTTTAATTACATGACTGTGGGTTAAACCTCAGTTAAACAATGGGCCCATAAGGGTCAAGCGATCATAAATGCATCACTCCTTAACTTTTGACCATTTGATTTCAACAACAGAACAGAGTTTTTAACTCTTCTTTGCATTTCATTAAATGAGTTGAGAACCCTTCAAAAACACTACTTTTCCCCACATAACCAACAAACTAAAGATCACAGATGACATTCTCCCTCATACTTGGTCTTATAATCTGCTTGTTAGAGATGAAGGAATACTTTCAACCCATAGATGAACAAGAACAAGTCCAAAAACAATGCAAATAGATTTGGGGAATAAAAATAAAGCAGCTAGCTATAGTATTCTATTCTGTCATAGCTCCCACTCAGTAAGGCAAAGGCTCCAGTATTACTCTAACTAAGGTGCTTTGCTGGGGTCCCAGCTACTCCTGTGAATTCGAGGAGCAGTAAAAACAAGGTCTTCCTCTTGAAATTTGTGCTTGGCAAAAACGTACTGTCTTTTTAGACACAGGTCACATTACAATCATTCTTCTAACCTCATAACATGAAAAAGTGCCCTAAATTGAAAATTATGTTACACCTCTACTAACCAAACCTTTCTGTTTTTAAACTATACTGCTGCCCACCTTCTAAGTGACAGCTCTCACAAGAAGCACAGTACACTCCAGATGCCAGGTGAAGTTCACCTCACTGATTTTCAATTTAAAACCGTAAAATAGTGTAATCTATTATTATATGTCATCTAAAATTGCAAAATTGTTCATCTGAAAAATTCTTTCACCTCCACATGTTATAAAAGCAATGGCCAGCAGTAGAGGAATTTCAGATAGCAATTCACTGATTAAAACTGTCAGATAATTTTTCAGTGAACGTGTCTCAGCTCTGGAATGAATTCCACCTTAACCTATGGTCTAAAAGCTTATGCTTGCCAATTTCTATAACATGGGATATGGAACTGCAGAAGAAAATTACCACCGTATTTGGTGACGGGACAGTATAAGGACCACAGGGTACTATCGTTCTTTAGAGGTGCTCTATTTTGGGAAGCAATGAGATGAGATGTACAAAGGAAGAAATTAATTGAAATCAAGCTAAATTAATAAACTGCTCAGAAGGGTTTGGAAAATGTTTTCTAAGGAATCTGTGTTAATTCTAGGGTAGCATAGGAATCTGTAAAAAGGTGGGTGCAGGGAGCACAGTTTGATGTTGGAAGCAATCCAGCTGCTCCACGCACGCACACACGACTGCCGAACCTCTCAAACTTGACAGAGCTCGTCCTCGGTGAGCTGCAGTTGCCATAGCAACAGCTCTTTAAAACAAGGAAAACAGGTCAGGTCGTTTCAAACTAACCACTGTTTCCAATGTCACTGTTTTCCCCTGCAGTTTAGAACTAGCCCACCTCTGAGATGATCACTGGGCTTTTGCTACAGAGTCATCAGCCAGCAGAGAGAAGAAAACAAGGCTCTTGAGTTTCACAACGATGCATAAGTAACAAGACGTTTAGCCTCCCTCTACCTACCACTCATTCCCCTAAATCCTTTAGAAATCCCCATCAGAGGTATCAGCTCTTTTCCGTCTCTTCTTCTCTGCAAATATTCTTTACTCTGAAAACTGGTCAGGACTTAAGATTTTTAGTTTTCTTTTTTAAATAAAAAGCCACTGCAAAATTTTAGATTTAAATCCTGTTAACTGCTGAGTGTCAGTGAAAGGTGCATTATTTGGCCATAGCATCATTCCTTCAGAAGACTGTAACACTGCCATTCAAAACTTCATGTAAGGAAGAATAACCATTGCAGCCTAGGTCTTGAAACCCCATGACAAGGAAGTTAATGAGCTCAAGAGACAAAAAATGAAACAGCTGAGCATGTACACACCAAGCTGCACTACAACCAACACACTCTTGCCAATTCCTTCTCTGTTTCTCTGAAGCAGCACTGAAGGTGAACTGCATACAGTTGCTCACATCTTGCCAAATTTTAAGTCACAGGAAAAATATAAAAGGACAAGTCATAGTTTCATTTCTTAATGTAATGTCTTTGTTATTTGAACCTGCCTGAATGTAGGCATAGTTATACAGGTCTCTTGATTTTGCCTCCCAGTTGTATTCTAACAGTTAATGGAAACTTGTTAGAAAGAAATAGCAATGAAATCTACAACTTTGCAAAAGCAAAACAAAAAGGCCATTTCATCCTGTACACACATCACCAGCACCATGGAAATACCAAATTTCTATCTCTATGAACATTATCAACATAAAAACTCTCATCTCGAAACAGTTAGCCATCTCTGTAGAATACGTGTTCTTCTTGTGTGTGGATGGCATTTAGAACATGTAGCTATAATTAATGGCAATCCTAAAGAAACCCGAATGTTTGCACTTTAGAAAGCAAGCCTCCTCTTCCATTCACACACCTCTTCAAGTAATTCCCTATGCCAAAAAGCACAACCTTCAAAGAGGATGCAACAAAATAAGAGGTAGTCATATCAGGACAGCTCATTTTTACTAACTGAACCTTTTGCATCTAGATAACTTTTTAGGGTAATGTGAAAGTTTGGTCTGTGTCTTTTCCTCCATTCTTACTTGAAAGAATAATATTCAAATATAAAAACCAACTACATATACTGGACTGTAGTGACACCATGAGGGAAAAAAAATTCAAACACGTTTTTTGAAGGTTCCACCTAATTCACATACACAAACACTACAGCATGGTCATACATCATCATGTAGTCAAGGCTGTACAGGTTGCAAAGTTCCTGCTTCTCAGCTGCAGACCTAACCTTGCCCCTGGCCCTAGTCTGCTGCAATGCAAAGTAAGTTAAATTTTTCAAAATGGTTTAAGGTAACTTGTTTTACTTCTCACTATGGCACACTAAAAATTGTCATGGAAATGAAGTCAGGGCTCTCAGCTGAGCATCAAGCAGCTTTCTGAAATAGATACAGCCATGCTACTGTACCTTTAGAGCTATCCTATGGAACAATTTCGTCCTGGAACATCTACATTAAGAAACTAGGTAATCTGATTACTAATCTTATATCCATACAACTCCTAATCAAATGCAAATGTAAGTAATACCATGATCATTAAATAGATGCCAGAGAAGTGTTAATTCTTCAAGTGTTTCTTTCTTAGGAAGTGGGTGAACTTGCCCTAAACTAAGGAATGCCGAGAGAAAAAGTCTAAGTTGTGAAATTTCTAACCCAAAATCTAAATGCAGCTTCACATTTAGGCACACAAACGAAAGTAGCTCCTTTAACAGTCTGAGCAGTGAAACTAAACACTGACATCAGTAGGAGTTTTGCCACTGACTTGAGCAAGTATGAGATTAAGTCTTTATGGAGAGTTTGTCAATAACTGCAGCTTCGTATACGGGGCTTGCATAGCTTTATTTTACTCATATAAAAACATAAAGTAGGTATAAGAACTTGTCAAATTGATTTTTTTTGCTTTGTTGGATTTGTTGTATGTGTGTGTACCCTCCACACCAGGGGATTTCACACAGGTTTCTTTTACCTTTTTAAGTATTGGTGCTGTCCATGAGGTACATTTCTCTCCAGGCACAAATAAAAACATCAATGAATGAAAAAAAGAAGTCAAGTCTCCAAACAGTTAGATTACAAATTTACACTGCACACATCTCACCTTTTTCACCAAAAATAAAATGACTAGCTCATAGCAATGCTACAACTCCCAATAAGCAAAGTAAATGTGGACTATAATGCATGTTTAGTCCCAGATCTAATGGAAAAGAATGATATTTGGGTAATTTTAACAGTTACTTTTCATACATTACTAAAATACAAGTAAATGAGAATAGTAAGTTATTCAGAAACTACAGAAATACAAATTTTGCTCTCAGGTTTCATAGGAGTTCCCTTTTATCTCTAAGTTATGCAAGTTACAAGAAAGAAATAAAATTTTCATGTAAGGCAAAATATTTTGGACAATCCCTGGACTTGGTACTGGATGTGTACTAAGTCAAATCTAATCAAATATCTGAAGATATTAAATCAAAATAACGAATAACTCCAAGTATTTGAGTCCACTGTTTGAAGTCAATGCCTCCCTCTGCAGAAGTGCTTTTTTTCTAATTCTACAAGATATTTTCAAACTAAAACCACACAGATTTTTTCCCATTTTTTATTAAGCTCAATAGTATTAAATATCAGCCATTTAATTTCCAGCTTTTTGTTTATGAAATATTGTTAACATCTATGTTTAATATATAGTCTACACATGGTATTTATTGGCTGCCGATCAAAACATGAGGCACAGAAATCTAATACAAGTGTTGTGATTATTCAGAGTTAGCCACACAGTCACTAAGCTCATCCTATTTTTTTTCTGTTAAATTACTAGAATCATATCTGACAAGAGGCCATTTGAGTCCAAAAAAAAAAAGGGGACAGGGGGCATGCAAAAAAATCCAAACTGGTAAAAATATCCCATGTTCTTTACACACGGTGAGGAAATCATCCTTAAAACTAAGAAGATATAAAAAAATAATTTAAAACAATCTTGCAATATTCCAGGCACCCGCTCTCCCAAGGCAAATTTTATTTTTACTCCTTTTCATTAGCATTAATTATCATAGCAAAGAGTAGAAGAGCAGGTTTTGTTTCCCAGTGGTAAATTTGCATGATATTGACATAGAGATGATTTCAAAGAATTCTGCTGAAACCCTGAATTGGAACAAGCACTCTTTGGTGTGAACACTCAGTTTGAAGATCGGACATTATGCACAAAGGTGTGGTGCGCTGTTTTGACACTAACAGTGATCCATGGAACATGAAAACTCCTTGGATTAAATACCCTACCTGTTTGTTTGGGGTTTTTTTAATTGTAAGGGAAAACAGAATAGAGACCTGAATCTGAATTGGTTTGATGGACAAAAAAGAAATACTTAAAACTTGCCCAGCCACAACTGGTTTTTTACAAGTATTTCAAAGCTCCTTCTCAACTAAGCACATTACTGAGCTATTACACAATGATCCTAAAGACGTATATTAGTACAGACAACTGGTTACTAAGGTAACAAGATGTTACTTTAAACCAGCAGCACTGTCCCAGCTCATCAGCTTCACTCACTTCTTTCCTTTGTTCTTTTTAAACTATGCACAAATTACAGACTTGCTGCATAACCAAATATACATACTGGAGCTATGCTTCAGTTTCTCAAATCATTTTCCTCATTCGAGTTAATGAGGTAAAAAAAGGCATTAACATGATGTGTGAAGTAGTTTCATTCTTAACTCTATACTAAGAATTTGAAAGTTGGCTGAAAAGTAAGTTTTAAAATGTTTTCTCACAAGAAACTATTTTATAATTAAAAAACGCACTGCACGTCTAAACTATTTGATGCAATAAAAGAAGATAGCAGGGATCCTTTAAGGTTTTGGGAGGGAAAACCTGGTTAAGTTTTACTGATTGAATCTTGGCTGAAATTTTTCAGAGGCAGACTCATGTTAGGAAATAGTTGACTGCTAATTGCGAAAAAGATTAAGGTTACTCAAGGTCTAGCTGCTCCAAAACACTGATACTCCTAATAAACAAATTAAGTATGTCACTATTTTTGAGCGGTCAAGCTTGTAAAGCCTAAGTGTTCTCAACATCTTTTATGATTACAAACATCAGGCATCAGCAGCAGCTTAAAAAGCCATAGAAAATAAGGCCATTGGAAACATTTACAGGAGCAGGTCACCTACAACAATCCCCTGCTCCAAGTGGGATTAACTCCACCAAAACATTTCCTGATGTGTTTATCTAACCAGGTCTTCAACACTTACAACAATGGTAACTTCTGCAACCCTTCGAGGCAATCTGCTGTTGTACGTAGTTATCCATTCTTCTTACTATCTGATTTCAAATAAATTGCTGCAATTCAAGCCTGACCTCTTGCCTTGTCTTCAGAGTATATGTCAATGGTAAATAAAAGTCTTTTGTTCTGTTAAATATGTAAGAATGCAAAAAGCTTTTTGTTCTAGATGGGTGTTTCCACCATTTTAAGATACAAAAATTTATATAACCTTTGTCAGACAGCACAAATCACTTTCCAAAGCTGCTGAAGTATAGCACTGGCACTTTCTTATGCTTGACTCAGTAGGCAAAGTAATACCTTTATAACAGTCCTATAATTTAAGATAAACAGATATACTGATTCTGTTTACAGCCTAAATAATTACTAGGGTTGATTTTCAATTATTTACTTCTATACTAACAGAAGAAGGGACATATCCAAAGAGAAAGGATATGTATTCAATACCAGATGGAGAAACACTCTGCTCAGGCATTGTATTTCCCTCTCTCTGCATGAAAAAAAGTTCTCCTTTTGTGATTAGAATATACAAACATAATTTAGTTAAATCAGTCAGTATTTGATTTACAGAGTTTTTTTAAAAGTGTAATAAGTTGTTCTGTTATCTCAGCCTATAAAATCTCAGCAACCAATACTATACTTCTAGTTTACATGTCAGGCTGGCAAAAGCTCCCCTCCTGAACAGCTGCATGATAAGCCTAACAAACCACAGCCGGGACCTGCAAACCACCTACTGTGGACTCCTAATACAAATATCTCTCCCATTGACTTACCCACACGCATACCTTTCATTTTTTGTAAATAATCTCCCAAGAGACGAGAAGCTTCTCTAACAGCCACCTACTTTAAAAGGTACAGAAAATCTCCACTGCTGAGGTTCACACTGTCCTCACAAAACGACCTAGATAAAGCATGTCATTTCCATTATACTCATTTTACAGTCTCTCCCCTTTAGCCATGCCTGAATCAAACGGAATGAAATTCTGCGTGGAAACTTTCAGTACCAATAATACCTTTATCTCATATGTGTATAGCACATGCAAATCCAGTTTCATATTTGCTTAGTTAAGAAAACATTCTTCCTGTCAGCATCTGGAAATGTTTCATGATATTCAAGCAACTAATTAAAAACAAAGCAAAATGAATCTATATTAATACTTCATTTAAATTTTTCAAATCTTAGAAGAGAATCAGAAATGATTGAAAATAGATGAAATATGCTAATTCCCATTAATTAGAAATAGGACTGTTCCAAACAAACTCATCTGCTGCTTAAATAAAGTCACCAGAAACTAAGCCAAGGTTTTGGACAAAGACGTATTTCCAACGAAGTTAACTCAGCTTTGCCTTATTAGTGAAGTTTTAATTCAATCCTAGATGATCTTCAGTCATTTTATGCCATTTAATTTTTTTACAGAATCAATTGTTCCATTATACATTTATAAATGTTAAATGAAGTCTCAGTATCTGCAATACTATTATTCCAGAAGTATTGCATTCTAATGTATTTGTTCCTTTTGAAACCCAGGGAAATGTTCTGCCTACAGTAACAGATGGCTTTTTAATTTTTTGTTGCTATTCCAGAATCTTTAAGTCACCCAAAATGCATCTACTTAAACATGATACTGCAGTTATCAAGCAAAACATGATCTACATGTTCACTGTTTAATATTTAACAATCTGGATACCATTCCTGTTTGGAAATAATTGTACTAGAGACAGAAATCATTACTCTAGGATTGTATAATAAACAGATTTGCCTTTTTACATTTTATTGTCTCAACAAAAAGTAAATTACTCATTTAAAATGAAATAACATATTCAATTAGTGCAAATGAAGTTTAGCAACTCATTCTGACTAATGTTAATTCAGAAGTTATCGTCCATCAGGTTCATCTAAAACCTTTGTTAATATCATGCCCCACTCTAACACACATTACTAAGGGGCAGAAGGATTTACAGGGCAGTTTTACATCCTAATGAGATCTAAAATGTCATGATATAGTAAAAATGGAAGCAGCAGGTTATTTCACAACATGTACACATTATTGCACATCAACATAGCAAGCTAAGATTTACGTGGGTATCCTCACATAACAAAAATGTTGAGCTCTACTTGCTCAGAATTAAAAGTTCATGTTTTCTTGGTGAAAACAAATTTCTATTATAAACACAACATTATACAACATAAAATGTATTATACAACATAAAATCTTCAACTGTGAAAGACAATAAAAAAATTAAGCAAGCTGCTTTAACAACACCCTGCAGTTATACTACCCATTCAATACACAACTCTCTCCAGCATGTACCTCTTCTGTGGGAAACATTCCCCCTGGAAAGAACAATGCTATCATAACAGCAATATGGTAATATGAACACATAACATCTACAAAAAACAACTGTTCTTAAAAGGACCGGCCAGTCAGACAGGTGAACCAAACATCATATGCTTTCACTCTGATCCAAACTGTTGACTTCTGAGTTAAAACTAAAAGTCAGCCCATTAAACAGTTAAGCCTCCTTATGAAAAGCTGCTTATACCGTGCATCATTAATACTTCTAGGAATCTCATACCCATACATTACAGAGCTTTACTGCATTTTTACTTATTCAGTGAATGACATTACGCCACTATTCCTCACAATGTGTAGTATCTTGTTGATTACACTTACTGGCATTAAGGTTTGCAACACTTAACCCCAAGTAAAATTGACAGAATTAAGATTAAAAATACTGCTTTAATTACGCCATCTCCCACATGTCCCTTAAAAAGAATTAAAATGTGTAAGAGAATTGTGTATATGGGATTTAGAATTCATTGAAAGCAAAAATCCACAATGATCCTTGAGTGTGAGATACACATTAACAATTTAATATAAAAGCTGAAGTTTGAATAAACATTAGTTCGGGTTTTTTGAAAGAGCTATATATGAAATCAGAGCTTCAACAGCTCCATTTCAAAGGCTGAAGTGGAAAAGCAAAACAAAACATTATAAGTACTTCTCCAGAAATACTTTTCCCTAAGAGTCACTGATTATCAAAGACCCGTACTTTTGGGTTTGAGAATTTATCACGAGACATCAAAAACAGACAGTAGAATAACGGAAAACAAAGATTAAAACCAGCAATTCTATACAAATTCCTACTCACAGGAAAGAAAGCATTCAAAAGTGTTGAAGTTGAATGTTTTTCTTTGGTCATAGTTTCTTTTTAAAAAGCAAGGAGAAATGTAGTACAAAAATTCCAAACGCCTCTCTTGCATGAAAAACAGCACTTTAAGTCCAGAAGCAAATATAACAGGGTAAATTTGGAATAACGTAATATTCAAGGTGAGGATACAGTAACAGAATTAAGTCTAGTTAAAGTTATTTGCAATATACCTGATTCAATACAATATAAAACTTGAAGGTCTGCAGTGACAATTTTTTCTTATCAATTCCTGGAACATGACATCAATAACCAGCACAGACTGATTGCAGAACTGAAGGCCCACAGGACCAAAAGTCAGAGAAAGATCTTAAATTCCCATATGGCATCAGTGAAAAATGATTAAGATCAGCATTTGAATTTCAAAACAGGCGGACTTCAACAGAGAAGAAACCCAAAGCATAAACATGTACATAAATATGTACAGCAGAACAAATAATGCTGCTAAAATTACTTTTTTTAAAGGTCAGATTGATGACCAAAGCATGTTATTTTCTTGGAAAAAGTTATATTTGTGTTGGCAAGTAGTTTTTAAAATATTTACATAAGGGCAGAAAACTATGCTCACACCAAAACTTTCAAACCAGTCCTAGCGCTAAGTTCATTTTCCTTATTTTATGTATTTGTTTATCTGCAGTTTCCTATATAATTTATTTACATTCTCTAAAAACATCAGCAAGTACATAAGACTAACTGCCCTATGCACATTACATGTATTTGTATATTTCAACAAATAACGTAACTATGTTTTATCAGACAGTACAATAGATTAAGAACAGGATAAAATATCACTGTGACCTAAAGCAAATAGACTATTCGGCCACAAGAATTAGCTCCCAGTTCTGCATGTTTCACCTTATAATATACAGAAATAAGCAAACTAATTAGTTGCAGGGATTTATAAGGTTTGTTTTTACTTTCTTTTCCCTTTTCTTTCCCACCTCAATGGCATTTCTGCTTCCTAGTTCATGCTTTAACAGACATATACACTAATAAATTTCTAGGGCTTTCCACCCAATATATTTAAGTATTTCTTCTTAGCATGACCCCATCATTCACCCCAGCTCACAAGAGAAGTGTTCACTGGCTGTCAGAACTGCCATGGTGTGTTTGGCTTACAAGGGTAAGAAATAATGGTACCATTCCGCAAATGAGTTGGGTGACTTCTGGCTTACAGAGTATCCTTCCTCTCTACACAGAAAGCCAGAGTACTATTAGAATATACTAATATTAAGTTCAATTTTGATAATTTATATTTTAGTTCTGGTGTATCAATCCCTTCTTTAAATAAAATTAAGACTGTCATCATTTACAGTTTGAATACCTTTATAGACCCCATTAAGGCTAATTCCAAACAACAACCAAAAAAAAAAACCATGAAATTATTTAGTTGAAAAAGTTTCCATCATTTATTCCTTGCATGAATCATTTAAAGACTTCATGTCAGCAACTGCAAACATTCATGTTGATCTCACAAAGAACAGACAATATATTATGCATGCTGCCCACTGGTTTATCCTTTGAGAAAGTCTCTTGCAGGCCACTTGCCAACATTGCCACTCACTGCCTAAAATATAAATAGAAGTGCTTCTAGAATTTGTAAGTAAATAATAATTACCAGTGGTTCAAATCAGCAGGCAGTTAAAACCCATATCCTCTGCAACATCAGCTGGTACCAGATGCTTTAGAGAAATGTATTTTTAAGTTGACTACTCTGAAGCAGTACATCCACTACTAAAACATCTTCCTAAACCCTTTCTTAAGATGGTATATCTCTTCATCATGTCTAAAACAAAATATCATCACACACACACACGGAGTCTATACAAATAGTTATTCACTTTTTAAAAAATCCTATTTGGTTTTCAATCGGAATAATTTTGTAGAAACAAGCCTCACAAACACTGCCTTTTCAGGAGGCCAATGACAACCTGCAAGTCACATGAATTCCATGAGACTCAGGAATAGGTTGCTCAGACAAGTTGTGGATGCCCCACAATTGGAAGTTATCAAGGTTACAGCTTTAAACAGCTAGTGAAAGATGACCCTGCTCATGGCAGGAAAGCTGGACTAGATGACCTCTAACAGTCCCTTCCAACCCAAACCATTTTAGGATTCCATGATTCTGAAGTCTGTACTTGCCAGTCTAACATCACTAGAAAGGTTTGCCTACAAAACAGAACAGTTAAATTTCTGAAGATCAGAACTCCTCAGGTTTTGTCCTAGGACAAATTCATATTTCAAGAAGGTAACTTCATTGTACAAGCAATTGTGTAAAACAATACACAATTATCCATGTGTGAATTACTTATAAGTATTTACAGAATCAGCATCTTAACATTTACGAAAAGAGTAATTTTTGCTTGAATTTCTTC
Organism: Drymodes brunneopygia; assembly: GCA_013400955.1. Lineage (NCBI taxonomy): Eukaryota > Metazoa > Chordata > Aves > Passeriformes > Petroicidae > Drymodes > Drymodes brunneopygia. The sequence continues at coordinate 199,514 of VZTZ01036863.1, read as the reverse complement.
ACAAGTAATGGAAAAGATAGGATGAATTTAAAATTGTTCTAAAGGCAGTTTTATTGCCACTATAATAACCCCACTGAAAAAATGGCTAGTTATTTTCCAATGAATAGTGCAATTAACTACTCTGTTAGTCAATCATCAGGATGATGTTTACTGCATTTGACAGAAAAAAAAAAAAGCCTAAAAAAATTCCACCCAAACCAAAATCCAACTAAATCAAAACTCTACAGCAGCAGTAGCTTGTACTATGCTATTTAACTGGCTTTACCTCAGTAGTTTAAATTTAAGAGTCAGCTTTAAGTAGAAATGCAGTAAGCGAAAATTGGAAAGAAAATTCCACACCTACAGCTGTCACCTAAAATTAAACACAACATTTCTCTTCAAATCTCAAGTGTGCTTCAAAAAGGAACCATGTGATCATATTTAGCTACTGCACTGTAGTTAAGAACATTTCATCCACAACAGCTAAACAAAGATTTCATTGAAACACATTAAAAAATTAGTAAAGGTGAAAACCAGGTGTAATTACTTACAAGTCTTTAATCAGTAATGATATATTTCATTTTAAGTGCAATCTATAACTTAGAAACATTTTATTTTTGACCCTGTTATAACTGGCAACATCGGCAAAATGAAATAAACTATACATATTTTGGAGGGTAAAAACTCCACCCTAAAACAGATGAACTAGTCTTAGGTAGAATAATTCTATGTAAAGATATGCATGCTATTGGAAGAGTACCAAGAAGACGATTTGTGCAAAACAGTAGGTGGTCTTAAACATCTCCAAGGAGATTGATTAAATTACTCCAATCCAGTTTAAAATGCTTATCATTTTACTGAGATACACACCAAACATGACAACAATATTCCATGTCTGTAGCATTTTTTTTAATAGAATTGGGTCAAATTTTAAAGTTGTTTTGTAGCACGTGAATTTTAAGGAACCAAAAACATTAAAGAGTAATTACAAAGCAATGTAATGTCACACACCACTTCTCATTTTAAAGGTCCTGTGTTATTTGGGTGTACTTATTTCAACAACCAGGATGAGGCACAAAGATTAGATATTTGGACAGAACTCTTGAAAGCTTACTTATTTTACTTGTATTAATATTGTTATAGAAACGGATTTACTATTTTTGGCACATATAAAATTAACTGCATGCAAGAGATTAAACAATATGAAAGTACTTACGAAATCAAAGTCTCCATCTTGAGGGACTTTCCAGTTATCAGGGAAAACATTTTTGGATATGTGATAAGGTTCATGCATGTTCTGATTACAGTTTTCAGGGCTTTTATTCTTGGAATCTTGTTTATCAAAGTAGTCCATGAAAGAAGGTCTTTGAACTTGTGGTGAAGTAGCATTTCCTTAGTTGAATGAAAACAGAAAAAAAAAAGGTAAAAAACTATTCAAAGATTAAAGAATTAATGCACTATAAACGAAACTTCACTAATTAATTTTCCTAGGGTTTGCAGAGACTAATACAGTCATCTGCATGTGATACAAGCCTCTGTTTGTCCCCTGAGGATCTTTGGCATAAAATCTCATAGTCAAAGTATGATATTTTTGTAGCAAGATACAACGTGGAGAAATGTTCAAGACATTTCAGAGTTGCACATACAAATAATATTAGAAGTTACTTCATGCAATATCAATTTGTTGTTATAGAGACTGAATAACATGAGGTGCTAAGCATCCCTTTGGGTGCTGAATGCCCCCAACTTCAAGGCCTGGTCCACAGGCACTTGTAGGAAAGGAACAGAGTTTCACTAAAGGTGGGATTTAATAATTATTTAGAAAAAGAACTTCCAAAATACAACTACCCAAATTGTGTCTAGATGTTGCTTAATTCATTACCAATGAAGAATCCCAGAAAATTACAGGACTACCCTCTACAGATGCCCTGTCTCCATAGTGTGGAAATCCTGGGGGATTTCTGTCATCACCTAACTGCTGCAAAAGTTTCATTAAGCAGATCAAGATCAGTATGAACTCCTGCTCCTTTATCCTTTTCACAAAACTAAAAGAAAAAAAAAAATCTTCAGTCCTAAACAACTGAAATTTGTTTTCATCTGTGGGATTTCAAAGCAAATTCATTACTAAGTAGCACAATAAATAAACCTAAATGTCACCTCAGAGACCATATTCTGCATAGCACTGACACATGGAACGTACTTGCTGGAAGTGTAACACATTCGACATGAAGATATATGAAATATATTTCCACAAATAGAATACGAAACAGGATGAAAGATTAACTAAGGGGAAAAAACGTAACACCAAAACCCAGACAAAACTATACATTTAAATTACAAGCATAACAAAGCAACAGGAATTTTTATTTTACATATTTGTTTTAACAAGTGACAACTGAAAATATCTTTTGAACTAGTGTTTAACACAAGATCCCCAGGACTTGCTTATCTCCTCCTCTGGCTTTACATTTGATTTTATTCATTCACTAAGTGGGTTTTTTCCTCCCTCTTCCACCTTTTATTTCATCGTCTCTTCCCATCCCCTTTGTCTAAAGATATTTTAATTCACTGTAATTTTGCTGCATGACCAATAGCAGCCTATTTTTTCATTACTGTTTATTTTTGTACTGCCATCTTTTCACCGACTCATCAAGGTCGGAAGAGATGATTCAAGATTATCTAGTCCAACCACCGACCTAGAAACACCACAATCACCACAACCATATCCCAAGTGCCACATCCAGACAGTTCTTGACACTTTCAAACATTCCAGAGATGTTGCCCCCAACACCTCCCTTGGCAGCCCATTCCTATGCTTACTCACTTTTGTGAAAAAAAAATTTCAAATATCAAATCTGAATCTCCCTTGGCAAAACTTAAGGCCATTTTCTCTCATCCTTTCTCTTGAGACATGGCAGAAGAGAAAAACCCCCACCTGGCTACAACCTCCTTTCAGGTAATTGTGGAGAGCAATAAGGTCATCCCTGAGCCTCCTCTTCTCCAGGCTAAATACCCCAGCCCCTTCACCAGCTCTGCTGCCCTTCTCTGGACACACTCCAGCACCTCAATGTCCTTCTTGTAGTGAGTGGCACAAAACTGACCACAGGATTCAAGGTGTGACCTCCCCAGGGCTCCAGCAGAGTGGGACAATCACTGCCCTGGACCTGTCTGCCACACTATTCTTGACAGAAGCAAAGACTGCATGTTGATTTATTGCTTCTTTTCTTTCTGCTTTTCCTAAATGTTTCCATTCTAGTAAGATTTCTTCTGGCATTTTTTAATGTGTCCTTCTGTCATGCTCTAAGCTTTAGTGAATTTGACTTCAGCTGCTTTCCTTCAACTCCACAATGCTTCCAACAATCAATCTGCTATTTCCATACACACCTTCTTTTCCTCACATTTTTAGCTGATTTTTCTCTCAGTTTTTGCCACAGCTTTTTTCATATATTTTTTCTAATCACAGATCACAGTTATCTCTACTCACCATCTTTTAATTGATAACAACTGTGACCTAGTAATTCAGTGAACTAAACTCCAGGTTGAATTTAACTGACCAGACAGCAGACACCTCTTCTCCAGAATCTCCCAAGTTTGCCCCCACTAAACTCAAGACCACTTAAAGGAGGTTTCTTGATCTCTTCAATGTGGGACTGAGGAAGGGATGACAAGTAAATAGCAGGGATGCCAAGCAACTACAGAAAAGAGCACTAAAGAGTAAAAACCATAGTCATAGAATGGGTTGAGCTGGAAAAGACCTTTAAAAACCATCTAAATCAAACTCCCCTTCCATGGGCAGGGACACTTTCCACTAGACCAAGTTTCTCAAAGTCCCATCATTCCCAGCCTTGAACACTTCCAGGGATGGGGAATCCACAGCTTCTCTGGGCAACCTGTTCCAATACTTTAACACCCTCATAGTAAGTAATTTCTTCCCAATACCTACTCCAAAACTGCCCTCTTTCCATTTAAAGCCATTACACCTTGCCCTATCACTCCAGGCCACTGTCAGAAGTCCCCCTCCAGCTTTCCTGCAGGCTCCCCCTTAGGTACTGCAAGGTCCTACAAGGTGTCCCCGGAACATTCTCTTCTCCAGCCTGAACAACCCCAACTGTCTCAGCCAGTTTTCATATTAGAGGTGCTCCACCCCTCTGATCATTTGGTCCTCCCCTGGATTTGCTCCACGTCGTTGTTTTGGGGGTCCTAGGGGTGAACACAGCATTACAAGTGGGGTCTCATGAGAGCTGAGAAGACCAGAAGAAAAATGGAAGAATCTAAATTTTAGAAAAATACACATTTAGAAAAGAGATCCAAGAGAAGACTGCAGTATGAAGAAGGAGGCAGAATTAAAAACAGAAATACAATGCACTTTCTTAGTACAAACTGCTCATTACTTGGTGATTGCTGCCCAAAACCCCTGAAAACTGTTTGTACCAAAAAGATAGGACATCACATTGCTGGCCTTTCACTACCAATTTTTTCTTTTGCTGAGATGGCTGTACTTAAGTTTCATCCCTAAAACACGGTTATAAACAAAAAGATTACCAGTGTCTCTGCTCAAAACCCTAAGTACCAAAATGTCGGCCCATTACAGGTAAGGCAGTCTCCATCCTCTCACGTATCAGGCAATACTAAAAATTTTCCAAGCACTGCTCACAAGTTTTAAAACTGTTTATAAACACCTTTCTTACACATGTAATAGAAGACTACCTACATACATAAAACAAACCAACCCCCATGAATTCCTTGCTAACAAATGTATATTATAGAAAATACGTCAACAGGACTGAAATTACTCCAAGGTAAGCACAGAACATTTATTTTTTACTTTGAGAACTTCTTTTATTTGTTTTGCTACATAAAAATTTAGAACTCACTCCTGATTTCAATTGAGCATAGAGTCAGTTAACCCAATTAAAAAGCAAGAGCTGCTTACCTTTACTGCAAATATAAAAACTCACACGCAAAACCAAAAATATGACTGCAAAATGACAGGACCAGATGCATTTCAACTTTTTTTTTGTTTCTTCTTCCAAAGTAAAAATGCCAAAGGATTTATTTACAAATTTATTTTTAAGGTTTTATTTTTATAAATAAATGAAAAAAGAGACACTGTTTCTACCTCTAGCTAACCTAACAGGTTAAGTGTTTGACAGGAATGGGTTGACATCTACCACTTTAAAGGCCATGTGAAAGCTCCTATCTCTTTTGTATTTACTTTATAAAACACTGGGGGTCTTTATGCCAGAGCAAACTGATAGAGGTCGCACCTTTTATTTTTTTTCAGAAATAAGATAATTTTGGTCTGAAAGTACTTTTTCTAACTTTCATGAATAACAGAGTAATGTTATTTTCTCAACCATCTTTCAAGAACCAAGAAACTTAGAGGTATAATACATAAAGATTCCCTTAAGGACAATTAATTCACTCATCTATTCAGTAAGTTACATTTGCCACAAAAAATCTACAGCACAGTTATCACTCCACAGTTGCACTGATAACCTATTGTGCAATAGCCTGTTCCATTCTAAAGCATTTGGATTTTTCAATTCTTCTAATTATTTGCTTTTCAATAAGCAATGATCATGTTTAAAAACGTTTTCCACATTTTCAATATTTAAGAATATCTGTCGCCTATCACCCCTACACTTGCCTACTGCAAAAATGGTTTTCGAAAAAAAGACTTATTAAAACAACAATCAGAAATTGCTGGCAAGCCATAGAACACAGAGAGTAACCCTGATGCTGAAAACACATTCTACCCCAGCAATATCCCTGACAGGAACACAGGCAATAGGGATGTCCCCAAACAGTTATGTAAGCAAGTTTCTTCCAAAAAAGTATGCCGAATAAAATGAATGAGGCAACGACATAACACAACACCAACTGTATGACATTGTTTCAAAAACATATCGCAAATAAAATAAATCATTCTCAACACACATTTCAAAATTAGGAGGAGTGCACACTCCGTTCTAATGCATGTTTTGGTAAAATTCAACTGATGTCATCTACCATGAAAAATTATTTTGTAGTGAAGCATTTCCAACAGAAAAGTATTATATTAATACCAAATTGATTTTAAACCAGTTAAAAAGGTCTGCTGTTAGTTAACAAGTAAGGTCAGCAGATGAGCGTGACCATCTCCTACAGAAGGGAGACTCCTACTGCAATTTCCTGGGAGGGTATGGATGCTGGTATTTTGTTTGTTTGGCATTTTGGAGTGGAGGGTTTACAATTTCCTGTGGACTGTCTGTAAGTTCTTCTCTCACTCTGTTACTACCAGGACACTGGACCTTTTCTGCAGCTGCATATCTACGGAGGAAAACTTTCTTCCTTTTGCCAAAAGCCACAAACTTCTACAGCCTTCCACATTCTGTGGATCTCCATCTACCACTCAACTGAGGAACATTTTCAGCTGCTTGGGAGGCAGTTAGGGATCTGGCTCTCCTGTCTGAAGTGCTTCTGTGAACATCCTGTCAGTATTTTCACTCCCTCAAAATACACTGCTTTGTCACTATTAGAGTCAGAAGCTGGAAAGCAATCAGCTTTCAGCCTTCTTGAGACCTGTATCTACCTGTGCTCTCATCCCTATTGCAACGGCTACCAGAGCTTATACAACATCATATCCTACCTCGGCTTTGTATTCCATACATTCCTACCACTACTCTCTCCCCCCACAAGGTGCCCAACAACACAGTGGCAGTAATTCTGGGAAATGGGAGACAGAAGCCTAGAATTTTGACCTCAGTCTCCAGGCAAATGCATCTAACAGTGAACTATCACGTAAAAAGCTGCCACAGCCACCTCCTTCAGCCATCTTTTAGGCAGGAATTGTCACTGTATTTTATGAGTGGGAAAGTTCTGCCATTAACACAAAGCTATTAAGCAACCACCGCAGAGAATTAGAGGTCAGGCTACTGGGAACCACAAGGAAGCAGAAGTAGAAACTGTATCACCAGTTACTCCCGGAGCAGCTGGGAGCCTACCACAGGACAGATGTAAGAAATGTTTGAGGGTACAGAGCTGTGTAACAAAGTGGTTACTGAGTTCACAGTTTTTCTATCACAGTGACTTACACACCCAAGTCTTCATTCTGTCTGAGGCCTCATTCGATCTTCTGTTTGTTGTATGACATATCTATTTACCAGAAATGATTGCAACTGGCATTTAAATGGAAAAGCCACATAATTTTCAACTTGCTGAAGCTTTCAGAGACTTTTTGAAGGGCTATGAAACCAAGTTACAATTTTTAATAGGGAAAAGTTTCCAGCACAAAACACTGTTTTGCTTCTTAAGAATAAGACATGCAAAACTGGTTTAATGATTTTTGATCTTTTTACCCCACTCTCTGGAAAAAAGAAAAAATATTCAATGATACTGTTATAATCATGGAATACGCTGAGTTGGAAAGGACCCATCAGGATCATCAAGTCCACTCCTGGCCCTGCGTAGGATACCCCAAGAATCACACCATGTGCCTGAGAGCATTGTTCAAACATGTCCCATTAGTCCATTCCAGCCAAACTACACTTTATTTCTGTTTTTAGCAAAATAAAGACAATCCACATTAAACCAGCATTTTGCAACAGCTCTCAAAGGAAGAATTTTGCCAACAACATTATTTAAAAAAAAATCCACAGTTTTAAAATATACTACTAGTAGTGACATAAATTAACAACTTTATTACCAATCACACAAAATGGCTTGAGAACCAACACAGACCTGTAAATATCTATCTCCTCTTTATACATACATATACAGGACTAAAGCACCAGTACACCTATGTATGGCACCAAACAAACTATCTTATTGGGGGCACAGTAAACATGCTTGACCAAATCTACATCCATGAAGTACCAATGCCCAGGTTACAGCACCACTGAAACCAGCCAATAATTAAGTTTCCTTACGAAATTCCTACTGGATTTAGGTCATAAGTTGTTACAAAACACGTAGCACAAGCTTTTGCTTTTCAGCTGAAAAAACAGCTGTAGGATTTAGGCATTTCTAAGCGTTTTGAAGCACCACTCTAGAGCTATCCAAGCACACACCTCATATCACAGAGGAGACTGACTTACAGTATCAAACAATCCCTTACCCTGGATGCTGAAATCATTAAAAAGTAATAAATAAGCCAGCTCCTGAATTCTTCTATCAACATGTAGGTTCTACAGCATGGTGCATGTCCCACTGTAATCAAAAATACCATTATACAATAAGACCAGAAAGTTGAGCAAGTAAGTGCTGGAACCAAACCTTTTGCCCGACAGCTGAATGATTAAAACATCACTTGCCTCAGGCTACCTCCAGTTTGCCAACTTTGCTGGAGTTACACTGCTCAAGACAGACATCTGTGCAGGGTGGGGAGGACAGGGAAGGAAACGTGCTGTCCCAAAGACCATATTCTTATGTTTGATTAGAAGGAAGAATGTGTTTCAGAATTACACTGACTAAACCTAAAACATTCATGTCTTACAGGGCAAAAAGTAATAAAACAAAAACCTGATTACTTTTCTACATTCTAGCTGCCAAATGCCATCTCATGAGTTCTCTGTCCTCTTCTTTTAGTATATTCATTAGCAGCCACAAACTATCTAGAAGCTTCACTAAAGTCTGAAGAAAAGTTAGAAACCCAGAATAAACCCAAACTGCTCTAAGAGACAACTTGTTTTCCAGCCCGAAGTAGATGGCATATATAAATTTAACAGGGAAGAAAGAGGAGGGGGAATGTTACTGAAAAGCAGAAAAGAGAACAACCACAAGTACTCTTGGTACACCAGAAAGCCCTAACACTAAGCCATGCTGAAAAACCACAAGGGGAATGTGAGGAAGCTGGTCTGAACACTAGTCTCTCCACCGGCATATGAAAAAGCTTCTACACAAAAATAAGTAAAATCTAGGCAACTGAACAAAAGAAGTAATATTTCCATCATTCTCACTCTTTCCTCTGCTCCACATTAAACCTCCTAAAGTCAAGTTCCTCCCAACTCTCCAATGTTCTTCATTTTCTTTCCTGCTTCCAGGTACGTACCACAGAGTCTCTGTTCACAGCATGCACAAGCATACCAAGCAAGACAGCACAAATGTTGTTTATTACTAGACTGTATAATATATGTTGGGGTAGAAGGACAGGCCTTTTTTTGTTCCAAATCCCAATTTTATCTGGGCACAATTCCCTATTTGTGAAAAAAATATGGTTTCAGTTATTTTCTGTCATGGCTCCCAGAGGCCTCTAAGCATGGGTACTTATAAATAAAAACATATTATTGTTTCTTATTTTGTCCTTGAGCAGGGAAACAAAAGGCAGAAGGAAACAAAACATGAAACTAAACACAACAGCAATTAAATAAAAAGTTTGTCATAAATATTTTGTGTCTCTAGGAAGGAAATGAAATCCCTCTTCCATAGTTTACTAAGTTTATTTCTCCAAGCTTCTTGCTTGCAATGTTCTATTATTCAGTAGTATCAAAGAGCACTTTTAAGATAAATAAATCATTCTGATTTATTATAATCAAATCACACAAACATCCAGGAGATGCCTACTTTGCCTATAAAGGTACATCAGAAAAAGCAACCAATATCCAAAATCTTGTGCCTTTATTGAGAACAAAGAAGCACAAAATCTGTGGCTGCCTTTCAGAGACAGCAAGGATGTTTATATCCCTTCCTAGTGATATTGCTTTAGGAACCTTGCTATTGCTCCTGTTTCAGCCAATAGCACAACAATCACAGAACCAGAGGACCAGCTAAAGAGGGCATGATTTGTATCTATTTTTAGTTAAGAGTTGTAGAGGTCCCATTCTCGACTTATTTCTAGTTTTTAATGCACAAAATGCAAATAAGGGTACCTAATGCAAAATACAAGCAATTTTAGCATGTAAGTGCTGAAACCAAACCTGTGGCCTGACAGCTGAATGAGTAAACCATCACGTGTCATGAGGCAAACTACCTCTAGTTTGCTGGCTTTGCTTTGCCGCAATTACAGGGCTCAAGACAGTCATCTCTGGGAGAGGAGGGAGGGGAAGGAAACCTCTCACCTGTCAAACAAGACTATTCTTGTTTGAGAAGAAATAAAAATAGGATTAAGACATATACTGACCAAATGTCCAGGTATAAAAAGGCAACTAGCTAGCTACAGATTGCTACTGGAATCCATTACACATCGAAAATAACAGTACATTTTAAAAGCAATGTCCCCATCAGACAAATAAGACACAGACAGAGTGCAATGCAAACCCAATGCCACACTTTTGTTCTGTTTGGTGTAGTAACAGGTATTTCCTCTCAGCACATATAAAAACTACATGGATAGCATGGTGCAATTTGGTATACTACTTTTACAGAACTTATAAAGACTGATTTGTCAAGCTGCATAGAAACTGCACTAAACCCTAATTCATAATACTTCCACCCTAAGAATTTATTCCAAATTTTTTCATACTATCTTTCCCCTTTCTTTTTTTTTTAATCACTCAGCTGAGAACTCTAAAGTAAAAACAAAATATGACCCAAAACAAACCATAAAAAAGCCAAACAAAAAAAAAAATCTACAAAACCCCTTTTTTCCTTCCAACTTCCTGTACACAAAAAAAAATTCTGCTTTGCACTTCCAACTAATATTGAGCAAATTACATCAGGTATCTACATGCAAACACAAATGTAGTTTTGTATTTGCTAGGAAACACTCTACAAATTTATTTATTTGGCACTGATCTCCACTCTTGAGATATTAGCTCTCTATATTACACACAAAACTCCCCACACCCCCCCATAATTGCCTGGAGTTAAACATTACATTGCGCCTCAGGAAATCAGGCAGCTATAGCCTGGAGTTACAGTCATCCATTGATGCTGCCTATTCAAGCAAATAATTCTATTAAAATTCATGGACCTCAATCTGCAATAGTCTTCAGCCAAACAATGAGCATACCAGCAAGTAAGTAGGTAAATTAACTCTCTTTAAAATGTGTATTTATGAATATTTCAGTGTAAGTTATAATTTTACACATAAAACATTCATAATTTTTTTCTCTTTGTTACATACTCCCTCACATGTTGCCAAAGTCATTTAGAACTTTTAACTTAGGTTTAAACAATCTTTTCCTTAAATCAACCATTGCTGAATTACATTCCAAAAAATATCCAAACAATTATTTGCTTAAAAAATACACATCTGCTAAGTGATCATGAGTTACAAAATCATTTTGCAGCAAAATATATTACTGATTGCTGACCCCAAAGAGAGTCATGATATATTCCCAGGACCACAGCAGGCTCTCACATAATCACATCAGTTTAGCTACAAGGAAATGGTCCAAACATATGTGGGACAGGAGACAAAGACAAGCAGTAAAAGGGACAAGTCACAGAAGGACAATTTGAGAGTCCGCTAGAGAAACTTAGCAAAGCATCAAAACCAGACTTCTGCTTTGAATCCCCCACTATAGTCAAACTTTTTCTTCACAAATTATAGAGTGCTTGGAGACACATATACCCCCTCTCCCTGTTTTAACCACAGAACTTGACACCTGAAAGCCTTTCATGATACAACATTGTCATGCAGCACAAGAAAACACACTGTCAGAAGAAAGCAAATTAACAACATACGTTTCATGGTCCCATCTTCCTCTTCATCATCATCACTGTTTATTACCATGGTCCCCAGGTCTGATTCCAGCATGGTGCTGTTGTGTTCAATCATTGTCTGAGCACCTTCACTCATTGTACTGGTGGCTCTCATGGTACCAGCGCTCTCTGAGTTCGTTTTCACCATGGTGTGAGAGTCCAACTCATCTTCATCCTACAGGGAAATAATTTTCCAGAACACAGCAGATCATTAAAACAAAACAAAGATAAGATGCAATCACTTACTGATTAGTTTTTTATCTTTATGTGACCTAGTTGTAATGCTGGACTTCCAGGCTTAAAACTTCAAAAGAAATCACAGAATAAAAAGTCTTCCATACAAAGAAAAATAAAAACTCTTCTTTCACACAGATGCACGGCAGGGTAAGTATAACATGGCCCACACACTCAATTTGCATTAGCATTCAGTTTTGAGTTATCTCCATGATTTTCATGACCCACTTCATCTCTCTGGGTTCCAAAAACCTAAACACAATTTACAGAAAGCAATTTTGCTGTTTTGCAAGGGACTGTCACTAAGGGTGCTCACCACCCCTAACTTAGGATCATGCCCAGCACCTGACATTACATACAGAACCCAGACAACAGGCTCAATTTAGCTACTAAACAATCTTCAACAGAATTTTTCGAGTCCCCCTCAGAAACAAAAAACCTACTTGACTTACTTCAAGTGTTTACTGTCATTTTAAAACGTTTGTTACAAACATGAGTAAATAACTTGTTAATACTACACATAAAAACAGCCCTTGAGCACATACTTACCCACTAAGTGTGGAGGAGATAATATCAAAGAGATAGACAGCAGCATTTTGAATCAGTAACAGTAATGGGCCAGGAATTTGAAACAGAGCACTAATGACACTCCAGTTAACGAAACGTGAAATTCATATGGAATACCAGTATTTGAAAACATTAATGGGAAATTCCATTGGTTTCCAAAATCTGATTTAGATTATATACACAACATCACAGCATTTCAGGAATAATGTGATGGACTGTGACGGTACACATTTTCTGTGTGAATAAAATCTATTACTCAAGGAAAAAAAAATTTAGACATTCTCATTTGTTGATTAAATATAAGTAATAATTTCAATCACTGTTAAGTTACTCTTGGTCAATTTGTTATCTTTTAAATACAAATGCTACTTTCACCAGTTTTATAGCCATACATGTATCCATTTCTTCTATTAGGTCAAAACTTCATTTGAGCTCCTTTATAACTGAACTCTATCCCTGTTAGCAAAATATTGTAGCTACATAGTTTGAAAGACTATTGGATTACCCTTTTATTTTTTTAAATTTGCCCCTTACAAATAACATGCTATTGTTAGATAGAATCATAGAATTGTTTAGGTCGGAAAATACCCCTAAAATCCTCAATCCAACTGTTAATCTGGCACTGCCAAGTCCACCACTAAATCATGCCCATAAATGCCACATCTACAAGACTTTTAAATACATCCAGGATAACATGTAACATTAAAACCAGACTTCACCCACTAACAAATTTCCCTTTCTTCTTAAATCTTTGCATTGCTTTATAGATTTTAAATGTTTAATTAGAAAGAGACTTGTAAGTGCAGAGGCTGGAGGGGGACAGACACAGAATGGGACCAGAAAAAGTGAAGACAGACTCAAAGCCCTGCAAGGTCTGGCACTTTTTTTTCTCACTAAACTCCTTCCTTTCCTTTCTGCTCACTCCCTGGCATGGCAGACAATTTGCCTCTCACACATGTGCACGAGACAGCTACATGGCCCAAGTGCCTGTTTCACCAAGGGCTGGTCTAGGCAGATACAGAGAATTGAGTGCAGTAATACCAGCTCCTGAAAATTATTCTATTACATTTCAACTAAGAGTTACAAAAGCAGATTTAATTTTGATATAAAAAGTCTGGCTAATAGCATACCATAATGAAGCCAGGATACAGACCTAAACAGATTTAAATTAAAATTCCAAATGTCAAAATAATCATTATTTTCCTGACTAAAATTTGCAAAAAAAATACTTGAGCTCTTCATTTGCATTCTTTATGGGGGAGGGTTTTAGTTGCATTCTATTTAGTACCCTACCCTTTAAAAAACTGTGATATTCCCAAAGATACAGACAGCTTACAGCCACAGCACTAGGCAACTGTGCCAGTAAAAAAATGAAACTATTTTGGCACTGCTCCCCCTGGTGGCAACTTTAATTTTCTTTACTTTCTACCACCAAATATTACTGTTAACCCCAGCACTTTCCATGAATTGCATTTTTTTCCTTCTAAAAGGGTACTCAGGAAAAAAAAGTAGTTTTGCATCGCATTTTTAAAGTGCCAGAACAGTTAAACTACAAGTGTTTCTTTCAGTACTGCAATATAATGTGAAACTGACTCACAGCATGCTGATGCTTCACCTATTAAGCACTACAAATCTGGCATCTCTAATATACAGGCAGGCAAATCTCTGAGTTTAAGGCATAGTTACATTTGATTTACAGACTAGCTTGACTAATATTAATATCCACTTGCAGTGCATATGGCCCTAAACTTACCTAAGCTAAAATAAGAAACTCAACAAATGCCTTCCTGGAGCTCAAACTTTTATTTTAGAAGTTAGTGGAAAAAAGTGATGGCTAACAAAATGAACAAGTATGAAATGGAGTCCTAAGTTACCATTTTCATAACTTCTGCTCCATTGAAAAAATGATCTTTTATTTCTTCAATCAAATCAAGTATCTAGGCTTGGTCCAAAGAATAGTATTTCATTTTCCAGTGTAATAGTGCCAAAAGCCTTTATCTTAGTATAGTCCTTCAGCAAAGAGAACAGTTATCTTTTAGTACCTAGGAGACTAATGATCACAAAAGCCCATCTTAGTACTAAAAGAACAGTTGTCCCAAAAAGGGAAGTACACAGCAATTTTAATGAATGGGGCTCCTTATATCAGGAATTATGTACTGAGACAGAACAATATAAAACTTATTCATGGCCCGAGCATGCCCCAGAATAATTAATTTTGTAGCTAACACAGATTGCTTCCAGAACTGTCATTCCAGTATTTCTCACAAATATGAGATGTAGCTAATATGGCAGTAGACTACACTGGTTCTGAAAAGGTAACTTTATAAAAATATGCAGTGGATCCAAGTTATGGAAGTGCATATTTACATGACAGATGAAAGTGGTTCCTCCATACAAATTCTGATTCATGCTTTACAGTTCATAAATATTGGTGTAGAACCTGTGATCTGTTGTTAAATAAGGTAAATACACTGATTAAATAAAAACAAACACAATCTCAATTTTAACCAGGAAAAAAATAAGAAGTATTAAAGCTGAAGTGTCTTGTTCTCATACCGTTTATGAAAACAGACCCAAGAATCTAACAAGAAAAACAACACTGGAATTAAACTGTCTGCTCTTCTCCTGTGTACAAGTTACAAGCACCAAACTTGTATTTGGAAGGAGTTTCTGTTACACCACTATACAGGAACAGAAGGTACACACAAGTGAGAACTCTAAAATCTCTTGAAATGCTACAGAAATGACAACGGACAACAGAAACTCTGAATAACATCATAATGTAAAGTACAAGTAAAATACCAGCAATAACCTGCAATCCTGTAAGACTAACTCTGCAGATCACCTTATTTACCAAAATGTTATAAACAAAATCAACCCTTAAAGCATAAAAATGCAATCAAACAGGTTTGATTATCAGGATAGAAAATTCAAAAATACTTCAGCAGAAAATACACACAAGACTTCATGATATGCCTTTAAAATAAAAGAGCTCATCACACAAGAAATTTTCTCAGACAAGTTGGCCTTGCAGATCATACCTGAATCTACATCATTACACAAGTGAATGAGCCAAGGTGATAAAGATCAATGGATTTTTCTGTTGCATTTTAAGCATCAGTAGGGATGCAGACTGATAAAAAACTAAACCAGAGAAGCAAATACGGCAGCAGTTACGTTTAGAATCTCTCTGCCTATGGTTTGGCTTGTAAAAAGAACACTAGAGGGCAGCAAAGACGGCCAACTCAGCTGCAAGGTATTAAAGGAAGATTTACATGCTGGCAAAATTTAGTATCCTGTAAAATAATTTCATTTACTATTAACACCTCATCATCACCTTTGAAAAATGTTGCTGCAGTTACAGCTATCTTATTTTAAAGCACTGTAGTAGCTACATAAACACATAATACAGTTTAGTCAAGCACAAGGATTTTGTAAAAGCTCCTACCGTACAAAGCCAAACTTCAACCTGAGTATATGATTAATAGTGAGCACACAAAGCTTAGACCCATCAGTAAAACAGGTAAAAACTTAACTTTCAGCACACAGTCAAATCCCATCCCATTCAACAGACACTTGTCACAAAACAGCACTTAAGCTTGTTTACTACCTCCAGGTAATTGATACACCAGGTAACGACGTTTTGCTGCGTGCTCATACCTCCCCATGTTTTTTCTTCCTTTAATCAGTTTCTGGCTCTACACTGCTGTGGATTTTAACAATATGTTGTATTTCTAACTTCAGGACACTTAAAGGACTGCAACCTAATTTAATTAACATATGTGTCAACTGTTCTTCGGCACACAAAAATGGTTGGAAAAGAGAAAGTTTTAACATTTTTATGCAAAACTACATGTGTATATATATATATAGCTATAACATATACATGCAAACACATGAAGGAAGCATGCAAGCAAATATAAAAACCTTCAGAAAAGTACAGCAAAGTGTATCACATTTAAAATATAGATAACTCATCTGATTCACTAGTTCCTTTACAACAACACTATAAATATTGTAAAAATAAAAATGAGTAATTACAGCAATTATTTCTTAGAGTCTCAAAATAAAGATGCCAACTTCTCATAATTAATACAGGATTAACCAAGTAAACTTTTGTATGAATGAATAAATAATCCTACATAGAGGAACAATTGATTATCGACAGTTGGCTCTGGTGTTAGTAGTTGTCAACCAAAAAGTGCCCAAGAAAAAGAAGGGGAATCACTGAAGCAGTAATTTCTTGATTTAATACTCTAAAAGACTTTAAATATTTTTCACATCATAGAGACATGGAAGTGTAAAAGAAAACATACAGAGAGCTACTTGTTAGCTCATTCCTTTAAAGATCCACAGAAACAAATATTTAGACATGTTTTCTGTGAGCTGCCAGGCAACGAGTTACTTTACATTCCCCATAATATAGCTGCCCAGCCTCAGCATCCACTTCACATCACACTTCCAAAAATGCACCAGGAGAGACTGGTCATGTCTCATAATGCCTAAACTAACATTTCAACTTTGATATTGGGATTAACCTTCTGTAGAACACAACACTTGCGATTTTTGCTTAATTAAAAAAACCTGCACAACTACCTCAGCACCTATCAAAACATGTCAGTTTGTCAGAAGGCGTTCTCATCACATGAGCAGCTCTCATAACAGGCATAAAATCAATTCTGGGCATGCTGTTTATAATGATATTATATCACTCAGGAAGGATACAGACATTAAGACTGTATTCAACCTGGGCGTTTATTTACAGCTCTATAATACAAAGTTTTGAACAGCAACAAATATTTACATTACAATTGACAACTTCTCATGCTATAAAATGTTCACAGATGGTGGTGACAAAGAAAAATAAGAATCAATTTCTACAGATGTGACTCTTCCTCACTTGAAGGACAACTACATGAATTGACCCTGAAAATTAAATACATAATTGTGAAAACTTTGCATCTGATTATTTCTCCAAACCCATACACTCCATTCCACTTCCAGTTATGCAAGTCACTTTTGAGTGCCCTTTACTATACAATATATGACTTTAAGAAGGTATTAAAGCACATAAACTTATTCAAATGTGACTGTTAGGGTTAAAACAGGTTTCCTAACATAAGAAACTTCACAGTTAGAACATTTCACACCTTTCTTCTTGATGGGTCTCAAATACTGTACTAGTGAGTAACGAGCAGAACTGCTCACAGTTTACATAGGAAATTCTTGGGGGGTCAGATCAATAAATTCAAGCCCCTGACAGGTTAACTGAAACCATTCTTTTTCAATAATATATGGACTCAATTCACTGCCCATGAGACACCTTTACCATCAATAGACTCTACTTAACACTAACACCTATATTTGCTCTTGCTTTTAAATGTTGTTAAATAGGCATTTCTCAAAGTTTGAGTCTGTTTTTGCATTTCTAGAGTGAGGACTTTACAATAGTTTGAGTTGGAAAAAATCCATTTTTGAGGTGTTATTTTTCAAACTTTAAGTGCCAGGTGGCTATTACTTTGCAACTGAACATTGACTCTCATTCTACACACAATCTAAAAACATTTATAGATATTAAAATAAGAAGAAATATATGCATTACATACTGTCACTACTACTACATGAGGTAACATAGGGATAGTCGTTAGCTCTTTCTAGGACTGTTGCCTTCACTGCAGACTTATCAAGACCCGTATTATCATTTGAACTATAGGATCATGTAGTCATGTAAACTACATACAAGCAGCCCTGTATTTCTTATGGGGTCTGTGAAACCCTGATACATAAGGAAGAGGAATGTGCAAGGGTTATTTACCATTATATTTAAATGCTGGACTGCTGACTTCATCCACTACCAAACTGTATACCAATTATATCAAACTGGTAGTCATATTATCTGCTTCCCGTTTCCAAAAGGAAAATAATAAACACTCAGAAGTGCAGAAAGAATTGGTTTATTCTTTTTCTGGCAGTTCCACAAACAAGTTCCAAATTAGAAGAAAGACACAATCTTGGAGTTTATTTTCAAATTATACATTATTTCAGACTGAAGGGGGGGGTTGGGAGGTTGACTGTTTCTTTTTCTAATATGACAAACACAGATATTCTAATGCTTTCATTTTATTCTTCTAGATTTTGATCCTCATTTTCTTTAATAACTTGTGAGTCCACTGGTTAATCTCTGCCTAATATGCTTAAAAAACTAAAATCAGAATTTCCACTTAGTTCAGGTTTCACTTACACCTACATGTTGTTTAGTTTTCTGCTACGCAGTATATGAGCGATATGCATTCAAGAAACACCTTACAGAAAAGGTCTCTAATTAAAAAGAAAATGGTAACAAAGAATCACAGAATGTTTTTGATCGGAAGGAACCTTAAAGACCATCTAGTCCAACCCCCCCTACCATGGGCAGGGACACCTTCACCTAGACCAGACTGCTCGAAGTCCCATCCAACCTGGCCTACACCACTTCAGGAATGGGGCATCCACCTGTTCTAGGGTTACACACCCTTTCCACAAAGAATTTCTTCTAACATCTAATCTAAATCTACCTTCTTTCAGTTAAAAGCCATCACCCTATACTACACACCCTAGGAAAAAGTCCTTCTCCAGCTTTCTTGTAGGCCTACCTCAGGCACTGGTACAAGTTTACACTGCTGTTTCCTGGTTTGGCTGGGCTTGCTATTCCGGCTGATCAGAACCTTTGGTGACAGCAACTGGACAAGATTCTGGTGTTATCTCTCAGATGGATCTGTTATTTCTTACAGTGATGTACTGCACCGAAACTGGTGCAAGACATAGGAAGTCTGTATCATAACCAAACAATTATTAAAACCAGTCCAGAACAAAATTTGTTCTGCATTGTGACACTCAAAAGATACTCATAGGTCATTCCAAAAACTGTTTTTGTCCACAAGGAAATCCCTCCTCACCTCCCCATCAATATTCTTCATTTGAATCACTTGTACCCTTGCTTTTTCTATTAAAGCTAAGTGTCTCCAAACTTTTTTCACTCAAGGCTTACCATGCAATACAAAATCATTGGGTGTGCATTTACTGGTAGCAAAAGTCACACTTACTACCAAATACCACCAGTTTTAACAACTGTTAAATATTTAATCCTAACTACAAATCTTATCACAAATTATTTCTTGAATTATAAAACTGTGTGAAAACTTAGGGAACTAAAAAATCTCAGTATAAAAAATACACAAAATTATTTTTTATAGTAGGTGCAAAAATCTTCTTTTACTTGATCTTTTTATAATGGGAAACTTTTGAAAATGTTTCATCCTTCAACATAAACTTTACAGTAGAAACACCTGGACATCCTCTTGTCCCTTACAAGATATTCTTGCATGTCTCTTAACAGCCCCTGTAAAAATAATTTGGTATTATTTATTAATATTAGTTAATCAATTACAGCCTGGAAGTCAACAT
>VZTZ01036863.1:103991-179635 GCA_013400955.1 Drymodes brunneopygia | reverse complement strand
AAAAAAAAAAAAAAAAAGGAGTACACAACATCATGTAACAAAGGATGAGAAAAGCATTCTGAAATTCCGAAAATCATTCTGAAAACTGCTGAAGTCTTTACCCAGACTCTCTCACCCTTCTCTTGTTGTCATCTTAAAGTCTCAGCTAGTGGTACCTTCTCTCAAGGGAACACTACAAAGCTTCATTTTTCCAATTTCTCCCCTTTTGTCCTTCACTGTGCTGAAGTCATGCTCTTCTTTCTATTTTTCTACTACCTTTCTTTTCTGAACTTAGTCTCACTNACTTGTTAAATAAATAGTTTTTTCCACTTTTCTCTAAGGAAGTCTTTTCCCGAACCGGTGTGGGGGAGGGGTGGCTGGAATTAGCTTTCCTACAGGAGACCCCCCCTCAGAGGTTTCCTCCTAAATTTGCCCTAAACTAGGACACACTCACAAGCCCACTTTTCATGGCTTTCTCCTATTCTGTCACTCTGTTCAGTCCTGAGAAGTCAGCTCTGCCTCAAATTTGCCTCTTCCCTTACTCATCTGTGAAGTTTCCAAACCTCTACTCTCTTCTCACATGCTGTGCTACTACAGGCAGTGCTGCCTCCACCTCTCGGCAAGGCTGGCCTCTAAAACTCCTCTACATCATGATCACAAAAAAAAAATTGAGCAAGGTATGCAAATGCTGAGCTGTCAACTGCTCTGACCTTCTGCCTTATCTCGAAGAGCAATTTCTTCAAGCAGAAGTTGACTTCTGTTTCTGGGTTTGTTGATGCTCATGCACTGATATACGATTATAGCCCCTACAACTCTGTTAGTGTAAGTAAAAAAAAAGACAGACTTAGCATTTCCAGATAATACAACTGCACTTATTTTTAAGAGCAAACCAACCTTTTAGCAAAAGTGGCTAATTGGACAAATTAGGCACTGCATTAAACAAAGTTGCCAGGAGGTGCAGGGAGGCAAGCAATTCTTTCCTTCTGCTCCACACTGCTAAGGCTGCACCTGGAATGCTGGGTCCACTTCTGGGCTCCTCAGAATGAGAGACATGTACATCCCAGAGACAGTTCAACAAAGGGCCACAAAAATCATCAAGGGACTGGAACATCTCTCCCATGAGGAGAGACTGAGAGAGCTGGGACTGCTCAACCTCGAGAAGACAAAGCTCTTAGGGGACCTCATCTGTATGTGCAAGTATCTGAAAGGAAGGTGCAAAGAGGATGAAGTCAGGCTCTTTGCAGTGGTGCCCAGTGACTGGAGAAGAGGCAATGGGCATATCATGAAACACATGAGGTTTTCTGAGAACACCAGGAAACACTTTTAGTACCATGATGGTGACTGAGCATTGGCATGAGCTACACAGGGAGGTTGTGGAGCTTCCTTCCTTGGAGGTATTCAAAAGCTGTCTGGACATAGTCCTGGGCAGCCAAACCTCAGTGGCCCTGCTTAAGTAGAGGGGGTGGACAAGATGACCTCTGCAGGTACCTGCCAACCTCAACCATTCTGTGATTCTGTTTTCTCAGCCCTGTTAAACAAAGATCCTCCTACTACTTTCAGATTTGAGGCACTTATGTTCTATACTTAGCAACAAGCTGACTTTTGCTGTCTTTTTTATTTCATAACTTGTTCCCTTACTGCACCACAAGAGCTCACAGCAGAATTCCCAACTACTACAATGGTAACACAAATAACAGATTGCTGCTTCAATCCTGGATTTGAGGTTCTTTTATATTAAACACTAAATGGGGGGAAGTGTGGAGGAAAGGAGTGTGGGGGGTGGCAGAGTGGGGAGTGTAGTGTTACATTCTGACTTCTGTACCCATGCAAGAACTATGACGAGTTGCTAAATGCTGCCTCAGTTGAGGTGAGCCAAACTTGTGTTACACCCTTCCAACGTAATAATGGGAGAGGGAGGTGTACACCACATCCTTAGCTGGCATGGACAGTGTCTGGCAATGGGATCTGAACCTCAGACTAAGTAATTACATGTCATGCCTAATTTTGAGTTAATGCAAAAGACATCAACAATGCCCAAGCATCTCCAGTTCAGGCAATAGTATAGATGAAAGCAAGTCAGTAAAGATATTATATTTTTATGTCAGTAATAAATCAGTCTCTTAAATCAACTTATTCAGTAAGTCAAGTCACAAAAAAAGAACTCTGCATGTCAAGTCACACACAGGAAAATTTCCTAATGTAAAAAAAATAATTGCAGCCTTCCCTGCTTGTTACTGATTAAGCAAATACAATTCAGAATAAACCACCTTTATAAAAACAAGCTATCAATATTCTTAGAACACACTCTTAGAGAAAAAAAATGCAGCCAACCACACGCATTGTTGGAGATACAAAAGATTGCACAGAATCTGCTTGAAAAGTATTCCTTTATATAGATCATCACACAACATAATCCTGGAACAAGGATTCTACAATTTGCCATAGGACAAACTGCATTTACTGCACTGCTCTTTTCTGTTTGTGCAAAGCTGTAACATTCCAGTCTCCATCTTCTCTTGGTGCTCTTCCTGAATGACCCTGGTACACATTGCATGTGTGGCAATACACTTCTTTGAAGCACATTCTGCTGAACTGCACAAGACTAACTTGAAATAAATTATGTAGGGAAGAGTAATAATGCCAGCAACACAGACTTAATCTTAACACTACCAAACAAATCTAAATGCAACCTACTTACCACACAACCTGCTTCTCTCCTCAAACATATGCTGACAATGTCATGTGAAGAATGAAGTGCCATCACCATTTTCATGTTACTTGGTTCAAACTACACTGCAATCGCTGCTACTGAGTGTCGTCACTAACTATTCTGTGCATTAGACTTCACAAAAAAACCCAAGCAAACACCAAGCAAAGTGCCCTGAACTAAAAACTAAACCACTTGTCTAGAAGTCTACCTGTGAAAGTAGAACCTTAAACAATTTGGGGGCTTCTAATGTTAGTCTGAATAGCTGAAGCTGACATGGTTTCTTTTCCCACTTCCTAGAAAAGCTTTTTATTAAGACATCTCATGGAATAGTGCTGAAAGCTGGCTTATACAGCTTTACTCATAATTAAGAGTGGAATACTCAGAATTGATAGGCTTAAAACCAAACAAAAAACTGGTTAAAAAAAGTATTTGAACACAACTACAGGAAGTAGGGGAAAACCAGCAACTTATCTGGAAAGTATAGATGGTTACAGGAAAAATGGGTACACACCGAATTTTCTTCTTCCTCTTCTAGTTCTCTCTGCTGCTCCTCATGTCGCTTTGCCTTTATCTCCATAGCTTCGGTGATCAGGTCCCTTAAAATTGAAACTGGCTTAGCATTCTTAATAAATGTATGCTAGGGGAAAAAAAATCATTAAAATATGTAATATCGTTACAGCAGTTGTGCTTCAGATTTAATTACAAGTCTTATTCAACACCACAGATTTCAGCAATAAACAGTATCGTACATTACACAATAACCAAAATCTACACCAACACAACACACAGTATCTTTCAGCTGCTTCATAACTAAAATTTTACTTCAACTATTTTTAATAACTGCAAGCCTTCAGCAATGTAATCACTTAATAACTTTAATAACTGAGGATATAATTTTTCAAAGAAAACATGCAGTAAGTAGTAAATAGAGTGGTGATGATCTGACACAGAAAACCAAACTTTTTCAGATATTCAGTTTCATAATTTAAATTGAGAGCATAAATTAGTGGCTCTAACCAGAGCAACTGTGGGTGCTTACTTCAACAAACCTATACTTTAAATGTCATCAAATATTTCTTGATCCATGATGCTGAACCATTGAACCAGTAAAAAAACTCCTACTTTTAGCAAGAAGTTTAATTTTTAATTCAAGGTCATTTAAAACACTTCTTCATTTAAGGCAATGTGCATGATACCATTTGCACATTTTTCTGCCTAATGAACACCTGCTGCTAGAAAAAACCTGATTTTTGCATTATTATATGCAAATACAATTTAGGCAAAATGTAACTAAGCACTTCAGAAAAATATTAAATATTTAAAAACTGTTCCATGAAGCACAGAATTGATGAAGCCTCATGTCCTACACCTATTATCCATCTTCTCCCTTGATATATTAATTCAATTACTCTCTTTCATTCCATGACATCCCCTCACAAGTAGTTCTTTCACTTCCACTCAAACATATTCACAGGACCTCCAGCTCCATCACATATGCTCCCAATTCCAGGTGGGGAAAAAGACAACACAGACTCCTGATGAACAAACACAGTATTTGGTTTTCTGGTCAGTAAGCATGCGGAAAGAAACTGCACACTGAATTTTTTTGTTTGTTTGTTTCTCCTTACTTGCCCACATTAATGCAAGTCTCTTCTACCCTGCTGCCTGTATTCATACAAACTTCAAATCTTGGGGGCCTCAAGTACTGATTCATACATCACACAGACACTTATAACTGTCAATTTTTACTTACCTTGTGGTCTACATTTTGGTGTTTGGCAATGTATAAAATTAAATATTCATAGCATGATCTATGAATTTGAAAGATCTATTACCAAAAACTACTTCGCAAAATTTTTGTTCTCCTTGTAGTGGAGTTTACTGGAACATAAAATTTAACAGCTGCTATTGTTAGCTCAACACAGAATAAATATAGAAGAGTCATACAGGAAATGAGAGCCTGGCATACCCTGCCTTGCTCCGAAGGTCCACACTGCCAACTGTAGCTCACACAGAAAAGTGCCCCCTTGGCTGAACCCGGCCCAAGAACAAACTCATTATACTGTCCAGCGGCATCAGACCTTTCTAGGACACAGAGCCACCTGCCTGCCTCACCTGACGTGACCAGAAGGAAAGACTGAATATTCTCCATGCCTGGTCCACATGGAGGGGTAACCTGGGCTCAATTCTTTTACTGAACATTTGTCTAAATCCTCAGATCTATTGATGGCCTCTAACTACAAAGCAAGGATCCAATTTTAGTAGCAAGAACCAGCCTTAAACTATTTAAAGAGCAATGAATTTTCAGAAGCAGCAAGAAGAGAAATAAAATGGGGCAGATACAGGAGCTGACAGAGAAAAGACCACAAAGTGAAAAAAAAAAACAAGGCATAATAATAGTTAAAATAAGATTTTCCCTTATCAATTTTCACAACATTTTGGGTTTGAGGAAAAAAATCCCAAACATAAAATGTGCTTTTCCTCTGTAACTTAAATACTGACCTGTAGCAGCTGGGTTGCTGTAGCTCTTTGTTCAGGATTTTTCACTAAGCATTTCTTCACAAAATCAGTGAATTCGTCAGACCACAGCTCTGGCTTCCGGAAGGTTGGAGGTGGATTTGTAGGAATCATAAAAATAGCCTAGATAAAAATCAAACAATAGTGAGTCTAAACAAAACACATCACCACAGCAGCTGAAGCCAAGTTAAAAAAAAATGCTTTATCCACCTTACTTATCAGGCTAAGAATCTGGAAGACAAATTTTAAGTATGCAAGGATTTCTACTCAGATCAAGATTCAGGAAGTAAATCCATCTGCTACTAATGTAACTACTTCCCATTAGATTTTCTCTATTTAAACTGTACCCCACTGAGCACAAGACTCCTTATTTTATCTATTGCTGTTCATCAGTCTGAAGAGATGATTATATTCCTTCAGAAATTCTCAGTCGAAATGCCAGCCCTGCTTGTTTAAACACACATTTAAAGTTGCTATGAACAGCCAAGCTCACCTTCTCCTCTCTTAAGTGAATTTAGTTTTATTTCAGAATTGCTTAGGAAGTTTAGGAGGATTGCTATTTCCTTTCACACTCATAATTCATCAGATGGAGCTTTAAAACTTGCTTGCCGAAGTAAGATTTAGACACATATGCTAAAAGACCTAAGATAACACTAAAAGATTACTTAAATAAAATAATCAAGTAACTAGTCTTACAGTACTGAGAACTTACATGAAATTGAGAACGCACCATTTTACCTACGTAACAGAAATCTCTTTTGTAGAGAACCATATGCAGACAGATTTTTCAACTAGGTAAAAATATTCATCCTATATTAAAGAAAAATTGTCCTAGTTGAGATTATATATATAATGCCATTTTTATATGATTATTTCCAGGTTTTCCTCTTAATTAAAAGTACACACTTGTAGCCAGGGGGAAAAAAGCCATACAACTCTGACAAACCACTGCAAAATAATGAAAATTTTTGAACTTTTGTATGCAATAAATGCATACAATATTATTGCTTAAGACTTACACATGATAGCAACACACTATTCAGAATTCGGTCCATTGACAAGAACAATAGGCTTTTATTCTAAACCCAGGTTCAATTAAACCACATTTTCCAAAGTCACAGGGCGTAAAAGTTCTTCACTTGTTTTTCCACAAACACAGGCAGAAATATAATTTCAGAAAAGGGGAAAAACTGATTCTGCACACTTATAACATATTAGAAGCACTAGAAGGTTTGGCCTGTGTATGAAACATAGGCAGAAGGCAGAGAGAACTTGATGAGATTTTATCCATAGCTTCTAAAGAAGTCTGACTGGCCTTGAAAATTGGTTGAACTAATTCAAACCCTCATTAGAAAATTCTTCTCATATTCTGAAGTAGAATCCATGCAAAATGATGGAAAAACTGTTTAACAACACTTTAATTAAAAAATTAATTCAGTACTGAATAGTTGCTTGAATTCAAATACTTAAACATTTACAAAACTTGCCATTTTCTTTAATAAAAATGTATGCTACAACAGCAGCTTTATATTTTCAGTGGGTAGTCATGCCGAACAAGTTTATGGACACAGAGAGGAAACGTGGCACTCAGTAACTGGCCTTATCTATATCACTTGTGATGCAAGATTAATTGTCAGTACAAGTGAAGTGCTTCTGGCAAAAAGTAGTGGCTAACAAATTCAGCTGTTTCTGTCCTTGAAATTAATGATCTCTTCTGAACTTTGAACTGATGACTTCTGATCTTATCTTTAGCTACTCTTTACAGCTAACTCTGCAGTAGCTATTGAAAACACACAGCTGTAACAGAAGACTACCAACTTCTGTTTATGTGGTGTCAAAATGGGTACCTCCTGTTTGATCATAAACACTGACCTCTCTCCCCACAGGTAAGCAAAGATAAGTCAGAGTCCTACTCATCTCCACAGTTCTAGGAAAAATGTTTGCCTTGGCCAATTATTTTCATCAAATACACAGCAGTTAGGAACCACAGCAAAGAACTGACTTCTTTATCATTCACAAAGGACAGTGAGATAAAAGAGGGAATTCATGAATCATTCTTTTATGCCAGGGCAATAAAAGCCACAACAGGAGATATTCAAGTGTTGTAGTCCTAAATCCACACCGACACTTGGCATGTTTGTTGAAAATACCTACTTCAGAAATAGGTATATTTATGTAATGCTTAAACCGTAGGCTTTTTTGAATCCTACTATGTCACATGAGCTATATCAGCTGAAAAGAAAAATTAGATGCATTTTTATATACAAGAAAACATATAGAAATTACTTATTCCAAATGTTTAATCCAGCTTGGTAATTATGCCAGGCACATATAAGCATGTACCTCTCCCTCCAGCTCTCAGCACTCTATTCTATTAACCAGCCTAAAATTCTGGTTTTCAGTTCTGTTTTCCCTCTCTACTACCTAATTTTGGCTTGCATATTTCTCTGCAGAAAAGTTAAGCTCCTTTCCTCTTTCTAAACAGTCCATGACTTTGCTTTCAACTATTTTGTTTCCTTCAAAGAGGCTTGCAAAGCAATCACTGGAGAATTATAAAGCTAGTCCCAAATCTCCAGGAATAAAAACAAAACACTTATCTGACAGGAACTTATTCCTCATTTTTGCTTCCACTTCTTGTCAAAAAGGTCATTTCTATCCTAAAATAACTATATATTACTTTAAAACAAAACTAAGTTATTTCAATCACTCTGGGTGCCAATGGAAGCAGGAAATACTTGTTTTTTTCATGCTTCTTTCATCTTACCTTAGATTTCCCCAGTCCCTGTGTTTTCCCAAACTACTGTAGGTTTTTTTTGCCTCCACTCCACCTGTAATTTTGTCAGAAGTTTCCCACAGCTATTTGTTTTACTGCAGCTCTCACAGCAGGGCTGAGGACAGTGCTCATACAGCAAGCATTAGGCAAATGTTGCTTAAAAGAAACATCAATATGTGCTACTATCCACCCAATTACATGAGCTGAACTGGCAGTTCCAACTGCAGGAAATGTTAGGAGGAAATTGTTCAACAGAGGGGGCAGGCTCTGAGCTGAAACTAATTCTTTTCTCTCTCCCACTCTGAACATCACCTTCCATATTTCCCTACATTTCTGAGACAAACTGACAAATCTTACAACAGTAACACATCAAATATACAACCAAAGAATTAGATTGCATGACTCAGTCGTCAGTTTTACCCATTCAATTACCTTAAAAGAAGAAAGAAATCTCTAAAGCTGCAAGAAGGATCAGCTTAATCTGTGTTAGTCTTCACCTGCCTATACTACAGAGCTCATTGTGAATTCGTCCTGAACTGGCCCTTCCCCATCTGAACCTTGAGCCCAATTCTACTTAGAATCATCTTTCACACATTGGTCTGAGGTAAATCCTTCACCTTGCAATGAAACCAGAATTCAAGGCAGATTGTAATAGATGTATGACAAAAGACAAGCGGAAGATAAAATCATCTAGGGCAGCTTTTGGGGCCACTTCTGAATTGGGCACTGGACAATCCAACACAGTTTCTACCATACCTGCTGCCTGGTAGCACTTCCCTGCTCAATCACCAGCAGTTGATCTGAACACCAGACTGAGAACCAGGCCTTAAATGAGAGCAGAACTGCACAAGTCAGCCCAGGATTTTCTTCTTATTATTCATAAAGGGCCTAGTACTTTAAATTAAGTCCAGGCTGAAAACAGGGGTTTTTTTTCCATGAAGGTTCTTTTACAGACAATTTTATTGGCGTGAAAATGTAATCATGGTGATGATGATGAATTAGGAAACGCCAAAAGAAAAATGAGATGCTCATATACCACACATGGAAATTCCTAATCAGAAAATCCTTGCAGCTCATTCTTCTTGTCAGTCAGGGTAATATATCTGTATTTCACACAGCCCACAAACACATTAAGTGATCAACAGCAATTTCATAAAGGTACCGTGTCTTCTGGCTTTTAGCTCCTTGAATAACTTATCTCTATTACTTAGCTGAAAGAAGTTACTTGTAATAAAAAGCAGAAAATCTACCCAGTATCATAAATGCTACTGAAGAGGACAAAAAAGACTTCTATATTGTGGTGATTTTATAATTTTCATGCTGTGAAACTCCATTGCTAGAATCTACAGAGAAAAACTTCTTTACAAACCAGATAAGGATACATGACATCACTTAGTGACTTCACAGTTTTTGGAACCACAATTATACTACTTAGTTTAGCAATCTACTCTAGGAAACAAACACCAAAACACATTTAAACTCAGTAAAAATTTCAGAGTACAAAAACCTATTTAAGGCTGGCGGAGTTAAATATTGAGGACTGTAAAATTTCAGTAATTTTGGAAACAAAGAATCACCTGAAAGACACATTTTTATCTTTTTTGTAATACTTGTCATAGAACCTCCCTCCTTTCTTGAATAGCCTTCAAAAAGACTACTAAAACAACATTAATTATCAGCATCAGTTCAGAACTCATCAGCTGCCTAAAAATTAAACATCAGCATGGAGAAGGGTGAAATACTAGCAGGTTCTACACTGGATTTGCTTTGTTGAGCATGTTTTCTTGGTGTGGCTTTTTATTTGGTTTTGTTTGTTTTGTTTTTATTAATTCAGAACTACAATATTGCAACACAAATAGTGAAAAATAAAGTTACTGAACAACATCTCATGTGTTTGAAGTGAAGGACGTTGGTTCACAATCTGCTTCATAGTAGATAATAGATTTATTTTTAGAAGCACCCTAAAAATCACTGCTTCCTTCTCCCATTTGCAAACACAGACATTGATGAAGATCACATGGTGTACTCACACCTTTTGTACAGAACTACAAACAGGTCTGGTTCCATCAGACATCTACCACATACCTGATCCAAGCTGATTCTTACTAGAATTATCAACACAGGGTTAAGGGATAAGTGGGGTAGGAAGGGGTAAGTGAGGCTTTAGTTCAGAGATGTTCTCAACAAACAATAACTGACATAAAATCTTTAATCTTAATGAGAGGAAATATGTGTGACATTCAACATGCTATGCTACTGTGATCAGTTTGATAGTTTTTAGCAATGGCCACTGATTAAACCATGTACACAATACTACCAAGGGTAAAAATTACATTTAAATTACTTTATTATAAAATCACATATATTAACACTAGGAGCACTTGAAAAATAAAATAAAATACCACAGGAAAAAAAAACAACTAAATAATACAAACCACAACTCTTACCATTGACTTAACAGCCATTCAGCGTCATAAGCTTCCCTCTGGAATAATGACCTTTGATGATCAAATCAAAGTATCATTCACTTAAGATGTAAAGTAATAAAGTAATAAACACAGAGAAAAGACACATAATGGAAAGACTATTCTCATGATTAACAGCAAAGATGGGTTACTGAAAGATAAGCTATTTACATTGACCTGCGTATTTATTATTACTAGTAAGCTCATAACATTCTGACAGCATTACAACAGGTCAAGAATATAAAGATACTGATCTCAAACATTTTACAACAGTAAGTGCAATTGCAAATCTATTGAAAGGAATCAATCCTTCCCTTGTCAGCACTGTCACGCAACAGAACGACATCTCAAGATTTACCTCTGAATTTACTCTTTCTATTAAAGTGGAATTTGGACTAATGAACCCTATAGGTCCCTTCCAAATTGACATATTGATGCTAAAAAAAGGCTTTAGATTTCAGAAGATTATTACAGATTATTTGTTATGTGATAACAGCTCAAAGAAATCAGTGTTCTAA
This sequence comes from Drymodes brunneopygia, assembly GCA_013400955.1. NCBI lineage: Eukaryota > Metazoa > Chordata > Aves > Passeriformes > Petroicidae > Drymodes > Drymodes brunneopygia. The sequence continues at coordinate 168,673 of VZTZ01036863.1, read as the reverse complement.
GGCCTCAAGTTCATTCAGTTTGGGGTTTTTCATAATTGGTTTTAAACTTGCTTACTTAGAAAACGGATTTTTAAATCCCATCACATTTCCTAACTTGAAACTTCTACCATATCCTCCACTGGTATATTTAAAGGACAGAATTTATTGAACTGGCTGCTATGCAACTATGAAGACAAAGAGTAAGTTCCCCCTGCTAACTCAGCTAAAAAGATCATGCCATCTGCATATATGTTCATTATCAAATCATTTTGTCAAATGAGTAACAAAAATATTTATTGCCAATAATCTTCTCCCAGAACTACCACCTCTCGGCATGCTGCCTTATTGCCAGTTGATTAATTTACGAGTTTATCCATTTCTTTTTTTCATTTTCCAAGGCTTCTTGAACTCTTATAAACCATCATTTGTACTATCCAAAGATATCTGAAAGCTACTCAACAAATGACTTCATGGAGTTGTATGCAAAGAAAGAACTTTGTTTATCTGCACTGACCTCCTTGAATTTGCTTCTTTCTTCTCCCTTCAAGCCCAGTAGACCTATCTATTTCTCCAGGTTTTCTTCTAACATATTTAAATAATGTTTGGGGAACTCTTTATTACTTTTGCCTGTAGTTTTTTACTATTATCTTGTCTCAACTTTCCATCTTCTACTTTAAAATGGAACAGTTTCAGTTTCTCTATCCAATTCAGTAGGGCTATTTGCATTTCCTGAACCCAGACCTTCAACACAAAATACTCCTGAATTCTGCCATTCAACTAAATATTGTTCTTTTAGTTTAGGGATGTAACCTTCACGTTCCCATTTCATCTGCAAGATGCAAGTCATTGGTGTCAATGACATTTCAACAGAAAGAAGATCCAGTCAGCAACCTGCTCCTCAAAATTCTTCCCTCCTTCAACTTCATTCCTTGAAAAGAGGACAACAAATGCATTTCCACAGTCTGTAAAAATTAAAAATAAAGCATCTGCAATCTCACGAAGGTTTTTTAATCCTTCTTTGGTTTCACTGGGGTTTTTTGTTGTTTCCTTGGGTTTTTTTTTTGGAGTGAGGGGGGCAAGTGTTTCAGGTAAGTGAAATTTTCCAAGGAAATGCATTCAGTGAAAACAAAAATAATTTCAGGCTACTCAAGATTTTGTGCTTAAACTACCCAGTCACCTATCAGTTTTGAATTTGAATTGACATATACAGGAATTTTCAGAGGAAAACACCTACTTGCAAATAACCCCTTATAGGTACTAAAAAGTGTAAGTATTTAACATTTTATTGAAAGGTTATACTGACAGTTCACATTAATTACAAGCCTGTACACTTTTAGTGTTCGTGGACGTAAAAAAAAAATTAAAATCCCAATGATTTAAAAAAATTCAAGCACAACAGGAAAACCCAACAGTCAGAAAGTCTCACAAGAAACCAAAAGTTTCTAACAGCTGAAAGGAACTGCAGTATTCAGACACCATCTAGGACAGTACTTCTAATAATTTCATTTACCAAAAGAAAAACCTAAATGAGCTGAAATTTACTTCATTATTCTTAGTCTGAAAAGTACCCTCAATTTCAAGACTGGGTGAACAAGATTCATTTTCTCAGGAGGAGAAAGAAGGGTGCACTGCACGTATGAGTATGTGGGTTTTTTAAGGTTTTCTATTTATTTGATGGGAGGAAGTGTTTGTGAGGAAGAGGGTTGAGATAGGAAAAAATAAATAGATATTAAACTATCTTTAGTTTAGAAGAAAGTATCTGTTGCAGGGGTTTAAACTTCTAAGTGAATTTTTACTTCACATGGACTTGGAAAAACAAGTATTTTCAAACGCTGTTGTATAGGAGAAAATTTCCTTTAGATAGTGATGAGCAACACCTCCTCTGTGAGGAAATCAAAACCACCGTAACAGAGAGATGGGGCCACTTCAGGCCACTGGCAAATTCTATTCAAACCCTCAGAGAACTTCAACATTTAAGAGTCTCTCAGACTAAATTATACATTATGATAGATCCTTGCTCAAGAGTTAGGCAACTCACTGCCTAAAGGACATTTCCCAGCCACACAGGCGGACACGAATCAAAAGAGAAGATGTCTTTATCAATGTTGGTACCTCTGAGACAGAAGCATCCTGCTATCACATAATCTGCTGCTATCACTGTGCTGTCACTCCCTCCACAGAACATCTGAGATCAAGAACATGAACTTGAAACTTTTTCCTTTTTCAGCACTGAACTAGTTTCTTATCAGTTACAGAACAAGGAAATGGTTCAGAAAGTGCACACCGTATGACAGAATCCAGGGAATACTCTTGTGATTAATTTAGTCTTCTTTCACCATAGTTTGTTTTACTCCTGACTTGGTATCATCTTGAAAATTCATAGGTAAGATACCTAGAAGGTTCCACATTTTACCCAGAACATGAAACTTACTTTCCCTCCAAGAAAATTCCAATAATAGAGCTTACTTTAATAAAAGAATATTTTCTCTTCTTCCCACAGTATTTTCTGCAGTTTCTGAGAAAATGAGGGAATGATTACATCCAGAAACATACTAACATTTAATGAGACATGAAGTGGAAAAACTGCATTTGTAATTATATTTACTAGTAGAAGAATCAAGGAGTGAGTAACTTATATTTGTGAGAAAAAGTGCAGTAAACTCACTGGACATTAAATGAGAAATCTCTGACATAATCACAGACAGCAGTAATGAAGGAAAGCATTCAAGAAATACGTGGCACTTCTCCTTTATTTGGGGTATGTTAGACCTCCAGCAGCAGTTTTGTGTTCAGTTAGGGCATCAAACTTTCAGAGACTGAACCAACAGAGGATGGCTCAAAACAGAGTAACTACAATGCTTAGATATTTAAAAAACACACTCTGCAAGAAAAGATTAAATGAATTAGGATTACTCAGTCTAAAGAGGAGGTGACTATAGTGAGAGATATGGTAACAGTCCCAAACATGTTAAATGCCACTTCAAAGAGGGACAAAGTCTATAAAGAACCGAGGAAGAGCCACTGAGCTTAAATTTTAATATGGAATATTCAGGTTACATTGTAGGAAAGTTGTCAGTAAACTACTCAAATAGTTCCAGAACTTGTAATTTTATTCTACAGAAAAATATAGACAAACACAGTTTCAGAACTTCATGATCGAAATTCGGGCATGTGTTCTGAAGATATTTTCCACCACCACCACCACCACTTCCCCATTTGCCCTGTGCTCATATAAAATTAATTTTAAAAATAACATTTAAGAAAAAAAAAAAAAAGAGGATTATCATGTTTGGCTAGCCTAGGTACAGAAACTGAATGACCATGTTTAACAAAAGAAACATGAAAGGAACAACACCTTTCAACAGCATTGCTGCTTCCTACCTAACACTTTACAATGGCAGCAGATGAACAGGTGACAGCAAAAGCCAACCACCAGCATAAAGAAAAATGACCCATTCACTTGCACTGTGCAAACTAAGAACTAAAATTAAATTGACAGATTTCAAAATTACAGGTATTAAATGCCAACATCCCACTGACATAATGAAAACAACTAATTAATTACAGATTTGTAGGCTATGAAAGACTAATTGAGTTCTTACATATTAAAGCACAGTCTACCTTCAAGTGAAGAATGAAAACCTTTCCTGTTTCTGATTCACTGACTCTCAAGGTACCAAGAGAAGACAAGATTCAACAGTGTTCTTTCCCAGCTACCAGGTACATACAGAAAACAGAACTGCTGTCCTTGCCTTGCTAGTATTTCCAGTATTCTCCCTTCTGGTTTCAAATAAATGTCATTTATATTGTAAGCCCTTAAATGTCATTGTTAGATTAGTGTAGTAGCCACATCCTTACCTATAAGGAAATGTAAAACTATTTTTTCTCTCCCATAGGCCATGATGCAGTGGGAGGCACTATAAAGTAAAATCTGGACATTTGAATGTCCAAATGAAAAGGGAAGTACAACCAAGCATAGTATTACCTACACAATGACAGTAATCTTACATTTTTTAAAACTAACACTCCTTTTAAACCAAACTGAATAATATAACTACAAGATCATAGTCAGAGTTAAAATTCAAATATACTGCCTGAACTGATACTTCAGTTCTTCATGGCACTATGTCAGCTTGGTAGGTGTAAGCATTGCTGTCTGGAACTGGGTTTGAAAAATATGAACTACATCACAGAATTCGAAAGCAATCCTACCAAATGACAGATACAAAGAAATACACCAAATTCTGGACAGGCTACGTAAGTCAATAAAAAAAAAACATATCTCTGAAATGGCATTGTGTCTGAGGAAACTGGAATTGGCAACAATTGTTCATGATTTAGTAACTGATGTGACATACATCCTCAGGAAGATTCTTCCAAAAACAGAAAATGTTCCAAAGAGAAAATGTACACACAAAATTCAGATGCCATGTATTTTTTTTAAGAGACAGTAAAAAGTAAAATGAATTGTGAGCCAAAGTTAACTCTGTATCTTCAGTTTTATTTATCAAACTGAAAAATCTCTCCAACTTTCTCTTTTCCTGTAGAAGACCAAAACTATGAGATGCTCTGTTTGTATTACAATTATACTAATTCAATGCAGGTCACTTGCATTTTACTGAATCCAGATGACATTTAGTAAGCTAAACACAGGCCAATTGCCTTTTTTTTATTTTAAAAGGCGGGGGCTGATTGCCTCTGGGTAGGTCATACAGTGGCTACAGAACACAATTGCTTGAATTACATTTTGACTAACATCAAACACAGAACTGTAGCTAAAAACTACCATTTTTTTTCTGCATGCCTTCTCGATTTCTCATATTGTAATGTACTAATTTAAAAGTCACCTCTTTCCACCCTGAGGTGATAGATACAAACAGATCCACCAAAGTTTTTGTTTTCCTCTTTCTCTACTTAGTTTAAAAATATACATTTTTAATACCCTAAGTAGTACAAACCATTTAGTTTCCACTTTATTTTTAATATCCCCAGTGGCTAACTAACCTTTTCAAGCCTGCTCATTTGAACATACCACAGTAAAAAAGAAAAACATAGCACCCTAAATTTAGTGAGTACTAAAAATAAGCCTCTTCTATTTCTGCAATAACATTTGTATTCTTAAATCAACCTGAACTGCCATATAATTAGCCATACAATAACCTTTACTGATAATGCAGAGAAACTAGTTCCAGGGGACTAGGAAAACCCTCAAGCTTATCTCCAAGGATGAAATAAACAGTATGTCTTTCTTAATGCCTTAGTTGTGATCAAGGGCTGATTCTCTTTTGACAAAAACACTATAGCTATAAAATAGCAATTAAGATCTATGCTCCTTAATAAAATGGCAGTTTAGACTTAAGTGCACCTGACTGCAAATCTGTCAGTGATAGTCTTTCTAATCAAGTCTGTCTGGACTTGGCATCTTCTTTTTCCCCCAGAAGCTATCCACCTCTCAAGCACTATTATCAATTGCTAAAATAAAATGTAATGCATATTATAAAGTAGTAGCCTCATTATTTGCTTATTCTGTAACACACTGAATTATACAAGTTAGTTATTATTTGTATCATCTCAAGATTTTGTACCCATCTCTAATTCCTCCCAGTATGATATGCTACACTTTCAACAAATTTCACTCGATAGAGGGAACAGAAGCACAACACAACACAGATTAATTAAAATGTTTTACGCTAATGGCACCCAAAGCTAATTAGATGTCCACTAGACTTGGTCATCTTCAAAATACTGCACACCCTACAGGAATTGCACACCTTGCAGGAAGTCATGAAGATAAACGGCTGATTTGTATGTACATGGTATCACTCTACAGGATATCAAGGACATAGAAGAGAAAAATTCCTCATAATTTAGGAAAAAAATTCATAGCATAAGATATTTTGGAGGCCAGAAAGATATACAGACACTGAAAGAAAAGATCTGCAACAATGTGAACTGGCTTTTTATTTATTTTCCTTAGCTTAAACCAAGTTATAAACAAACCTGAGGATGAAAAAAATAGCAAGCATTTCTCAAGACTCCCACATTATTTACCCTTGAATACTTTTTAAAATTTCCTAAGTGTTGGGGTTGAGTCTGTGGTCTGTGTTTTACTGTCCTGTCCAAACACTTACTAATCATGTTTTCTACATTTTTGTTAGGGCCTGGTTTAACCTACTGCATTTTGTTCCATTCGAAGGCATGTATCATAGATTCTCTACAATGACTGATACTGCAGAGAAAAAACAAGTGAAAGCAAAGCCCTGTTACTATAGGTACACACAGAAATAACATTCCTTCACAAACAGTTCAGGGAACAAAAATTTATAGCCTATATTGCTGAAAAAAACTACAGTTTAGCAATGTGGCTGTTGCAATCACTCAAGTATGCAAACAATATAGCAATAGTTGAAGCAGTTACTAGAAATGCTGATATTGTATAAATGGGCCATATCATACCCTTAATTCCTAGCAGCTTGTCCCCAGTTTATACAAAAATACCTCAGGGCAGACACGGAAAAAGATTTCTGAATACAAAGGTTCTTCAAGACACAGCAGCCATATACAGTTACATGTAAATAGCCTTTCCTCTCTCCTCAAATGATAGGTTAGCAATCATACTCCTGGCTCCTCCAGCAATACGATAACTATTCACTGAGTAAACTGCATAGTTCACATGAAAAGCATCCCAAAAAACATCTTCAAGACCCATCTTGTTTGAACAGCCTTCGAATAGTAGGATACTTTAGAACAAATGTATGGTTCTACCAACTGAAGGCTTTGCAGACCCGAGAAAGGTACCCCTTGAGAACAGTGAAGAACTTGCGTCTCTCTCTCTTGCTCTCATTGTATGTAGTCATTCCACTGGAACAGCTTCACAGAAATTCCTCTATCCAGCCTGAGATAAGAGTATCTAGAAAGCTCCCTTACAGCAGAGACTATAAGAGGCAAGAAATATTCCCAAGGAAGTAGAAAAATAAAGCATGAATGACATCTGTGTTAGCTGAGGGATGCATGCAACTTTGCAAAAGGATCATCAGCTGTTAGATTTCCAGCATAAGAAAATAATAACCTAATCCCTTTAAAGTACACACAGAGTCACAAAGTTAATAAAACTCCTCCATTCTTCCTCAGACCCAAGGTCAACAATAAGGAAAACTCTATTAACAGGTGCAGGTTGAAGGAAATTATTACAGATTCAAGAATTTCTGAGGCACACCACAGTCACAGAATGGTTGACATTGGAAGGGACCTCTGGAGGTCATCTTGTTCAATCCCCCTGACCAAGCAGGACCACTCAGAGGCAGATGCCCAGGACTATGTCCAGACGGCTTTTGAATACCTCAAGTATGCTCCACCAACACCTCCTAGCTGAACAGGGTTCCTAGCACTCAAATACAGCATGACCGAACTAAAAGTTCCTCATGGAAGCCAACACATGGAGAAGTAACGCAAGTAATAAAAATCCTAAAGAGAAGGCTTGACATGGAATAGGAAGAATCATTATTTCCTGTGGCTTTCCAAGTGAAAAAAAAATACCTACTTTGGAAGTTCCCTATCTCAAAGGGTAAGTTTTAAAGCATTGTTCCAGACCCAAGTTTTCCTGAGAAGTGTAAGAAACTATTCCTGACAAATACTACACTATTGAGCTTAAGGAACAAAGAGCTTCCCAAGGACTTCAGCTGACTTATTTCTTTTTCAAGAGACTGATCCTCAGAGACTAAAAGATAATTAAACAAATACTCATTTTTTACCTGACTGAAAACATCCACTTGTAACAGGATGCATTATGTGAAAACGTATAGAATCAAAGAACTCCTCTGTGTGTGTGTGCCTGTGTATTTATACAGAGTTCTTTGAGAGAAAAATCCATAAATATATATATTCCTGCACATAAAAACTAGGTTTTTTACAGGTATTGAGATATGTTTATGGATTTTATATATACAAATATATTCCTCTCAAAGAACTAACTCCATAGATACAGATATTAAAAAAAAACAGTAACAATAAAAATTTGTTTTCTTCACCCTCATTCAATGGGCGCAGGTTTCCACATGTCTTGAAGTAGCTTGTAACCATGGGAAAAAAATACAAAGAACACAATGCTCATTTTTGTCTGAAAATCCTGAGGCTCCTTACCACCTTCTACATGCAAATTTTTAAAATTTATTGCTCTGCCTCTGAACAAGATCTGCCTGCATTTCGCTAGCAAGGCTGTTTGTACTGGAGATGAAGCACAACTCTAGGGTTCATGAGAATAAGGTATAGTAGTAAGGAATGGTGAATTCTTAAAACATATCAGTTACATCCCATTAGCCACTCACACGCACACCTTGAACTCATAGCTACTGTTTTTTCTCTTTAAGAAGCTGGTGTACAGAGACAACAAAATACAGCTAAAACTATTACTACTGAAAAATCTGAAAGCAGAGCTTGCCCTGGTGAAGGGATTGTCATGGCTGGGTTCTCACCTTCTGTGTGAAACAGAACTTCAGTCTCACAAGGAGACTTTGCCAAGCTTCACTCGTGTGACTTGACTTGCCTCCTCTCTGCTTGCATGCTGGAGAGCTCCCCTTTGCTTAGCCAAAGCACCAGGGATAGGAAAGGAGGTGCAAGAGATGAAAATTCATGTGGAAATTGGGACTTTTAACACTTCCAAGCACATCTTGCCTGACCTTAACAACTCTGACTGCTTCAAATTTTGGCTTTAACTTATAGTAGGGGACAAGCCAATCATTCCTCTGGCTCTAAACAGGGCCATTTAAAACCTTCCACTTCTAGAACAGATCCCATTACCTGTCAAATGACAATTTTTTTTTTGAGAACCACTGTTTATGCATTAAAAACACTGATCGAAAATACAAAAGCCAAGCATACATATTTAAACTGTGTGTAATGAGTAGCCATCTTCATTTTTTTAGAGAATGCTCAATAATTTCCTTAGGTAAATGATAAATACATATCTTAATGATAAATTTAAGAACAGAACTCCTAAATTTGCCAGAGGTTCTGTAAAGAACAGCATCCAAAACCAACACACCTTACCTTTGCATATCACCCCACCAGCATTAGCTTTCTCTGCCATTTGGACTTAACACCCCATACATACAAATGACTCTCTCAGTGAAAGAAAAGCCCTCTTTGGTTGACCATCATTGGAATGGTTATTTGAAACCACTAATCACACAATTCTTTCAATTCTTATCATATTACCAGTATTTTATTAGAAACAGATGTTAGCAGCACAACTTAGTAAGAATTATTGAACAACTTTTCTTTCAATTTCATAACAAATTAGGCAATGCTTAGTTGATGCATCTGAAAAAAGTTACAGAATTGCAAGCCCTAAGGCACAGGGCTGGTGTCATAATTTAAACCATTACCATCTGAAATGCAAAGGCATTAGAAACATAATGTTTTACTCTGTTAAACAAATTTCCCTTAAAGATGAATTTGTTAATAAATTCTGAAGCCTCAAGCGCAACCAAAAGCTCCCATTTTAATGTCAAAAGTCTACTAGAATTCTTACAAACATAATACTAAAACTCCCCAGATGTTTATAAATGAGTAGTGAAATACAAATAAATAATTAATTTTTTTTTTTAAAATTAAAGCCCTTCTTGGCCATAGCAAACATGAAATTATGCTAGAGTTTTTGATTCCTACCATGAAAGCAAAACAAAGCTAGAGAACAGAATAATGCAGAAGTCAAATCTTCCTGTGTGCACACTACAGCACCAGAGCCTAAGTAACAATTCTCCAATTTAAACAGAAAGGAAGACGTTTTCAGTGCCTGTTTTTAGCTCCAGATTTGATGTCTTGGCCCCTAGTAATCCAGTTTACTGCCTTTAAATTCACTCTGTGAGGCTATTTTCATAAATATAACTGTCAAAGGAAACCAGTAAAGGTGGAGACTTTTGTCAATTGCTGAAATTCTGGAGCGTGAAAATTCTTTATTTTGGCAACATGTGTCAGGAGCATCTTTTGAACAAAGTTATGTTACAAAAGGCAAAAAAAAAAGTTCCTGTGTCAATGCCAGATTTGGCAGTTTGCCTCTACTCACCACGTGTCTTCTGATAACATTAATTAAATGTGTTACAAATGTAATTATGATATTCAGGATAGACCTTCTTCTGTTAACATTAAAGGTTTATTTCATGGAAAAAAGGTTCTCTTCAGGTGTGAAAGAAAGCTGAGCCAACTAAGTTTTTATTTTCTGAATATACGTAAGGAATCAAGGTAACATCCCAACTGAACTATTAAAAAGCAGTAGGAAAAGAACATGCTCAGTGCATGAATCAGTACCTGGAAGATATATATGACTTAACGGCTTAAGAAAATGAACATTATACCCATTGACTTCATCTATAAGAAAAGGATAAAGTGCTAAGGGGTCAAGAACAAACTCTTCTATTACGGGCATGTTAGTCCAGTTGATTTTTATCAAAGCTCTTTTCAGACAATACTAAAGCAGCTTTAGGAATCATAATGCTAGATCAGAAACAATGCAAAAGAATACACTGTTCTCCTGCAGTAAGTTACTTTAAAAAAATTTAATAGGCTAAATTTTGTATCAGCTAACTTAACGCTGAACTAAATCTTAATCTAACCTCAACATGCACAAAGTCAAAAGCCAGCAGCAGAAATCCCGCAGCACATGTTTTAGCTGCTTGGTGAAATGCACCTGTGTGTCCACACTCAGCCCAGGCACAGTGAATGAACTCAGTATTAAAGGGTATGAATTACAGCCTGAAACAGAAGGTATCTTTCACACGGACAGAAGTAAACATGGAAACAAGCTCCAGGCCAGGTACAGTACTTTGGGAACAGAGGCACATCAGGGCAGTGCACTGCTCCTGAGTTGGAGCCACATCACCTCTTGCCCTCAGACAGCACGGCTGTCCACCGACTTTTCAACACCCATCCAGACAGACGTCCCCTGGCTTTTAGCCTGTCCTACTGTTCACCCAGCCCTACATCCTAAGGCCTTTCATTAGCACCATCAGCTTGTTGTAATATGTCCAGTCTAGAAAGAACCTTCCAGCTACTTCACACTCCACATATTTTCATACCAAGAAAATGGCAACGCAATCAGTTGTTCCACAGTCACAATTGAGACATGACAACTCATACGACTGCTAGAAGGATCAAGTTCTAAGAAACTTGGTGCCTATTTCTCTAAATAATTTAATTATTCTGACTGTTTAACAAAATCGTGTTTTACAAATTAGGAATTTGCATATACTCATCTTCACCACCAAGAATCAAATGCTAGCCACTTCTAAATATCAAAAAATACAGCTTGCACAAACTAGTCATATTATTCAGAGAAACAAACAAAAAGCAAGACATTTACAGTACACACACAGTTGCTCCAGAGAAACTCCTGGAGAAAACTGAAAGGGGGACAGTACGGGCAAAGTTCACTTGTGTCTGGATGTACCTGCCCAGTGCAGACGTGCCCTCTGTCCCAAGGTTAGAGTTCATGATCATTAGATTTCTTAAGGAATATCCCTGCTTGAAATAGATGACTGTTTTAACACATGCATGTGAGTTTGCCAATAAATCTTGTGCTGGCTGATGCTACCTCTTTTACACTTTCATAGCATGAGAAAAGGAGCAGCAGTAGAGTGAATCCTGGGCTGCCATCTCTAATGCCAAGCTAACTGTGAAAGCACCAGGACACTGGGAAGTGCTGCACCATAGGTACCCATGAGCTCCATCACAGGTACTCTCTTTTCTGGGAACAGATTACTTCATTATCTTCCAAAATTATTCTAAATTTCTGGGGGAGAATGGAAAATGTAAGACACCTTAAACTTCTCAGACTGTCTAGTGTTCCCTTAATCATCGGTATAAACCTGAATTGCTCCACCAGAACACCAACCTTTTCCTTTTTTTAATCATCAACAGTATAGCACCGAGCTCAGAGGAGGAGCTCCTCGTTGCAGAGGCTTCTGCCAGCAAAGTAGAGTTTTTCAGGCAAGCAGGTAATGATAAGCAGTATTTGCAAGAATTATGTCCATGTTTATGTTTCTGAAACACAAACTGATAATGCATTAAGATTTGTGGCGTTTGGAACACCATATATGTAATCTTCATAATGTGAATTCTCAGACACAGTAAAAAAGCACAGAAGAAAGTAGAATCTGGAGGTAACACTCAAGCTGCCTTTATCTGTTTCCCATGGGAATGCAAATAATGACAACTTACATCTGGAAGAAAACCTTGGATCCATACAGCTTTAAAAGCAGACAGACCATATTGTCTAAAAACTATGAATTTTTACTGTACTTTACTGCAGGTAGTTATTATAGCTTTCAAACATACTTTTTGAGACACAGTGTATCAAAAATATTTCCTGTGTCTCAATGCAGTTTAAAAACAGCAGAACAATACAAACTGGCATTAGTACAGAAAATTCTGATTTAAAAAAAAAATCCCAAATTGTACACCCAAATCTTTTGAGTTAGTTTGCAAAGAACTGACTGTGTGTTAAAGCTCTGTCTAAGTATTTAGTCAGTAAAATCAAAGCTTGAGCCAGGCTGATTTCATTTTTCTCTAAAACCAGGGTGGTCTATGGGCAATTTTTGATACCACTGGTGTTGCCACGGAAACAAAATGAAAACAGGTGCCATCAAATACAAATTAAAGATTTAGCTCTATTTTAAACCACCTTAAAACAAAGTTTCCATAAACTTAACTGATACTACTACAAATTTGACAATACTTTATAACAAGAAAAGGATTATAAGTTGTCTTTAGACCATCAAGTTTTAACTGAAGCAAATTTAGACTGACTGGCAACCCTTCCTTTTAAATAAATAAATTTCTTCATTAAAATGCATCATCCTCCTTAAAAATTACCTAGTGTACATTTTAAGGCAATATAATACCATGATAGAAACAGGGTACATGCAGTCTTAATAAGCTTTCTTCATTCCAAATTTTATCCTTCTCCCAGTCCAAGCAATTTTTTAGATTCTTTATGAAGTAAACAACCAGTATAAGCTTAAAGCATATAAATATCCTCTGGTAAGTAGCAACAGAAGCTTAATATTTTCCTCCTAATTTGATTGCGGTTTTCTCCCACATATTAAAAAAATCAAATATCACTTTAACTGAAATCCAAGTAAATACATGTCTGCTTTTAAAACTTGTAATAATGTTTTAAGAATTTGGCAATACAGCAGTCAAGTCTCTAAAGCACTTCCTCCAGGTCAACTAGCTATACTGACTGGAAACATATTTAAGAAAGAAATGAACATACAATTCACTTCAATAAATAAACATTAATTCAAGTTTCCAAGAATGTCTTAAAATTGTTTACCACATTCTTTTTTGGCTTAAAAAGACATTAGTTGTATACAAAAATTCAAACAGACATTTCAATTAAATGCAATATACAGATTCCCTCCTCTTTAATGAAGCTAACTGCCAGACTCTGAACAAAAATTAACCTTGTATATTTAGTGCTAATCCTAGGACTTGAAATAGAAGAGAAATAAAAATAAATTGATGTATTGTTGTAGCTAATATATATAGCTCTTCACTTAAAAGTTTTTAAATCTGTGGTATATTTTACAATATCCTGCAAGACATTACAGATTTGCAAATAAAATAAATTCTCCCAAATCTGTGCAAAAACGCCTTGCAGAATTATTTTCCACATCCATAGTGCACATTAAACAGAAACTGAGTAAATTCAGCATACAAATGACATGTACAAATGATGGAAAGTTTTTTTTTTTTTCAAACAGCAATGGCTGTAAAGCTCATTAACAAAAAAGTTTTGTGTTAAAATTCTCATTTTAGATTTAATGAATCTTGATGATTTACTACAAATTGCCTAGTTCAAATAAAATTTTTGTGAGATCTTCAAGTTGCAATGATTTTGTTTTGCACTCTGATCTACGTCTACAATATTACTAACATCACAAATGGGCAAATCTATAGTAATTTAAAACTTCTGAATGAGCTTTTTGGTGGGGGGTTGTTTGCTTGTTTGTTTTTAACATTTTCCCAGGGGAAAGCAGCCAGCTCAGCCACAGTGGATACTGTTAACCAAGGCATGTTAGGTCTGTCAAATACATTCCAGGCTTTACCCTCATTAACAGTTCTATCAAATAACCTTTAACAACGCTTACAGGCGTAGGGCTTGAGGCAGTGCTCACTCAAGTTATCAAGAATACTTCCATTAATTTCATGGCTTCACTCAACCTCTCTTTACTGTTCCAACATCTTCAAAAAATTATTTTCCCAAGTCGAGCATTTCCCACCCAAGTGTCTTGTAAATAAATAAGTAGCATCGTGGTATAGGTCCCTTTTTCAGATTAGCATTCTAAGAATCTGGATCACTCACAGAAGATGCACAGCATTACATGAAACTAACCAAGATCAAACTCACTTTTACAGTTATTTTAGTTAAAAATTTCAAGTCAACTCACTTGTGTGTAATTATGAAATTACTGTACTGATCCTCCGCTTACTTTGAAAGTGATTAATCAAAGTCAGGGAAAACCAACCATCAACTGAAGCATGTCTCAAATTTCCTATTCAGGGGTAAGTCTAAAAAGATGCACTAATTTAATTTTAATTAAATCCTCATTTAGAAGCATGCAATAAATGTTTTCCATTTCATTCAAATTAAACTCCAGTTCCAGTACAAATTTCAAATATTCTCTGCTTCTGCTACTTTATTACACATGACAGATTTTCCTTTTTGCGCACATATGCACCAGCAAACCCAACATAATTTAAAAATGTAAAGATTTTATACTTTTAACAGTAATAAACATTTACTGTACTTCTACAACTTTTAGTAATATAAAGAAAATACTAGTGGTGTGAAGGAGTGACAATGCATTCCCTAAGCCACAGTCAAACATGTATGCTAGATTCTATAACTACTCTATAACTTTATTTGCACTTTATTTATATTGCAAGTTATCACATGAACTTTCAAGCCATCTTTTCACTGAAAAGAAAAGCAAGATAGAGAGATGCAAGAAAAAAAAGGGTAAATTTTAAAAAGTAATACCTACAGGAAGACAACAGTTACACGCATCAGACTGAAGACTTTTGCAAAAGCTTTAATGTGAACCAGCATAGGATGCTGTCATCCTCCAATTTCATCACTGAACACACCTCAAGTAATCCAGTGTTTTCACAGCAAATCAATGCTAATGTCATATCCATAAAGCGTTCAATAAAGCAGAAAGATCTGTCAACCCTTGGTTTGGGAAGCCATGTGGCAGAATCTCTTTGAAAAGTTCCTTGGGCTATTAGGAAGAAAATTTTTGTTATCTTTGAAGTTTTGCCAATAAATAAATGGTATTTTTCCTATCTTGCTTTTACCATGGTATTACAAATCTCTCCTTTCACATAAAATGGGCTGATGTTAAGCATACTATCCCTCTGCACAGCAAGTTGTCCAGTCCTGGCAACTGGATGCTGCCATGCTGGTACATTGTTCTCTAGGGGGTTCAATACAGGTCAGAGTCCAGTAAAGTGAAACAATGAACTACTGATTACCATTTAAGAAAATAAATAAAATATCACATGCTATATTTCATATGTTTTGCAACCAGATACTTCTAAACCTGTCTTCAGTGTCTGAGGACAACTCACATACCATTTCTTTTTAGTCCATTTATGTATTTTGACTAAGCCAAGCCGTACGCATTTTCATTAAAATTCTATGCTAGGCATACTGAAAAACCAAAAGAAATTATATTTCTGTATCACAAGAAACTAGACTATACCCTCTAGAACACTTCCCTGGGTTGACTTCCTCACTCATGAGAATTCTTCCCCTTAACCTCTACAGTAAGTCCATAGGAGAGCTGATCACAAACAAATAAGCAAATCCTTCTGAAATTCACTGCCTGCATTACTTCTGCAGGCATTAAATATTAAAAAAGAAGTTATGTTCAAAGGGTACTATGTCTGTATCCATGACTAGCATTTCCACAAAGAATATGAGCTTATGGAAAAAAGTACTTGAAATCACCTTACATGTATAGGTTAACACCAAACATATTTTAACTAAAATCATAAATTTTAACTATTAGTTTGGAGAACCACATACACTTTGAAATGAAAAAGAATTAACAAAATCTATAGAGCAGGATCTCTGCATTTCTATGAGCAGCTTGCCCAGGAGCCACAAGCGAAACTCTGACAGATAATGATTTTTCTGCAGGCCCACAATTTGCCCTTTATTTAGTTTTCAAGTCACTGCTAAAAGTAACTCAACCACAGTGAAAAGTAGTATCAAGCTGACACAGTTACCAAGTACCTAAAAACTCTTTTTACATAGTAAAAATGCCGTTACTGTAATAGTTAACAGTTGTCTCAATTGCATTTCAGCAAATTTAGAAATGTGTCTCTTCACATCAAGGTACATATAACAACCTATAGAAAACTTGTTTTCATATAAAAAAACAGTTGATTAAATAAGCTACGAAGTCCAATTGTTACTGCTACAGCAATTCTCCTGATGATCAGTAGATCTATTATCTAGATATTAAGATTCTAGTAAACTCTGTGTAAATATTTCATTTAGGTAGGACCTCGGGTATTTGCTTGCAAAAAATGGAAATATGCACAGATACACAAGTTCAAATGTACACCAACACTCATTTTAATTTGCCCAACATTTATCATCTCATTCCAGAAGCCTTGTTGAAAGGGGTAAAATCATGAACAGGGTGTTAGGACCAGATCTGCACCTCAGCAATTACTTACAACACCATAAGCAGTTCAGGTAAAGAGGACTGTTCACACACTGTAAAAACTGATCATTCATTTAAAATAAGTAAGTAAATATATTTATTTTGACAAATAAAATAAATCTTGAATGAAAAAGCATTTAGTACTTTTTTTTTATTGTATTGCTTCATCCTTTTTTGGTTTTCAATTCCTACAGAAATCCCCACACAGTAATTATTCACATTTTCATCAGAGCAGGTAGACAGGTTGCTTACTAATTTGAGTTAGCAGCATATTTAATCAAAATTTGAAGCTTTGCTTTGTTAAAAACCCTTAAGTAAGTCACACTTCCTTAGAGTTCAGTCCTGAAACGCTGTTGAACAAAAAAAGAAAACTACCAGAGACACAATACCCAGATCAGCACTAGTATTAGTATGGGTGCAACTGGTCTGAACCACATATTACTACTACTCACTCAAGGAAAAAATGTTACATATCCCATTAGAATACGGACTTGTATTTCTCATGGTGATTTATGTAGAAACCAATTCCTTTGAGACTGAGGTTTTTTTCCTCAGTCTACATAGAGAACATACCTTATCTTCTGTTAGACAAATACAGTCTGGTGTTAACAGTGTTTATTTTTTTTTGTTGAATAAAGTTTTAACACCTACTTGAAACTTTGGCTCTAAATACCAGAGGCAAATCCATTATGAATCAACACTTGCCTTCAACTGCATGCAAACTGAAGGTCACTGGAAGTTTCCCACATGATGTTCTGCTGTATCACAGCAATAGCATTTACAGATGGAAGAACAGAATGAGGTGGAAAAGGAAAAAGGCTTTGTGGGAGAACACTCAGCCATGAAAGATTTAGAATTCTGTCTCATTTTATCAATATGCCCAACCAGAAAAAGCCTCAAAGGATAAGTAGAACAGCTACAAAAATGTCAGTTTGTCCCTTAGGACAAGCATTTTTAATAGTCAACTTCAGAGAAGTGCCGCAGTTTCCCTAAATAATTCCTAAGTTTTAATCATAATAAATGTACAGATGGCCAGCTGAGACTCCGATTTTGCAACTACCTTAAGTCAACTTGGCTGATGCTCAAAAACAGATGACCTGTTTCTTCTACCAGTCCCAGCCACACATTTTTGTCCCTACCTAGTTTGAGCATCCTGTTAACAATATCATTGAAAGCTACTTCTTGTTACTTGGTTTGAGATGGATCCATTTTCTGATCCAGCTTATCCTGTGACCACCTAAACGCTCATTCCAGGGGAAAAGGGTGTTGAAAATGCATGGAAACAGGGAGGAATATGCACCTCCCTGCACTCATTGCCAGCATTTAAGTCTGTATAAAGTAAATACAAAAATTCCATTTAAAGCCTAGAGAGGGCCAAAGGTCTTACAACAGGTCTTTGAAAACCCTGCAACAAAACACAGCTTCTCCAACTCCTCTGCTGTCACAGCCATATCACATCAGTGTCTTAGGTCCTCACTGAAAACACCTATTACCTGCACCTTATATCATCACAGCTCCCTGCCATTCTTCCACAAGGTTGTGAAGAGTAGTAAAATAATGAACATTAATGTACAATCAAATATCCATATTTTAAACTCTTTAAATATTAGCTCACTGTATGTTGATACAGCAGGCAAGAAGACCTCAAGTTACAAATTAACAGTGTCTCATAGAAAGTTCTTAAAAGGTAAAGGACTTTTAGAAGTTAATTCAAAGTCTTTTCTAAAGATAAGCAAAAGCACTAAAATAAGAAAACCATATACTTTTACAAACCTAGGCTAATTTAAAAGCAGTAATGCTGAGATAAGATAGGTGAACTCTTAAAGAAAATAACAGAAACCAATGCGATAACACCATTTGTTGGAGAGAAGAAATGCAAGAATGACTCTAGAGAAAGACAGAAGTGGTTTTTCTGTTTTCCTCTCCTCAATTTCTGGCACAAAGAGCATACAGAAAACTGTCTTCTCAATGGGTGAAAAACTGATCCCAATCTGACTGCCATGCACCACATGACACCTCCTTTTTTCTTACAGCCCTACAAAGCAATAATTCTCACTTCAATCTCCAGTTTTAATGTAATATGTCAAGAATAAAAAAATGGGAAATGGTAGTTTGCTATAAGATATATCAGGAATAAAAGGTTATTACAAACAGATTAGTCCAGGGTGGAAATGACACAGGCTAAGCAGGAGGCATGGATAATCTGGGTAAGTGCCATGGAAAAATAAATATCATGATTGAACTTAAGGCAAATGGAAACAGTTCAAATTGGCTTCCTCTAATTCACTGCAGAACATGTGATGCCCACATGTCCATTTCCAACAAGCTTCACTATAAAGAAACAAAGACCAATACTGTGAAGTGTTGAAAAACACATCTAGCACCAGTTTCTTCCATCCCACAACAATGTGAATTATTGCAGCTGCCTGATAAGCATGAAAGAAAAGGGTTTGAGCTTTTTTTGGTTTTTCCTTTCTCTTTTGTAAGAGAGCTACCAGCATTTATTTGAAGCACACCGACCTGTCAGTAACTGTTGACCTTGCAAAGAAGAAGGAATTTTATAAAACACACATTGCAGTTCCATAGTTGGTCTCAAAGGCTCAAAAGCAGTAACTCGCCTCAGCCCATTTCCTCTGTCCACTACATACTCCTACAACTTCTCTGGCCCAGTTCTAGGAGGTTTCTATCATGTTAACTTTTCAGAACATCAGTTCCTTTATCCAGCTCCATGTGAGGCTACAAAAATGTTAGTGCTTGCTTAACAGAAAAGTCAGGAACTCCTGGCTATGGACAGCCTGTCTCTAACAGCAGCAGCCCACACTTAAGATTGATGATAAAAATCTTGGCCTTGCAGGATTAACTGATCACATCACTGCATGAACATAAGGAAGAATTTTAGTAAGGGTGGCCTAGAAAAGGCCCTCAAAAAGAGCCATGCTTAAGTTTAAAGACTAGCTTTATGGCATAATGTTATTAATATCCTTGTTACTAAAGCCAAGTAAATACCAGCAGCCGAAGGATCATATGAAAACTATGCAGCTTAAAGGATGTTCTACCTAAAACAATTCTTACATGATAATTTGAGATCATGGCTTGATTAGCAAGACAGAGAATATCTCACAAGTACGTTATCAGTTTTCAGCAAAAAAGCAAAATCACAACTATTACTGTAAAACAGTCCATTCTCTGTAGTCTCATTACAGATTAAAAACATGGAATTTAGAAATAAGGATAGATATTAAATGCAGAAGGACTGAACAAAATAGTTTATTGTTTGAATTAAGTTTTCTCTGTGGTAGGACACAAGTATTTTATCACTACAGGACAGCATCTATGCTGCAGTCAATGGGGACAGGGGAACTCAACTGCTAAAACATTGCTGCAGCTTCAGAGGAAGAGACAAAGTCTTGCTCTAGAACCACAATGAAGTCCTCTTTAATTAGCTCCACTACAAATTGCTAACTGCTCATCACAGCAGAGCAATCAAAGGCAGATGCAAACACTGTTAACTACATTAACCCTGGCTGCTGCACAGGCTACTGCAGTCACAATGCTATTAGCCCTGCTAGATGGGTTAAATTATCTAGGTTTGAGTGATTTTTTACCAGCAAATTCCTTCCTATTTCTAGTGGCTATACCACCATGTCCTTGAGGACATCTGTATTTTTGCCTCCTTTAAAACTACCTGAAAACACTCCTTCTTTGAAAAAAACCCATAGGAAAGTACAGAAGTTTCACTTTTCCTCATTAGCAAAAGCAGAAAAGGACTCTGACACTGCATATGCGAGGCAGTCCATAATTCTTAGGTGAATAAAGCATTAAAACTACTGAGCTGGCAAGTACTCTTGACCTTTGAGCCTCAAACCAAGTGTGACAACTACGGCTCTGTTGAAGTCAGGTTTGCAGCAGAAACAAGTGAAACAGCATGGATGATACTTATGCAGTCAAATTCACTACAACAGGAATACTTAACCAGAAAAAAAACCTGCTTTTTCTTCCCCCTCCCACCTGAAATTCCATTTTGCAGACCCCACTTCTTCTTTCCCAGCTGAAACTAGTACAATTCTTTGGAGTAGTCAGTGTGGTTAAGCAGAGGAAGCTATGCTTGTTTGCATGGAATCTGCTATTTCCTCTCTGCCAAAACACTTGTTTAAAGAAGTCATGTAATATTTCTATTAAGCTGTAAATGCAGTTGACAAGGAAATGGCCTACTGGCAGTGCATTACCTTTGTGGCAGTGCCAACCAGCCTACAGCAAAATAGTGCACATGGTAATTTCACTGTGCATTCCCAGGCAACAAAATTGTGCCTTATATAAATACCACAGAACTCCAGCAACATCTAGAAAAAGCAATGAAAATCTGCCCAAGCTTTCATGCTTGCCTGTATCAGTTCTGTGTCATAACTAAAACAAAGCATCTACATATGGCCAGAAGTCCTGTGAAGCCATATCATATGACACCAGAAAAACTATTGCAACTTAAATCTGTGTATTTCTTGTTAACCACTGTAACAACTCACTAATAAAAATTAAGAAAAACTGGAGGTATCAAATACACAAAAGAGTACTAACTACATACAAGCCCTTAAAAACCATAACGTAATTTATTAACAAGAACACATGTTGTATGTAATCTGGAATTGTGTTAAATTACTTTGGCCTTTGATAGCTTTCACTTGATTGCAAGAATTAAACAGATCCACAAGCATTCAAACTCAGTGACCTTTGATTTATAAGCAGCTATTGTCAGGCACATAAAAATCCTCTCTGATAATGTAGTCCTCACCTTTCAACAGCTGGTGCAGCTACATACAATGATGCTACTCAGAGGTAATTAAGGCATTTTTGTTAGAAGTCTAACCAAAAATCCCAGCATGATCAAATGTATTTAAATTGTCATCAATCATTGCTCAAAGTACTTTTAGACGTTATTTCATCTTAAATTCCCACCAAAATCCAGCTTCAGAGATACTTATTTTTTTTTTTAGCTTTCATCTGAGTATTTTTAGTTTGAATTGTAACTTTAAAAGAGGTAATGACACAGAAAAAAATACAGTGCAAGAAAACGATGAAACTTTGCCTCCAAAATTATGTAATGTTTCTAAATGCAAATCACTCACTAACTTCAATAGAGCTGCACACTGTCATGAAATTTCAGGAAATATCTCTCCTCCAAAGAGCACACACAACCCCCCAAACAAAAACAGCACTAAATACACTTGAATTCAGATGTGCATCACCTTAGAGTAGTCATATATGAACGGTACCTTTTTCTTCTATAGCAGTGGCTTCTTTATATTAAAATCCTGTAAAATGAGGCACCGGCAAAAGAAAACTGAATAAAACAATCCAGTATGCATTTTTGCAGCAAATTGCGAAGATTTTTTGGGAAAAAATGCTTTAAGCAATACAAAGTGCCTTTTTTATTCAAAATTGGTTTTAAACAATTTAAGAATGAGGTGTTTATTGATGCTCAGTGCAATCAGCATAGCCATTCTATAACTCATTACAAAATAATAACAGCATGACTAACAGTGTCAAGTTATCCCTAGATAAACATTGTTCCCCATGAACTTCTCCAAGTAATTCCTTTGTAACTGCTACTCCTCATAAAGAGACTAATTCTATTTACATTTTATTTTGCAAAAAGTAAACTAATTCAGTAAGAGACCTTAGGAGTGACTAATAAATACAAGCTGTCAGGTGTTACTAATAACAGCACTGCTCCCATAGAACAGTTCTGAGTTCTTCTTTAGGTCACCTTTATTTCAAAACTGTCTTTCAAAAGAGGCCAGACTCTTGGAGATGGAAGTCTCCAAGTGCAGGTACAGTATGGAACAGATTCCATGTATTACCCCAAAGCCAATTAAAAGCTTACTGCTGTAGCTCCCTTTAAAGTAGAGATAAAGGCATTCTGAAACCTTACAGAAATGTGTTAAAACACAGGCAAACTGGAGTCAGGAGGAAGCAATACAGAAAGTAAAAATTGTTAGTATTAAAATCTTTATTCAAAAACATACAGTTTTATGATTCCAGTATTGTGGGTTTGAGGCTTTTTTTTAATACAACAAACAAAAACGCCAACACACACTTACCCTCATTGGGTGAATATCAGCATACGGAGGCTTTCCTTCAGCCATTTCTATTGAAGTGATACCAAGGGACCAGATGTCTGCCACACAGTTATAGCCAATCTCCTGTATGACTTCAGGAGCCATCCAAAATGGAGTTCCTATAACAGTATTACGTTTTGCCATTGTATCCTGTAATTATATTATTTATGCAATTAAACCAGAGATGCTTATTTTCAGATTATTTTTCTATCAATTCTATATTTAAAAGTTAAATTATTGACCCAAAGGTCAAATGGTAGTGACCTCCAATTAAGACCAAACAGATTCAGCTCATCAGCCTACAGAGACCAAAGAGGTGACAATAATCATAGACCTCAAACTAAAGTTTAAAGGGATCATCAGGCACTTGATACACTGGATTATAAAAACAAACAACTGAAAACTAAATAGCCTTGCACTACATTAAGTAGTGATAAATAATGCTAGATCTGCCACTACCACTAGTGGCAGTGACACTTCTCAGACACAAAATTCAAGGCAGAAGACAAAGGCAAAAGAACAAGGTTAGAAGCACTAAAGCTTAAATGATCTTTCCACAGTTACTTACTGTTAACTGGCCAGCCACACCAAAATCCGCTAATTTTGCATGTCCCTCGGTGTTAAGAAGGATGTTTCCAGCTTTTATATCTCTATGTATTTTTCTCATGAAGTGCAAGTATTCAAGTCCTTTAAGAGTAGATTTCAAAATAGTTGCAATTTCATCTTCTGTTAGCTGCAAGAAAACATAACACCATTTTCCAGTATACACATACGATCCACATATTTGACCTATTTAAAACACAATCATTTCATAGTGATTATTACGAAGACCAGAATGATTGACTTTCTTTTTTTTTTAGCAGACCAGAAAAAACTTCAGTTTTAAAGCTAAAACAAAAAGAATAAAAAATCAATTATTAAATGCCAACTATAAAGGAAAAAGATGTGGTGTAGACTTGGCAGACCAAAATGCTTCTCTTAACTGTAATACATTGCAGAATCACATGCCATCACAAATGATACAATAAGTTGCAAGTCAACTGGAAACAAGCTGACAGATATTTTACTACCAAAGAAAGCACAACACAGTGAAAAAAATTGACACATTTTCTTTTATTTACTTCATAAACAGCACAGAGTCTTGAGTAAGTCATCAGTTAGCAGTTGTTTATCCTCATCGCTTTAGATCAACACAAGAGAAACTATAAAGCTCGTGAACAAATGTTATCAGAGAAACAGCAAGAGTCTCTTTCTCAGGTACCGGACCCCCCTGAGAACATTTCTCAGATTTTCATCATCCGTTTGCTCTCAAATAAAAGCAAAAACAGTCACATATAATTCATTCCATGTGATGCAATTTCTCCAGGAAATACAAAGAAACTATCCATACAACTGAAATGCCAGTTAATTACAGTACACTGATGCTTCAATATAAGAACTAAACAAATGAACTTGACACATTTTTAGAAATGCAAGAAACCGCAAAACTGAAGATGAATATTGTGATTTGGCTGCAATACTGGGTTGTATTTTTCCCCTCCTTTTTCCTTTTCAAATCCTACACAGAAAATAAATTAAGCAATAGCAATTCCTTCCAGTTTCAGTTCTGGAAGTGTAGGTAGACATCCACACCTCCCTCCAAAAAACAACCACCAAAAGCCTGTAAGAAACAAAAAACCCACTCACAATCACTCTTAAGCCAAAAGAATGAATCAACAAAAAGGAAAAAAAATCATTAGTCAGCAAGATTATCTGTACTTGAGCTGCTCACAAGTTTTAATTATTTAACAAACAGAAACACTTCCCTATTGCAGCTTCTATCCAGTCTCATAAAACCTGGGTGTGGAGCCCAAGGGTACAGCCACACATACATTTATTTAAACAGCAGTTCCAAGCTCCAGTCCTTCCTTTCCCTGAAACCTACAGCAGTAATTCACACTGTGTGTCAGCCCTTCCACTGAACAACTGCAACAGACAGATTCTAGTTAAAAACAAACCTGTCTGCCAAATCATTTTTCCAACAAAACTGTTCCTGGATTCAACTCATGGCATAATGAAGAAGGACAAAGCCAAGTAGCTGCTGCTCAAATTAGCATTGCTTTAAAAAAAGTGCATGTGTTGATACACCCAAAGAGCTTCAGAGACTTTTATAAACCTTTTCCTATGCGAGTAGAGGATGAAATTGATGGTGGTATTAGCTCCAAGCCAAGCAGTTACCGCCTCTGCTGTGCATTATGCATTCCTTGCCCACCATTTATCTCTGAGATCTTTCAGTGTTTCTATTCAGCAGCACACTGCTCAAAGCCTTTATTTGTGCTACTTTATGCTGACTGCTATACTGCTTCAAAGGACTGTATGCCAGAAGAACTGAAAACCCTGTTTATACACAGTACAAATAAGACAACTTTCCTGGCATTGTGCCGTGGGAGTAAAACCATCGACCTGATCTGGAGTCAAGCACGAAGGGACTTGAAATCAACTGTAAGATAACCTGAAGTATGGTCAAAAAGGTATTTGGAGAAAGAGACAATCCTCATTACGTGAGCTAAAAATTCTATGGTGAATCACTAGAACTGTTTTTATCTGCAGACTCACACTTCAAGCAATTTAAACTCTGGCTATTAACAAACACTGTATCTTGGATGATTTAAGACATGCTGAGTGTAACACTTTCTGCCCAAGCTTTCTCAAATCCACCCGATTTCAGAAATAATACAGTGTCCTGAATCTCCAAAGACTTCCATGCAGTTAATCCTGAACACGCAACAGAAAATGATCCTGGGCACTGACAAATGTGTAGGAAGACAAGTATACAATTTACTGCCCACTTTCATCTAGAAACAAGTATAAAAAATGGTGCTTAAAGGACACAGCAGAGATCTCTCTTCAATATGTTGTGTTCCTAAGGAGGTAAACACCTAGCTTTAGTTCTTGAAAACTTAACCACGTGGAGATCTTTGGATCATCAGCTCTAGATGGAGAAGTAGTTTTATAGCTGCATGGCAAAATCCAGCTCTCAAAAGGAGAGGCTAATGGAGCACTGGAACCAAAAGCTGGCAAAGAAGCTACGGAGCAAGAACCCAGCAAACCAAAAGAGAATTCTGGAGTAGTGCAACCTGATATACTATCTGACCCTCAGCAAAGTAAAGCTCTAGCATGGCTAAATCCTACAGAAGAACCAAGCATTTACACATCCAAATACACAGAGTGGTCCAAAAAAGCCTAGAGAATTGAATACCACCTCTAAGATTTAGGCAGAGAGCACAAGCCATGTTTGTCACGAACAGCAGTAGCAGGGAAGCACAGGAAAAAAGAAGGGAGAACAGATTTACGCTGTTCAAAGACATCAATCCCAGCTCCAGATGTCCCAGATTCATCCACTTGTGCTTCACTTAATCATCGTCTATATAACATGATGGATTCTGCACCCAGGATAGAGTAATGTAGGGACAGGCATAAAGTGGGAGAGAAACAGCTGGCAATCATCCCTGCAGAAAGGGATCTGTGTGTGCTGGTTGGCAGCAGACTCAGTAGGAGTCAGCAATCCACCCTGACAGCCCAGAGGACAAATCTGCTCCTGGGGTGCATCAAACTCAGCAGCACTAGCCGGTCACAGAGGTAACTGTCCTGCTGTACAGCCCTGGTGAGGCCTCACCTTGAGCTCTGTGTGCTGCTCTGGGCCCCACAGCTGAAGAATGATGGTAAAGGATGAGAATGTGTCCAGAGGAGGGCAACAAAGGTGATGAAAGGGTTGGAGGCAATGTCTTGTTAAAACAGACTGAGGACTTTGGGTTTGTTGCATTTGGAGAAAAGGAGGCTGAGGGGTGACCTCACAGCTCTGAACAGCTTTCCAAGGAGAGGAAGGTGCTGAGCTCTTCCCTCTGGTATTCAGGGATAGGACATGTGGGAACAGTTCAGAGCTGCAACAGGGGAGGTTTAAACTGAACATTAGGAAACATGTCTTTACTGAGGGTGGTCAAACACTGGAACAGGCTTCTACAGGAGGTAGATGCCCCAAGCCTGTCAGTGTTTAAGAGGAACTTGGACAAAGCCCTTAATAATTTGGTTTTGGTCAGCCCTGAATTGGTCAGGCAGTACAACCAAATATTCATTGTAGGACCCTTCTAACTGAAATATTGTTTTCTGTTCTATTCTGGTTTTTTCCCTGTGATGAACATAGCAGTTACCCCTATCTGGATTTTACAACATATTCCATCATTCTAAGCTTGTATAAAAAGGACATATGGACATATTCCTGAATACAGATTACCTAAAAGCATCAACATGTTTTGTCTTCATATTTACAAGATAGGAAAAAAACTGGTTTTTTGGGAAATATTGAAAAAAAAATTTTAAACGTGACAAAAAACAACATACAGTTCTTCTTTACATCATAGAAACTAGCTGACACACAAACTAATGCAAACCTGATGGAATTTGGAGAAACAAATGGAAGCAGACACTTTTTTAGCCTACCAATTGATAAAAGCAACAAGGGACCAAAGTGCCTAAAAACAGATCCAAAGCTCCTACAACTATTCATTTATTCACAAAACCACAAATAAACTCTTCAAATGTGCATTAAAATGCTTCCTAATCAGGTCTCCTCCCTTCTTTACTCTAAATCATAATCTGTCTCCATAAGCACGATTAAAAGTCGCTATATAGGCAGTGTAGCATCTGTGTCCCTACAAACGACTTTCAACATAAAAACAGCTAAGTACAGAACCAGACCATTACATGCTTTGTCACAGCACACAACTTGCCACCTACTCAATACCCAGTGCTCTCTAGTTTGATATTGACATACAAGCAATGCCATTGATAATCACCACACAGAACAATTAAAAGAAACAAAACTATTTCGTATTAATATAAAATTATGTTTAATGTTGCTATCCTGATCTAGATGTATAGTTCTTATACTATCCTATTCCTGATCAACCTGTATGGCCAGTATCTTTCCTGCAAAAGAGTTGGTCTATTTAATTCCGAGCTTTTAAACACACAGCATCATTTTTCCACCAGCACAGCTCTATACCTTGCACACTAGTATAATTACACATTCATAATCTTTCTGCTTGGTTTCTGATTTCCATTTGTGTCAAGATCCTCACTTAAAACCCTGTGAAACCAAACCTTGTTTGGTATCTTTGGCTAGTTCTAATCCTGCATGCCATCCCTTAGATGGGTTGGTGCTGCCCTCTCAATATGAGTCAGCCATGGAGCAGTTTCTAATCCTTCACCATCAAAACCACATGAAGATTATACATTAAGAAGAATGTGAATGATAAAGATGAACAAGTCTACAGCCTACACAAAATACATTAGACAGAAAGCCAATCTTTAAAATCAAAATCTGGACCAAAGCAGCAAATTCTAGTGTTCCACACCTATTAGGAGACCAGCTAATTTACATATTCATATGTAACTGGCTATGGATGCCACATACCAGGGAGACTGAGGGGTGTGTTTATCCAGTCCATCACACACTACCTAATCCATGCAGCTGTTGGGACAACTCATCCAGAGGTTCTCTACGCAGTCATTCTCCTTCCTGAGGCCCCTCTAAAGGGGTCTGGGTCAGCTGAATTGTTTTAACTGCCTAAGTCCATTCCCAGCTGCTTTTTTTACACTAATACATGCACATTAAATCTGATTAGGTTGACCTCATCAGGTAGGTCCACTCTCTTGGCAAATAAGGGAGCCATTCTTCCACCAGAAGCTATGCAGCTCGAACATTACCCATCCTATCATAATCACACACCTCTCCTTCATTTACAAGAAGACAAGGCTGGACTAACAAAAAACCTGAGATGCAGGAGAGATGGGCAAATAAGCAAGGGAGAAGACACGACAGCTCCCACAATACCCTTCCCATTTGTAATATTCGACATATAACTTAGGAATTAAGGCAGAAATCTTCAAAAAGAAAAAGAGTTGTTAAAGTTACAGTTCTAGCCTGAAGCCAATCTTAGATTCTAGTTCCCACTACATGTTACAAACTACACTCTCCTGAAATTGATTTCCTTCATAAACTACACAGTCCTGTGTAGCAGCTCATATGAAAAACTATTTCAGGAAATGTCAGGTGCCACCCATGCTTAACATTAGCTAACAATACATTGACATAGGGAGATCAAGAACTGATCAGAATATAGAAGTCACACTCCTCAGCCCTTCATTATCAAGTTCCAGATCCCTGTAAGATATCTATGAAGTACTGAAGCAGATGCTGAGCACAACCTCAGAAGTAATGCAGAATGGTACAGAACCTCTTTAACTCTCTACTAAGTGCAGATTTCAACTACAAATCGGTAGCACACGCATTGGCATGTCTGCACACAGCTGTGATCAGCACCAGTGTAGTCGGTTTGGTTGTGCAAAGTCCCCTCTGATAAGAGTAAGGTCAAGAATTGTGAATAAGGTCAAGAACGGCACTGGAAGCCCTTACCACAGGTCTGCTAAAACAGTACAGCTGTATGCCTTTCTAACAGGGAGCACTTACCAGAGCTGTCACTGTTTAAAACCAACTTTACCATTGCATGGAACACATTTTCAAATAGATCAGTTGGCTCACAAACTACACACCTGCTCATACCATACCCACTGGTTCTGACAGCATCACCAAGAGAGATTTTGGACAATCTTATATGCTGACAAAGAGCTGGCTGAGCATAAAGGGCAACCTCCTAGAAGTATGAAAACAGTCCTTCCTGACATGCATAATAAGTAAACAGAGCAGGAGGCCATCTTGAATGAACTAAGGACTTTACAAAGGCTGTTGGCAGCCTCCAATATATGTTTTTAACTAAATCTGGGGAATCATGGAGAAGATGTAGAAGAACAACCAGCTGGACTGCCAGGCTCAGCAGCGGCTCAAAATGTAACCAAGAGCCAGCTGTAAGCAAAGTTCTCAGGAACTGATCATAGGGTGAATACTCCCAACATCTTGATCAACAACCTGAACAAAGCAAGAATAAACCCCATCATGGTTTGTGGATGACATGAAACAGGGTGGAAACAGTCAATACACTAAAAAACAGGGCAGGGCTGCCATGTAGAGGGATCTCAACAGGCTGGAAGAATTAACTTGACAACAAATACAGTAGTTCAAAGTCAGCGTCCCACACCAGGAGAGAAGAACCCCACGCCACAACCAGCATGGACTGAGAATCAACGTGGCAGGGAGCATTCCTGGAAAGGTTTTGGGTGGCTCCAAAAGGCAAGCTGAACATCAGTCTGCAACATCAGCAATGCACCCTTAACTACAGGCTGGCCTTCATTTAGGAAAGCAAAGTCAGGTCAAGTAAATATTCCCCTTTATTTAGCACTTGTGAAGCCAAATCTGGAACATTGTACCCAGTTCCAGGCTGCTATAAAAGAAAGGCTGATGAATTGGAGAGTCCAGCTAGAACTGGACTAGAGGACCTAGAACAAACCAAAACAATCCTCACTGAGCATACAAGAAGAAATAAAAGTTCACGGGGCTGGAGAAAGAGACTGTTGAGTCTACCAGTTTTCAGATTGTTAAAACTGATCTGAACAAGGTCCTAAAACACCAACTGGACTTCCTTCCTTGAAACAGTAGATTCACTTAGCTGACTTCCAGAGGTCCCTTTCTAGTTAAAGTTATCACTTATTCCAAACCAGTGGCACACTGTTCATCTCCTTCCTTACCACCTCTAAAATAAACATCCAAATTCAAAACAGTAGTCTCTTTTACTTGCAGTTTTTCTACATTTCCTCCACTTCCTCACCACAGTAATGTACAGCAATAAACCCATCTAAACTTTAAAAATATTCTTTTATTGTAAAATAAAATATATGTGGAAGACTGTAATGAAACTTGGCTCAACTACTTGAATGGAGACAAATTTTATTGCCCAGATTATAACTTTATATGGAGAGAGGTTGACTCAAACTGGAAATACATTAAAAATTCAGCTGATATTTCTGGCTCTCCAAGGCAAACAATGATGGGATTCTTTTGAGGGAAAGCGTGTTGTGGGAAGGCAGTAAGGTTAAACTTCCACCCTTTATTACAACAGGAATACGATGTTGTGTGTTTTGCGATGCAAGCTGTATACAGGGTACCAAGAGATGACTGACCTGATTAAACATTCATTTAAACATGAATTTTATTGCAAGATTTTATTATAAATTTCTTTATATTTTGTGTTTACATGGTCATTTTTTTGTTTGAGCAACTTAAAACTGGCACTAACTGAAAATTATTTACAAGAGGGAGAAAAAAAGCTGCTGCTTGATTTGAGTAATTCTAACATTTTTTTATTTGAAAAATCATTAGCAGCTCAGTTTGAAAAATGAGTAACTGACTTCAAACCGCAGATGCAACTTCTGCTATTCTCCCAAAGGTTCCACAGATTTGTTTTCTGAAACATGGGTGAGGAGGTAAAGGAGATCTGTTGACTGTGCAACTAGCCAGTTTGTTCAGATCAGAAAAAAAGTCAAAATCCCATCTCCCCCTCAACATATTAGAGCCTCTCTCATCTTTTAGCAGTGACCTGACTGCAGAGAGACCAGCAGCAAATACAAACATTGTGAAACCCAGCAAATATAGCCATTAGAACTGAAGTAGCATTTTGTAAGCTTCCTTCCAAGTACACTTTTTAAACAGAAAGTCAAGTGAATTATATGATGCTGAGGATTTTAGTATTACACAGCTAGTTTTAAAACTGCCCACAAAATGAACACCACTATTTTGTGCACCCGCATTTGGCAATCTAAGTAGGAAACTATAGAAATCATCCAGGAATCTAATTCTCCTTAGAATTCACTTGTAGATGTTCATGGCACACTTAACAACAGTATTCCTTTTAATGGAAAGAGAAAAGTCAGATAAAGTTTGGGGAAAGATAATGCTGTCTTCAAAGCAACTGTTAAAATATTTTACAAATAAACACCAGACTTCAGAGGATGTACAATTTAATAGCATATTATTCCTCACTGAGTAAGCACGATCTGCTAACAGGGTAGAAAAAGGGGGAAGAGAGGACAGCTAGTGTATCCCAAAGCACATTTACCAGAGGATTCTGCATGGCCAATCTTTGTTTCAAAACTTCCTCATTTCTGAATGCTTTTTGTCAACTGTATTTGCGTCTAATATATACATCGTTATTTTGTAAATGGATGAATACCAGTATAGCCCAAGCTTCATTTTCTTTCATAATTAGCCAATATATAACACGTATCTTATTTCTGGCATGCAAAGGTTTTTCAGCTCAGGGAAGAAAAGTAATTTTCATGAGCAAATTTCCAAGCAGATGAATACATCTTAATGCAAGGTTGAAGGAAATGTCTATCATTCTCAGAGTCAGACAGTGCAATCCATTTTTTAAGGAACTTACAATGCTACCCCAAAGAATTAAGAAAAAATAATTCCCAGCATTTAAGTAACAGTCAATCATTCAGAGCCATAGTAAGGATTTTATTAGAAAAGCACTGAATAATCTGTGTTGCATAGCAGAAGCCAGCATAAGCTACCCTAATTTGTAAGGCTAAACACAGAACAAAGCAAGCAGGACATTGGGGAACAAGTTCTTTCCTCCTTTTCCTCAACTAGGCTGCAGAGAAAAGTAATTTAAGAATGTTGGCCTAAAGATCAGTCTCTGAAGAGTAACACAGCTGATTAGCCCATTGAGTCAATTCATCACCTGAAAGGCCCACTGACAGAACATGGCCAGCAGCATATCCAGGATGGACTTGTCCCATGGTCACCAAGATCAGATAAGGAAGTGAGCCAGTGCAGAAGGAATTTCAATCTCTATGTATGGACCGTCTGGGTATCAATTAATCCATGGGGCTCAACTGAAGTTATACTGCAATAGATGCTACGTAAAAAATATAAGAGGTACTAGGCCCTAGACAGCTGCTTTACAGCTGATAATCACATGTACTTTGCTGAAGCAAAGGCCTACATATTGGAACTATTTTAACTGTGAAATTACTGAGAAACAAGACTGCTTAAAACTGCAAAACAACATCCTTATGAACAAAATGCCTTTAGTCCGGATAACAAAAGATTTACCCTGGATCCCCATGGTAACATACAGAGAAAGCAATTCCAGTAGGACATTTAAATACAACATCCAGAGATTTGGATACACTCTTCACTTGAATTAGTGGAGCTTAAACACATTAAAAAAGCAATTAGCTAAGAAAACGTGGCAGAAGCTAATCATTAAGAGTACATGAGGCATTATACATGTAGCTGATCAACTGGCATGTAAAGGAAGCAATTTTAGATAGAAAATGCCCAGTCTCTGGGCCCAGTTGCACAGTACCTGTGCAGCTATCCATAACTACACTTGTTACTTACAATACTGACCCAAATAAGACAGGTTTGTCTGATAATCCTACAACACAGCCACTACCTGCATGTTTCAGCCAACTGAATTTGGTCCCCAAAGAGTCAGGATTAAAATTACTCAGTTAATCATGATCGGTGGATGAGCAAGTGCATCCTTAATTACCATTAGAGAGACAAGGTTGGTTGCATGTAAATATTCTCCTTTATGTTAAGAGCAGCCAGTAAGACTTAAAGAGTGTTGCTTCACACTGTAATTATCTCATTCTATTGACACTGAAAGTCAGTCTCATACATTCTCTTCCTTCCCTTTCCGCACTGCTCATTCCTTGCATCAGATCAAGCCACTGTGCAGCCATAATAAGCCCAGAGTTAGCTCATGAGGGGGTGCGGAGGACAGACCAGAGAGGAGGTTCCCCCATCATATCATCAAGCTTATCAAAGATCACCCCGCAGCCACAGACAATCACTGCATCTGAAGCATGGAAAAGGCAGGAGGAACACATCAGAGAGGCTGGAGGACAACAGCAGAACTGCCCTTCCTGGCACCAACCCACGGTTTGAATGTATAAGATACATGTACCTCCCAAACCAGTCTCTGAGAAAAGAAGACAAAACTACATCTAAGCTTTGCTGCCCAGGACTGATGAACGCCACACCCCAGATGAGCTAACAAGCACCATGAATTTGCTGAAGGGCTGCTGATCTGCCTGGCACACTAGAAGGGTCCAGGCAGAATTCCAGGGGTTCATTTAACTTCAAATTAGTGGCTTAGGCCTCTTGGACAAGAAACTGCTCTTGCCAAGCTGAAAACTTCTCCATATGAATAGGCTCTAAATGTGAAGCCCAGCAAGTAATGTCACCTTCTGGTAAAAGAATACCTCATGTTACAGCCCCTTATCAAAAATAATGGACTCACAAGAATTCAACACTGTTTGACACCTACAACAAAACACTTTTCAGACAAGCTGTTTCATAATTAGAACTAACAAAACTTGCTTCCTACAGGCTTCCTCTGTAGAACTGCTGTTATAAGTCCATTAAGACACTTCCATACAACCCTCATTTTGGTTCCCTCTCACATTCCTTATTTGGCACCTCTTCCCTTTCTTATTCCTTGAGTAATGCCAATTACTGCTCATGCTCCCTAATTACTGAGTGAGAGTGAGACAATTTTATGTCTGTTTCCAAACTATGCAGCTACAAAGTGGCTGCTGATAGGCTGTAAGGTGGAAAGGGTAGGGGAAAGAAGCCACAGTTTGTCCGTCTACAAAGCAGTGATTTTCAAGAAATTCCCAAGATCTTTGTATTTCAAAATGCATTTGCTTCTGCTGGTGATCACCCCACAGAGGAATGCAAAAAGACAGCCAGCAATTGCATGAGCTTGTTTCTTGGGAACCAAGGCACAGATAGGCCCCTTGGCATCAGCCAAGATCCTGTCTTGTAACTCCATCTTTTATTCTGTCTTCTAATCTTAATTCACAAGTTGATTTTAAGAAGTGTTATATATATATTAAAAAAAAAACTCACCGTTTTATTACGCAGTCTAATGATGTCTGAAACAGAGCCAGCTCCACAATATTCCATAACAATCCACAGATCTGTGTTCTTAAAGTAGCTGCCATAGTACTTGACAACGTAAGGACTAGATGGAAAAAAGAGGTTAGATAAATAGATTAAATCTTAGTAGAAGAAAAAAAAAATCAGTAGCACACAGTGTTGTTAAGAACTACAGTTTGACACAGCTAAAGAGCAAGTGCAACCAAAAACATTTTAAATCAGTAATTAGCTTAACCAATGCCTTGTTAGAACAAATTCTGATTACATAATAAAATTATAAAGCCACTACTATATATATAAGTTTTCAGCCATCTTAAAATACAGTTACCCCAACCATTAGTCACCTGATAAAAAGCTTTGTTTGTCCCTCCTCTAAGGCCTCTCTTGAATATTTCTTTTCTTAAAAAGACTGCCTTGTTATCTTCTCTCCAGAGCAAAATAACATGGAAACTCACCCATGTTTTCCCAGTTTTGCAACAATGAACTTACTTCAAGCACAGAGCTAGACTTTCATATTAAAGAGAATCTAGTGCTGATTTTAAGCCTTCTGGATTTGCAAATGCATTTTCATCCTGAAGTGTCTCATGTGAAGTGACAGTATTGTCACAAACAGAACATATTGCTTTGCTAGTCATCAGTTTGTCACTTGACATAATGCTTCCTTGGAATTACTTTCAAAAGAAAGGCAGAAACAGATGTGGGAAACATAAAAAGGATTATCCTTCAAAAGTTATTAGATGGTGTATTTATGGAAATAAAAGACTGAAGGCTTGGGATGGGTTTTTTTGCAGGAACTTAAAGAAGGCTACAGTTTGATTGCCATCTATCTCCCACAAAGTCAGGAAGTGAGATACAGAGATTTCAGACAGTGGTTTCTAATCAGAACACTTACATTGTGGGGTGGAATCAAACATCATTTTGTTTTGGAGCAAGGAACTGTGTTCTAGGATCAGCATTTCTGGCAGCAACATTCTTTATACAGACAAGAGACAGAAGAAGAAGAGAGGACCTATGGTTGCCTCCTGCAACATGATACTACCTTTACAAAAAGACAGGTCAACACTATCAAAAAACTATTCCATTTAAGAGCAACTGTTAGCACTAAATGAATTTGCCTTTTCAGGAGGAAAGGTGGGTCTGTCTCCTCCTAACTACTCCAAATGTCTACCATTTACAAGTACGACATACTGATCTTGCTCCTGATAAATTCATGAAGTGAGGAAGGCTCTATTACTTCTAAAGAAAATCCACTGATTTTTGTGACCATCTCTTACCAGATTTATACTATGTTAGTATTCCCAGCAACAACAGGGTACAATTATCAATCAGGACAAGATCATCTTTTTAAAACATCAAGTGCTGTGCAATCTCAAAGCCCTGTTCATATTGGCCTAAAGACTGACACTAGTAACTCTGATTTTGAAGTTGTAGTCCAAAACTCCATAGACAACAGAAAACGCAAGGCAATTTCTGCATCCTTGCATCAAAGATTCCATTTCCACAAGACCTGCAATCATAAGATTTGTGAACAAGTGTAAGGTAACACTCCAGCAGCACTATTACAAGATTGTTCACTTTTTAAAAGGGATTTCCTGCAAGAAAAAAGCAGTCAAGAGAATACTGCTCTGGAAGTCAACTGCTAGCCACTAATGTTCTGCTAGAAACATCTTTATCAACCTTATGAACAGGTAATTCAGAATTTCACAAAGGCTAAGACATTTAAAGGAAACGGTAACCTTTGGCCTTAACAGTGTGAGTAAAGCAAAGCAAGCATGGAGAATTCTAAGCAGGGGCCAGTATTTATTCTTTCAACAGTTTCTATTATGTACACTATTAATACTTCCTTCCATCCAAACTAAGGAGAGCAGGAGGTCCACAAAGTAGTTCCTTTAATTAAAAAACCTATGTTGGACAATTTGCTTTTCCACAAAAGTTTGCAGCTGCTTGTATTTCAGCTATTTTCACAAGTACAAATACATTTTCACATAGACTCTCAGAAAGGGCACAAAATTATCATACCTACCTGTCACATTGTTGCATTATAGAGATTTCTTTAATTATTTCTTGAAGGTCTGACTCCACAGGGACCTGTTTAATTGCTACAACTTGTCCAGATTCTTTGTGTATTGCTTTAAACACGCTACCGTAAGACCTAAAAATAACAGGCATTTTTTTAAAAAAAACAGACAAACAGCTCCTGATTTCCATTATGCACAAAAAGGCACAGAAGCCATATGCACATGCAGAAGTTTGATGATTTTTCAGGCTGCAAAAGGATCGGTCCTACCAGGACCTCAGGAAAGACTGAAGAATGAATCTTTGTCAAGATTTGGAGCTTCTAATTCCATTACACGTGCAAGTACATTTGCTGTGTTAACAAACAACAGACATCAAAAATACATTTTCCCTAATAAATATATAAGGGAAAGTGTGGAAATGTACAGATGCATGCATTTGCTTTAGCAGTAAAATTTGTCTATAGAGGCATTTCTTGGGACATTTACAGTCACTCTCTGTAACTTAATATTCCAATATATGCTTCATGTATTGTTTCCCTCTGATCCTATGCCCCTGTAAATAGCTGTACTTACCCTTCACCAAGCTTCTCCAGAACATCAAAGACTTCTTCAGGCTGCTTAGTTAAACTATCTTCACTTAGCTTTTTCAGTTTGCTAAAAGAAAGACAAAAGTTATTTGTTTGGGGGAGAAAGAACTCAAGCAAATTTTCACACAAGCAAGCAGACAGAATAAATTATTACGAAGAAAAATACATTCCAATGAAAATAAAATACTTAATGTGCAGCAACAAAATTTTAATCAACTATCATGTAAGATGAATAAAGTTATGACAATTTTTGTCATTATCAGTTTCCCCACTAATGTTTGCTCAAATCAAAGTAGCATAGGACCAATTCACTCTTCAAACCACTTCCTTTGCTAAAGTAGAAACAAAGAATACAGAAAAGTTTGCCTTCCCTTGAAAAACAATCAGCGTGCAAACACATGCCCCTTACTGCCTAGGGGATGCCACGTTGTTCCCTAATTATAAACCAATCCTTCACCCACATGAAGTATTCAGTTTCTATATTGTACCACTCATCAGCCAGTGAATGACATCAGTAAAAGCAGAATTCTGAAGACAAGAGATGATTCTGGGAGCATATGGTAGCCCTTCCCAGGTAGCAGCAGAAGATTGAAATTCCAAGAGCTGAGTACTGTAAGAGCTTTTGGGACAGCTTCTCTTGCATCTTTGTGAATGCCCATAGGGACAGGATGCAACGAAATCTCTAATTACATAACACCACCATATTTTGCCCTTAGTTCTCTCTCACACAGTCTCAAATCACTCACTAACACCCTATGATTTCTTCTTTCAACTCCCTTTTACCACTATTTGCTGTCCTTTACAAGCGGTCCTAGCCTTTCCCTGGTCTCTAGCATTCCCAGCTAGCCAGGCCCTCAGACTCCTGGCAAATCTCAAAACACAACTTGGCTGCAAGCTTGCACTAGAGCCAACACCAAACACAGCACAGGAAAATATAATCACACACACACATTGCAGCAAGGACAGGTGGCTGCAACATGTAAATCCTTCACCATAAAGTTACAGGGAATTTTGCTGCAAGACTGAAGTAACAAGTTGACTCTACATGACAGCCAAGGGTACTATTAAAGTAGAAGATGAGCTGAAGAATAGCTGGCGCTGTAGTGTTAAATATAGACAATGTATTCCATATGCAGGAGGAGGAAAAGGGAAAAAAAAAAAAAAGAAACTTTAAAGAACAGCAGTTCATTGAGAATTTATGGAAAATAAGTTATCCCACAACACTTTCTAGAAACAAATACAAAATATGGGAAGGGAGGATGGCATGGACAGAAAAGACTGACAAAACTTAATAGTGGAAGAACAGTGATCTGAAAAAAAACCCACTTTATATTAGGAGATGCAATTCTGTGATATACAAAATTAATAAAAATTAAAGTGAATGACCAATGAGGGAACCCATAAGTCAAAACAGACTTGTATTTGCCGACCATCTAAGTAAAAGCAAAAAATTTACAGTAATTGCAAAAGCATGCGTCATATGGATTGGTGTTAAACAAGGGAAGCAAGGCAAAGAAAAGGCACTAGAGTGCACACATTTATACACCGAAGAACTATTTCACAGATGTAGCAATTACATGAATACAAAAAGCATCCACAATCTGTAAGGAAAAGTGCATTAACTATAATAAAGATCATGCAGCTTGCTACAGCAAACAGTCAAGAAACTGGAAAGTCTGTGTGTTTAGAGAAAATAAAAATCTTCACAGCAAAAGGAAGGCACAACTCATGAACATGGAGAAAAACAGCGAGAAATTCAAATGAAAACAGCTAAATAATGTTTGCAAAACTGGCCTACAAGAACAAAACTGCTTTCTTTTTCACTATCTCTGCTGGTTAGACACTAGAA
This sequence comes from Drymodes brunneopygia, assembly GCA_013400955.1. Lineage (NCBI taxonomy): Eukaryota > Metazoa > Chordata > Aves > Passeriformes > Petroicidae > Drymodes > Drymodes brunneopygia. The sequence goes on along the minus strand of VZTZ01036863.1, from coordinate 129,501 downwards.
AGCAGAAAGACAGAACTTATATCTTGCAGAAAAGGACATAGTTCATTACTGAACAAGCGTATGTTGAAAGAAATCAAAGAGGAAAAATATTTCACAGGTAGGTATTAAAGTAATATATCATTCATTTTGCTTCTTTGTTCCAAATTTTTTTCCTCTCTGAACAGATTATATGCAGCCTTAAAGGCAGCATTCAAGTTGCTGCAATCATCCCTTCTTGCCACCTAAAAAACCCATGCACAGCATGTTTATAATATAAGCAGAGTGCTGAAAAACAAAAAGCATAACCTTTAGCTGAGTCTCTCAGTCAAAGAGCTACGTAATAAAAGATGTACCAAACAGAAAAGCAGAGGGACTGAACTTTTTAGTAACAGCAAGAAAAGAGAAAGCATACAGTACCCCTGACTGGAGATGCCCACAAAGAGAACACTTCCACCTGCTCATTGAAAGAGTAACGCCTGCTAAAATGAGAAAGAAGAAAAAACAAAAAATCCATACCAAAATGGTTCCAACAGCACCATTAATGCCAAGGCATTGTGAGTGCTTGAGAAGAGTTAGTGAAACAACCACAAACAGCCATAAGTTGATCAAAACCAATGTCATTGTCAAATAATCTATTATCTGGAGTACTTGAGAAGCAACCAGGAGATGAAAGAAATATGCATTCTGTAGTTTTAAAATTATTTTCATATCATCCAACTCTGACAAATGTGTTATGAGACCAAATGGCACTTAACACTAAGGCAGATTAACACAAACCCTATTTACAGTAAGAAAGGTATGTCAAGCTCAGGAATGTCATCACCAAATACCCTGCTCAAAGCAGCTCCCACTCCCTCACAAACACTGTAACAGTACCGATGCTGTGTCCGGTGTTCAAGTGATAGCACCAACACCACAGTTCTTTGAACCATAGAAAAATCCTGATGACTCAAACTTTTAAATAATTTCTGTTTCTGGATGTTTAAATAGAATATTCAGCTCCTGAACTACAGAACATCACGCGAAATACCCTGAACGGCTGCCATAAAGAAAGCATTTATGAAAACTCTATGAGAAACAAGGAAGAAGGTGGCGACTGGTATAACTGGCTGCAAAGGACCAAGCAAAATACAAGAAGAGACTAGAAATATTATCTTGTTAGTTAAAAGCAAGCAATAATCTTGGGACAGAGAAACACAGCTGAGACTTCAGCATCAGCTCTTAATGACGGGGGAAAGGTGAAGAGGGGGCAGGAGGCAAAAATGAAGAGACAAAGGGCATAAGAACAATAGGATAGAAATATAGAATGTGCCTCATTCCTCACTCCCTCATTAACCCTCTGCTTTCACAACACAAGCATTTAAAACAGAACAAATAAATCAGTAAATCCAGGCACTGCTCTACTCTGGCAAAGAATACAAAGGATACAAAAGATACATGTGTGTGTGTACATATATATATACACAACATTACATATGAGAAAGTCTAAAGGAGAGGCAGAGAAGTTCAGTATAAAACCTGGGTAGAAAGTAATTCCAAGCTATTTTTTTCCTCTAGGAAACTATCAGGTAGTGATTATGAGCTATTTTAGAGGTCTTCCTAAAGGGAAGCTATTCCTTAAACCAGAAGGACTAACTAAACTACAATGTTGGGAAAGACCTGTCAAAAGGATTTTCTTGTTCCAAGAAGGTTTGACTTTCCACATAACATCTAGTCTCTTAACAAGAAAAACACATCCTAGGAGAAAATTACACTTTATAATCCAGTTCATAGGAGAAAATACAAATTCCTAGTCTGACCAGAATCTTACTTGTCATTGAGTACATCAACAAAACTCTAGAAAAAGAGAACCTAGAAAATGTGAGAGGCACCCAACCCCAGCAAAAAGATTGGAAAAATCTGAACTGCAGCATGAAAGAGCAAGAGGTTTCCTTCCCAAAAATGAAAAAAATGAAGTATGAGTATAGTACCCTAGAGTTATTATATACAGATTTTATGAAAAAAATTTGCAATGTGCTACAGAGGTAGGGATAAAAAAAAAATCCCTGAAAGTTCAAAAATAAAAATAAAGCTAGAATAAAGAATAGAACACCATCAGTCAGTTAAGAAAAACTGGACAACTGCTCTATGAAACATGAATATATGTGATTTATCGTGCAGAAGAACTAGCACATTGAAACATTTAAAAAGAATGGCTGGGATCAATTACACTGATATAGTAAAAGAGAAGGTAGTAGGAGCAATCACTGCAGTCATCTGAAGAAAAAGAGGCATGTGGAAGCCTTGAGACATTTACTCTGCTTCACCGTTTGCACAAGTGCAAGCAAGATTAAGACAGTTTTCACCATTGTACTGTGTACTTACATTTAGTTCTACCAATAAAGCCCAAACATTTTTGTCCCATCATTTTCAGAAGGAATTTGACAATTGCCAACATGTCCATTGACACAAACATTAAAAAATACACTTTTTTCACAAACCGTTCATATTCTAAGAACAAGCTCTTCCTCTTTTCACAAAACCTGAAAAGTTGTGTTTCAATGAAAATTAAACTCAAGTTTAAAGAAAAGACTGGAAAACCTTAATTAACACTTCCCATGCTTGTTAAGCAGCCTTTCATTTGGCAGCAGCATGCAGGAGATAGGCAAGATTAAAAACTACGTACTTGACAAAATTCTGTCACTATTTTCTTTCTCCCTTATGTGCAACCTCTATCCTCACACATGAGCTTGCCACGGCATACAGAAAAATAAAACAATAACAACAAAGGAAAATTACAACAATAAGAGGCAAATTTTATAACTATTTCAAGACCAAATCTCCTTTCTAGAGAGAGAAAAAAGTATAAAGCACATCTGAAATACAGTTAGAGATTCAGATGCAACAAAACAGTGTGTCAACTACTGCACAAATTGTTCAGCATAAAATCAGAACATCTACTCTAAATTATTTTTAAAGTAAAAAGAATTCTGAAAAGCACTCTCCCTTAGAAAACTTGTGCTACTGTTGTAGTACATTAGTCAAAGAAAAAAAGTGAAATATTTTGACAGCACCTCCATGGAAAAGTCACAATGGCCTAGAATGTCACTTGGGCAGCACCACTGCTGCTTTCTGAAGGGCTGTATTAAAGATTTAAACAACAGGCAACTGCATTGTGTGCTCCTCTACAGGGAAGTGGGGATTAAAGTGCCCTATACCTCCAAGGGAACACTGGGATTCTAGGACATCCACGCAGCCTTTTAGGGCACATACGAAATTCTTGCTGCCTCTAAATGGATGTCTTGTACCACAGATATGATGCCAATAGATCCCTCTCAGTAGCTGCTCCTGGGGACAACAGGCATCAAAGTAAAGAATTCTAGTGCTCACATCTGCTTCACCACGTAAACATGGTCCATTTCAACCATTACTGCATCCCAGGACAGCACCAAGAATTCAGCCCACACAAAATAATCTGCACTTCTCCTGGACTTGCAGAAAAAGGGGGTGACCTAGAAGAATAGTTGGGAATACCAACAATCAGGAAACTGTATAAAACTACCAACAGAGAGGTATCATGCACAGTCATTAAAAATTTGCTTTAAATCTTAAGAAATAACCCAAGTTAATATCTTATGAAAAACTGAGTTCAAATATTCTCTTCCAGTAAAGGAACAAATCTAATCTAAGTTCTCATCACAAATTTCCAGAATTAAGCTTCAAAAAACATGTGGAGTATAAAAACATGCCAGAGGTTAGACATTCCCACATCTAGTTCTTCCTGACTGAATCCAAAGATTTAAACACCTCTTAGTTTCAGTTAGGCCAGACACACAACTCCAGCTAGGCAATCAAGTTACAGCAAATGTCACATCTTCCCCAAAACATCTGGTAGGTTATGCTAACTTCACCGTTTGATTTTCAGTCCTGTGGTATCACCAGATTCCAAGGTTTCCACTGCTGCTGGTGACACTGATTACTCCTCAGACATTTCCATTTCTTTTCCTAAATCCTTGCTGTTGCCTGTCCTATTTCCTTCATTTGAGATATGCAGCACTGTCAGCCTGAAACTCCAGTGTAGGCTTGTCCCTCCTTACCCCACTGTCTGCCAAAACCACCCTTGATAGCAACTACAGACCAATTATTTTTCAAAGTTTTCTGCAGTAGATACTGTCACTCCATGTGTTATTGGAGGAGAAATCATCAGATGTTCAAGGCTACATTCTTCTCCAGTCCTATCATCCTGCAGGAAGCTGCTTTTAAAGAGTTTTAAAGGTACTAAATGGAGAACGTAGAGGTTTTAAAGATGAATGTAAAAACTAATCTAATATCCTTTAACACAAATTTATATTGTGTAGTCCCTAGATTTTTCATTATCAGGAAGGAAAAGTAAAATCAGAGCTCTAAGACAGTAAATACATATGTAAAGCACGTAACTACGTTCTGTACACCACACAACTACAGACTGTGTATTGTACAACTACAGCCAAGAAAGGCTTGTTCTAACTGAAATATACAATTAAATTTAAATTTAACACAAAGCGAAAGCACTAATAAGTCAAACGATAAATTACTTTTTAAATAGTGCATAGTAATTAATAAGACCTGACAGTCTATATATTTGAGAAAATACATCTGTGGGAATATTCTAGGGGTTTGGCTCTTCCCACTCCCTGATTTGCAATTGCAACTATGTAACGCCCACCCCCACAAGCATCCATCCCTCCAGCAGCAGAACACAAGGACGCTTTCCAACGTGAAAACAGAACTACTCGTGTGTGCTCCTGCCACAGACCTCAACTGTCGACTGAGAGACCTCTAGGACAGAGAGGCCTCTGCTTGGCGACCAAGTTTCCCTCACTTCATATAAAAAATGTTCTTAACTCAAGCAGCCCCCAAGGGTTCGTCTCCACCGGGACATTTATTTTTGCATTTCGTGGCATCCACCCTACAGAAGACCCTTCCCAACGTGACAGAGCCCTCCGGCCGCTAGGCAGGGCTCAGCACCGTCCCGGTCTCGCTGCCCCCTCACAGACCCCGGGACCGAGGCCTCACCCTGGCCGTGCCACCGCTCCCGAGTGGGGAAGGGACCACCGGGGAGTATCGTTACCTCTTGGGCGCCGCCTGCTCCATGCCGTCGCCGCGGCCCCCCGGGGCCGCTGACCGAGCCCCCGGGCCCNCACCGCCGCCTCAGGGCAGCACCGCCGCCTCAGGGCGCTCTTCCCCGGTGGCCGCCGCGTGGCTTCGGGGCAGCGCTGCCGGGCCGGCCGAGCCTTGTGCGCTGGGCGAGGCAGCAGCACCGGCCCCTCCTCAGAAAATCAAGGTCTTCATGGACACCCGGCTCCAGAGCAGGGCTGAGGGGAAGCTTGAAGTCAGTCACGGCAGGATGGGGAGCTGCTCCCCGCTGCCGCCTCGGCTGACACGGTAAAGCTCTTGCGGTGAAAAGTGCTGGCGTTTTGCTCTTGGGTGTGTGGTGCCAAAGCACACAAGTTACCCTGCAAAGTTGGGGGAGCTGTCACGTAATTACTCAAGCAGCAGGTTTCAGGCTCCAGAGCACCGTGTGACAGATAGCTGCAATTTCACCACCTTACTACTTCGACTTTTTTCTGTTAACGTACTTGAATCTATTGCATCCAAGTACATCCAGCCAAGTCAATGCAAGAAAAGCTTACATACTCAAGCCAATTTCTATATCCTTTCCTGACAGTAGGTTTATTTGCCTAACTAATGGAATTTCAAGGTAGTAAAACACCTAAGCAAGTTCCATAAAAATACTGAGATGCCCACGTTCCACTTTAAACTGATTTTAGATGTGCAAGTATTACAACACTCCATAAAAAAATCTGCACTCCATACATAATTTCGTCTCTTTGATGTGCATTAGCAAGGGAATTCAGAATGACTGAGGTTCTACTGTTGTGCAAGTCCTCTACTTTGTCTGAGTCAATCCAACCCAGTTGACTCACTGTGGTCGGGCCAAATGCACAATGGCAATATTGAATGAACCCACAAAACAAATCACACACCACCATATGACCTTTTAGGTTTCTTTGTTTTTCTGAGTCATGGAAAAACTGCAGTAGAACATCTTCCTTTGCACAACAGATTAATGCAGAGCTGTTCCAAGTATCATCCTGCAAGCCACAGTGGCTCACCAGCAGTACTGCCAGATGTGTCCATATCATAAGCAGCAGTTTGTAGGATATGCCAAAAAAAACCCACCCAGGAGAAGGAGCCAGCAGATACCTGAGATGGAGTATGGTATGAGTGCCTCAGAAAGTGGTGGGATGGAATCCCACAAGACATCCCATTTTCCAGTTCAAGGACAGGTGAGATCAGGCAGATAGCAAATGCCATGTGGCTAGTGTCCAGCTTTGTTTTACAGGGTATTTGGCTATACCCACTGACCAATTATTATTTACAGTTCACCAATTTCACCTAATGAAGGGAACTCTGACATCCCTATTTGGCTTTAACACTCCTGGAATGCAGAAGTTGTCTCCACATCCTTTAACACAAATATTTGAGGCAGTATTTTGTCCAGGTTATTTCAGAGGAGGCAGGTTTTGCTCCCATGTCTCAAGCCAAAGCTGCCACAGACAATACATTAAAGCAAGGAAAAGGATTCTTAGAAATAAAATACAGGTACTATATTACAGTTGTAATGGCAATACAAAGAAACAGAGCCAAGAAGTGCTCCTCTCCCCATTCACACATATATTTCTTTTTCGGAAAAAACTTAGGGTAAACAGTCTAATCTTCCACTCTTACCTCTCCCTTAAACAACAGTTGACAAGAACAAAAGAAAAATTTTCCAAGTAAAAAATAGCAGATTTATATATTTTCTCTGTTCATTCAAAACTATTTAATACCGCAATCCCCACTTCAAAAAAATACCCTGACTCCTCAGTAACTGATGAAGATGGAGCAGGACTTCTTCCATCTATGCCACTGAAGAAAGGATATAAAGGATATAAAAAACCCAAGATGTCTGAATCAGAAAAGGTTAGGTAGCCTGGCTTTATAACATAGTGGGGCAGACAGTGCCAAAAAAAAGTATGGATTAATTCCATGCGTCTCTCACAGAAATTGCCAGGAAGTTTTCTAAGTACATTTAAACTGAAAATAAAACATCAGTAGGATAACATATATACCATGATATTTTTCAAGATCACTTTATTAATCTCTTATAATTTCAAGTAGTATTTTTAGTCAATGACATTGGAATAAATAACACTATCTCACCTTTCCCCTGTGACATGAATTTGAGAACCATGCTGTGAAATATGACACTGATTTGNCCGCCCCCCCCGCCGCTCATTGGCTACAGCGGCGTCACAGCCGGCGCTGATAGGATGGTGTGGACGTCGCTCAGAGCGGCGGCTGCGAGAAAGCCCCGCCCACCGCGAGCCGAGCGGGCGCTGCCGCGCCGGCGGGAGGGGAAGATCATGGAGGCTGCGGTGCTGCCGAGCTCCCGGCATGCCCCGCAAGGCGCCGGCCCGCAGGGCACGCCGGGAGATGTAGTNCCAAGTACATCCAGCCAAGTCAATGCAAGAAAAGCTTACATACTCAAGCCAATTTCTATATCCTTTCCTGACAGTAGGTTTATTTGCCTAACTAATGGAATTTCAAGGTAGTAAAACACCTAAGCAAGTTCCATAAAAATACTGGGATGCCCACGTTCCACTTTAAACTGATTTTAGATGTGCAAGTATTACAACACTCCATAAAAAAATCTGCACTCCATACATAATTTCGTCTCTTTGATGTGCATTAGCAAGGGAATTCAGAATGACTGAGGTTCTACTGTTGTGCAAGTCCTCTACTTTGTCTGAGTCAATCCAACCCAGTTGACTCACTGTGGTCGGGCCAAATGCACAATGGCAATATTGAATGAACCCACAAAACAAATCACACACCACCATATGACCTTTTAGGTTTCTTTGTTTTTCTGAGTCATGGAAAAACTGCAGTAGAACATCTTCCTTTGCACAACAGATTAATGCAGAGCTGTTCCAAGTATCATCCTGCAAGCCACAGTGGCTCACCAGCAGTACTGCCAGATGTGTCCATATCATAAGCAGCAGTTTGTAGGATATGCCAAAAAAAACCCACCCAGGAGAAGGAGCCAGCAGATACCTGAGATGGAGTATGGTATGAGTGCCTCAGAAAGTGGTGGGATGGAATCCCACAAGACATCCCATTTTCCAGTTCAAGGACAGGTGAGATCAGGCAGATAGCAAATGCCATGTGGCTAGTGTCCAGCTTTGTTTTACAGGGTATTTGGCTATACCCACTGACCAATTATTATTTACAGTTCACCAATTTCACCTAATGAAGGGAAGTCTGACATCCCTATTTGGCTTTAACACTCCTGGAATGCAGAAGTTGTCTCCACATCCTTTAACACAAATATTTGAGGCAGTATTTTGTCCAGGTTATTTCAGAGGAGGCAGGTTTTGCTCCCATGTCTCAAGCCAAAGCTGCCACAGACAATACATTAAAGCAAGGAAAAGGATTCTTAGAAATAAAATACAGGTACTATATTACAGTTGTAATGGCAATACAAAGAAACAGAGCCAAGAAGTGCTCCTCTCCCCATTCACACATATATTTCTTTTTCGGAAAAAACTTAGGGTAAACAGTCTAATCTTCCACTCTTACCTCTCCCTTAAACAACAGTTGACAAGAACAAAAGAAAAATTTTCCAAGTAAAAAATAGCAGATTTATATATTTTCTCTGTTCATTCAAAACTATTTAATACCGCAATCCCCACTTCAAAAAAATACCCTGACTCCTCAGTAACTGATGAAGATGGAGCAGGACTTCTTCCATCTATGCCACTGAAGAAAGGATATAAAGGATATAAAAAACCCAAGATGTCTGAATCAGAAAAGGTTAGGTAGCCTGGCTTTATAACATAGTGGGGCAGACAGTGCCAAAAAAAAGTATGGATTAATTCCATGCGTCTCTCACAGAAATTGCCAGGAAGTTTTCTAAGTACATTTAAACTGAAAATAAAACATCAGTAGGATAACATATATACCATGGTATTTTTCAAGATCACTTTATTAATCTCTTATAATTTCAAGTAGTATTTTTAGTCAATGACATTGGAATAAATAACACTATCTCACCTTTCCCCTGTGACATGAATTTGAGAACCATGCTGTGAAATATGACACTGATTTGGTATTCATTACAATACTGTACCTAGCCACTGGCAAAGAAGGAACTTTGAAAGGGAAAACAGATTCCCTCTGTTCTACTGCCTCATTCAGAGTTCCCAGTCAAGAGAAGTCTAGATGTTCTGGAGGCATGAATATACTATGAGATTGCTGGTGTCTAGACAAGATGGAGATGAGGAAGTTGCAGACACTCTTCATGAGTATTCCCATGATTTCTTCCAACAGCAGGAATATCTGATGCTACCGAGAAGGTGGCTGAGTAAGAAAAGGCTTAATGTAGCCCAATCCTAAAAATGTAGGAGGAAACTAACTGAATTACTCTTTTTCTTCTGAAGTATTTTACCCACTTTACAGATTTATCTGCCTGAATTAGGACTCTCTTCTCTGCAGAACTGGCATCGTCATCAAATATAATTCCTTAGACCAAAGTATGGATGAAGACCATATTTAGGTTTTGAGTACTATAATTATTTTATATTATAATAGAGTTTTGTAAACAGATAAAATAATTTATAATTACTTATACTGCAATGAAATCAGGAGCCATGATGGCATGGACAACTGTTAGGTGCTGCATAACCATAAATGAAGAAGTCCTCAAGCCCCGAATAATATGAACAAAAAAGTTCCAAAATATCAATCCTGTCTCAGTTGTATTAGCTCATAATAAAACTAAGAATACAAACTACTTGAGAAGCTCATGTCTGAGTTTCTGACAGGTATTACTAATGTTAGGTTTTAAATTACAAATGTATACTTCAAAGTCATTCATAAACATCATGCAAATAAATTACCTATGTTATAGCAGGGACCTTATCTCGTTCCTTTGATAGCAAATAAAAGCAGCATTTCCTTCAGAAGGTATTCGATCAGGCTCATTTAAACAAAGTTCATTGTAATGAATACATGATGCTACTGTAAAACAGCAGGATTAATAAATAGTGCATGTTTTTCAAGAGGTACTTGTCATGAACACTCCCCAAACAAAATACCCCTAGTCCTTCATCGTGTCTGTGGTGCTTTGCACAGCCCAGCTCTTTTTTCGCATATGCTTTCTGCCCTTTCGCCATGGTACCCCCCACTGCTTTCACACCGGGTCCTCAGCGCTCTCTCCCTTGAGGTGGAATTATCATCCCACAGTGGTTCTGTTCTCCTGCTTGGCACGCCAAAATCCACAAAATCCATATAGACCCCCAGCACGCTCCCAGCTCTATCCTCCTTAAAACCCTCAACATCACTGATATCTCACCGTGCCTTGGCCCACTCTGACATTACCCCACAAAGTTCCAAGGCTCCTGTGTCTCCATCACACCTGCAGATTTGGCTCACAGGAGAAGGCTGCAGGCCAGTCCATAGTGTGGTCCCAAACCCAGGTAAGGATAGAGTTTCCCTTGCTTCCCTTGATGTGGGGTAGACAGCCACACAAACAGGGCATTCTCTCCTCTACCACTGAGTTCTGTAAAAACAGGAACTTAGTATAATTACAGACCTCCAGCTTTTCATGTAATATGTTTAAGACTAGTAAGATAAGTCACAAATGATTGTGAAGGGGAGAAAGGTGGAGAATGGCAGGCAAGCACAAAGATGGAATGAATGCAAGAGCTTGCTTTCCTTGGAATCCAATTCATAAATTCAGTAGATAAATAGTCAACAACAACATGTTTGCATGTCTCTCCCTGTGACTGCCTGATAGTGATCTGGTATGCCAAAAGTTAAGGAAAAGGCCTTGAATGAAATACCAGCTTGTTTGTACAAAAGATAAGGAAAACTGACTTCTGCCTGTATTTTTTTTCTTACCTATCATGTCTAATGTGAAGTAACCTTGAAGACTTATCTAAGAATTTGTTATATACTTTCCTAACCTTGTCAGTCATAAAAGGGTTATAAATCAAATATAAAAGAACAGCATATTTCCAAGTCTGGAATAAAATTTATACTTTTCTATAGTGAGTTTAAAACTAAGTTTAGCAATAAAGAACAAGGCAGAGAGAGGGGGGTCTCCTTTCCTGAACTATTCACAATTTAATGGTTAATTAATGTCACTGAAAGGAAAATTAATTTTTGTTGGTCCAACAAAGGAAAGATGCAGAAAATAAAAAGTCAGGCAATATAAGTGCAGCAATATAGATTCTGCCATCCATATCTAGTCTGTTAAAATCAGCATGATTCACGAAATTCCTACTTGACATTAAAAAGAGCCATTAAAAAAACCATAAAATATTAGCTGCGCTGCTGCAATTCCTCTCACTACCTAGTATACATTATTTTGATATCCAAAATATTATTACTGGACCTAAAGACATTTGTTGATTAGGATAGGATTTTACTGTTGACTAACCATTTAGCTCACAGTCTTGGTAACAGGCTATATATAGACTTACCATTTGCTATTTTTCCTATTATAGCACACCATGGTAAAAAATAAACCATGGATACAAAGTTGCTATTTACAGTTGACCACAGAAGATATTCCGGTCTGTACTACAGCTGCATTGATTGTGCTCATGGGATCTACAGATTGGCATTAATGTGAAAAAAAAATCATTTTGGTTTGTGAAACAATTACTGTTGTTGTGGTAATACTGAGGGTTACTCTGGATTCTCTTCTGCACAAAAATATTCCTCCTCTTTCTGAGAGCAACCATCTGCTCTCCAGTCTGCAAAGAAGTGTGCTCACACCCTGGAGGATAAATAAATAACATTTAACTAGCAAGCCTTGATGCCTGCACTAGGGGTGGAAACTAGTATCAATAACAAAAGAAAGATTGAATCATCATTACTTGGTGAAGCAAGTACCTCATGAAACCAACTTCAGCTGCGTGAGCACATGCCCAAGGTTTCCACCACCGTGGTGGCTGGATTTTCTTCTATCTTCCTTTAGCTCCTGAGCTGATAATTTTAATAATACATGGCAGAAATATTTAGAGAGGATAAGGATTTTTTTCTTACAATTTTTATGGATAAAGCTTTCAAGAGGCTAACAAGACCCATTCTTTCAGATTCAAAGGAAGGAAGTTTCCTTGCCCTTGTGGGCCTTTCACCTATGTGCTGGAAGAGGAGTATAAATATGTGTGAAGCCAAACAACAGAATAACAATTAAGGAGAACCCAATAGAACCTGAAAGCACATTGTGAATACGGAGCACTACAAAAGCAATGCCATGAAGTGCTTACAGTTTATTCAGTTACAGAGTTTTGGGTTTTTTTAGTAAAACCCTTCCTATTTATTTCTGAAGCACATCTCCAGCTTGCTTCATAAATATTAAAAAGCAAGTAGTTTTATAAGGAAGAATCACTCATCTAAATGCTTTACAATCCAGAAACCACATTTCAGTTTCATACTTTTTTCCAACTTTCCCAACCAAAACATGCCAGAAGATCATAATTCAAGTGCAAATAAGCTACTTGTATAACATGTACAGTCACACTTAGAAAAAAAAATCATCCAAAACCTGAATGCAATTCCAGTCTTAAAACTTCACCAAAAAAATGTACAAGGATATAACGGCCATTTCATGACTGGCTGGGAAGTAATGTGTCAGATTACAAGATAAGGTCCCAAAGAAAGTGGAACTAAAATCTAAACAAGAAAAATGTTAAGATTTGCACTTTCATTCCCATTTTGCTCTTAAAAGCAGTGGGAAGCCTTCCCCACAGCAGCCTGTGTTCTAAAGAAACAGCAAAGCAGCAAATAATAAAGTTTCACAGAATTGGCTTTGTACGATGCACTCATTTGAGTCTCCTCTAAGCAGGTTTGGTTTGGTTCAATAGCGGAGAGTTTTATGGCATTCTCACCTCTAGCCAGGATGAGTCCTTAAACTGCTGTCACTACTGAGCACTGAGCAGGGGAACTTTCTGCTGAGAGCAAGACTTTGAGGTGACTAAAGTGTACATAGGTAATGCTATAAAACCACAGCAAAACATAGAGCAAGTTACTATCTAGAGAGCTAATTAACTCTATTAAATTTGAGAACTAAGCTTTTTCCATTATTCCTTCCTTAAAACTAGTTTTCTTAGTGGACAATTTCTTTAATACCATAAGAGAATTTGTCAACAGCCATCAAAACAGCCCATTTTTACCCAGCCTGGAGTTAGCAAAAAGAAAAAAAGTTTTGGTGGCATGATTTTCTTTTCAGAGCTGAGGAAAATAGAGCAATCCCGTATGCTAGGAACTTTCTTAATAGAAACAGTTAGTTTACCACATAAGGAATATCACATGCATACCACTTCCACCTAACATGAATCACTCCTTCCAGTTGAGAAAACTAAGGTCTTTTATCTTCCTCAGGGTGGAGTCCATCTCCTCCCATAGATCCCTACAGAATAAAACTGCTAATCATTTTAAGATTTAAAGGCATTACCTCTTTTGCTTTCTCATGTTCATATATCACGTTTCAATGTATTCTAAACAAGAGAGAGCTTAATGTTTTTGTGTAACCTTGAACAGGCTGCTACACAACTTTTATTGCTTCATCCCTTGAGCTCTTCTGTAGCTCCATGATCTAATTTGTTATACTGGTAGTATTAAGCTGCTCTTACCAGATTAACAATATGGAGTATAAATTCTTTAAATCTAATTTCAAAATGGATGTGCTAATTTGTATATTAGGTTAAAGAAAGAAAAGCTGAAACAGAATAAAAAAGCCAAACTACATGTTTTAATATATACTGTCTCTCCTTTAGTAAGGTTAATAGCAAATCACTGCTCTATGCAGTTCAAACTAGGCAGAATGTCTCTAGGACTTGATCTAAAATCTGTTGACATCAGCAGATTCTTTCTTTCAAATTTATTACTTTGAGGATCAATCCTTAAAGGAGAGTCCTGTCTAATTTTTGCATGGGAGTGTGCATATAAAGGCAGATCTTTTCTTTCCTAGTGTTTCCATACTTGGCACAATTCGTCTCCCAGGAGGATGGAGGAAAACTCAAGAGTGGAGACAGACCGTATTAGACACTATTTATTTAAAATAACCTCTTAATAAGGTGTCATTTGTTCATTTGATCAGAAATTATCCAGTCAGAGAAGATAAACAGTGTAGAAGTGGTTCCTTTATTGTGGAAAAGATACCAAGCATCTGAAAGTTTAGACAGTGGGAAAATCTGCTGTTTCTAGTCACGGGGACACTTATGCAATATTTTATAATATGCATTGCCTGCTAATGTATTATGCATTACAATATCTCTGTACAATATGGATTGCAGTGGTATAGCAGTTTTAAGTGAGAAAATGTGTAGGAAGATTAAAATCACACAACTGTGTTGTATACCCACATATACAGCACTAATTTTACATAAAGTAACAGGAACAACACATTATAAACACAAGTGCTTGACTCAAATGTTATTGGCATTTTTCTTGACCTTTCAAAATGGTCTTTCAAAAACAAGTACCTCATTTTGATGGGTGTGGGATACTCAAAAGCTCCAAATCAAATGCCTCAAAAGCAGTCTTGAGAACTGTGTTCTAAATTATATTGAATTAAGATACACGAGACCAGTTTTTGGCACCTGTTCTTGAAATGAAGGGGGAAAAAAGCACATTGGAACAAGATTATGCATTTTTTTCAGGAATTCAGCAATTCCTTGGAGAGATTAAATTTACTACAACTTTGAAATAACAGACTTAGTGCTCATTTTGAATGGTTGCAGAACTGGGTAACAGCTAGCACAGGAGCCTCAGGGGATTTTATTGTAGTTAACCCATCCTTCTGTTCTGTTCCTACTTTTATATCCTACTTTTACATGCAAAAGAAAAAGGTTGTACTTAATACAGTATTTATAGCTATAAGTAATAGTCAGTTCCTTTCTGGTTTTACTGTGGCAGCATGTACAAGAAATACACAGAACTATATCTATATTACTGCTACTACTTCACAAAATGTTGTATATATTGCAAAGCTGGCTCTCTTACAGAAGGCAGTTAAAGACCTCTGCACTGAAATCTGCCAAAGCTGATACTGCAATCACAAACATGTGTTGTTACACTTCTTGTGGCTCATCTCCACATGGTGCAGCTGTTGTGTTGGCTAAAGAAAATGCAGGCCCAAGGGAAACAAATTTAATTCAGCTGGGGTGACTTCCACTAAAAAAAGTGCTTTAAGGAGAACAGGTGTCTTGCAGTAAGAGGGATTGTTTGAGAGGTTTTCCCCAAAGTTGCTTTGCTTCTAGGAAAGCTGTTCTAAAGTGGCATGCCTGTGATAATAATCTTTTGCGGTCTAATTTTTAAATAATGCCCTTCAGAAATGCAATGGATTCCAGAAATTCTACTTTCGTTTGTTTGGCTTAGCCCTAGGACAGGAAAGCCAGTACAGGACCTTATGCTGCATGTCAGGAGCTGAAGGAAGCCTCATTGCAGTTATTCAGATTCCTTGGCTTCAAGAGGGTTTGTTTAATCAACAAATTATTGTACCAGGCAGACCTGCAGCCTGTGTCAGTCACCAGCTGACACCTCTAGAGCTGTGCCTGTTTGAACTCGTGTAATTACTGTTTTAAGTTTAATTTTTTACTAGATTCGCTTAAATGAGGCTCCCTCCTAACTATGTTCCCATTTAGTCAAAATAAATAAGCTAAGATATACTATGTTCTCTAAGAAAACTGTATTAAGTATATGACTTTTTTTCTTTTCCAGGAAGACATTTGCCTTATGCACCATGATACCTCCTCTGGCTCCATCACACATTATTACCTCTCTGCTTTCTGTGTTTATCAGAATGGAAACTGTTTGACTCATGTTCAATAACCTTCATGCTATAGGCAATAGTACATCCACAGCACTGAGGCACTGGGATCCCTGGAAGCTGGGAAAGACCTTTCCCAGCAGCCTCTCAGGGTGTCTCTCTGACAGTGCTGACTGAACCAGCCCTTCAGACAGGTTCTGCAGCAGACAGCAGATCTTTTCTCTTTTCAACTCTCTTTCCAAAATAAGGTTACTGCAGAGGGCAGTTGTGATGTCGTCACACTGCACTTTCCTCCTTTGGGCCTGTTTTTTCTGTCTCCTAAAAGTTCAGAATTCCTTTTCTTTGACGCAACGGAAGTCCAAACAAGGGATGATTTTTCCACACACATCCCATTCCTACAGTGCTGGTTCTCCTATAAGATGTACAGGAGTTGTTATCACCTCTTCTTTCTCACGTCTTAACTAAATAAATGTTATGACAAAATTCTGTCTTTATTTTTGCAAAGTTAAGCTTCTTAGCTCCTTCAATATTTATTGCCACATGTTGTGTCTTCAGAGTGTCTTATGTAGACCTTGGGCTGTTTTTTAGACTTTTTCTCAAATTTCTGAATTGAAGACCTAGTACTCCTCCTTTTGAATAACATTCAGAACTCAACGAGGTCAATAGCAAAATTCATGAGAATTATGATCTCTATGTCTGCACATAAAGACCTGCAACAAATCTTTCATTTTTGCCAACTTCCCCTTACTAAGGGAAAGAAAGTTGTTCTGCCCTTGCTACTTTTCTCAACAGGACTTGTGACAAAAGCCCTAAGTCACACTGATGGAAGGAACTGCCATGGCCATGCCCAAATTCAAAAGACTGGAGTAGAAGGACCATACCCTGCCAGTGAGGGGGAAAAAGTACTCCAATTAACAAAATAGGGAGAAACAACTGTATAGTGAAACCTGCATTTACAGTGAAATCACTAGGAGACATTCTTTACTATGTATCTGTGCAACCAAGCTCTAGAAAAAAAAAGAATCATTATTTGTAGAGTGAGATTAATTCAACAGAGTGTCTGAGTGTCACTGAGGGAACCTGCTTGAAGTGATATCTGAATTTAAGGTTAACCTCTTGCCTTTCATGGCGTTGGACTGTGTGCTTATCAGGGAAGTTTTATGTTTGAGGTTCAGGGAGAAGGTGATGGCCGTGTCCTCTGAATGCTTTCAGATGACTGATTTTCAGAATGCTGCTGGCATTCTTCCAGCTGGAGGCCTGGCCATTAGATAAGCTTAACATTATGGTGGCCATTTGCAAAACAGATGAGAGCAGGAATAGCAAGAGGAAATGAGAAACCCAAGAAACCTACTGAAACTCCCTGAAAATAAAGACATAGCATTGGAAGGAAAATTCTTAGATCCTTCCACTGAAAGAAAAATTCTTAAGCATAAATTTTCAGCTGGTAAAAGTATAACTACTACCCCAAGGGAGATAAAAACACTGGCTGAAGCAATACTACCACAAGAGCTGGCTTAAAGAAATCTAGGAAATGTTGCACTAGCTTCCTGTGTGAGAGTCTAGACAAAAGGTTTTAGATATTGCCAGATAGGATACATTTACTTCTGCTTTCAGGTGGGTTTTTTTTGTTTGGTTTGGTTTTAATTTTTAATGGTGAAGCCCATAGCTCTGCTGGCTAAGAACCCTGTTTAATAATCCCTCCTCTGCCAGTATTTAAATTGTGTTAAATGGCATTGGAGCATTACACTAGCAGAAGATTTGACAGATATCATTTGGCAGATCTTGTGGTGGCCATTCACATCACCCTTACAGCTGCCTCTTCCCTCACTCTGCCAGAAATTACTGCTTCTGGAAGTGGCTTGGCAAAAGGATCATACCTGTACTTCAGCTATTCTTGTTCAGCCAGATGCTGTAATTCAAACTTGCAGGCAGAGATAGCTGAGGGCCATTCATTTTTATTCTACATTTAGTAGCTGAAGTCTCCTTTGTACTGGCATTTGGAAATGTTGTGAGCAGTGATCCTTGGTTACCACATTTTCACTATCAGGCTTTCACATGGCAATGGAACTTGATGTGGTGGAAACAGGAATGGGGCTCTCTCCACTGATAATTTCCTGGCAGAGAGAAAATATTAAGTCATCTTTTTTTAATCAAGTAGCTTCACCTGAGTAAATATTCTAGCAATTCCAATTTTTAATTTTATTATCATAGTCTGTTGCTCAAGCTGTGTTTTCTGACTGTGCAGCAATAATAGTGCTATGAGCACATGAAGATTTTTCAAACTGGCATTGTATTTGGTTCCTTTTACATTTCCACACATAATCTGCATAACATTATTAAATCTTTCCTGTACATTATTTAGCCTCTGGGATCAAATGAAATCATACATAACAGGAACCCTTTGGACTTTGACAGATGTCCTCTGGCAGAGTTTTTGCAGCAGTTTTTAAGTTGTTACTGCTTTCAACTATTTTCTTGGCCTTTTCCTGGAATTGGACGTGTGTCAGCTGCTCTGGTGGAAAACACTAAGCTCTTAGCTTTTAAAGATGATAAAAGTGGGTTTGAGTTACTGTACCAGACTTTGAACTGAAGCGACTTGAAGCTAAGGTATGGTCCTTTTCACCAGCTCACCTGTAGGAAGAGTAGTGCTCCACAGAGAGCTGTCAAAAGGGTTGGGAAGGTAATGTGGAGAACTTGCTTGCAAGCTTCTGGAGGAATATTTACAGCATCTTGCCTCTGCTTCTTTTTTCATGGGAGAGTACTGGAAAGCTGGGTAGTCTCCTAAAACAGTGAAGGTCATGAAAAAAATACTCAACTTTTTCAGCTCTGTTTTGAAATAATGCAGATTCTCCTGAAACCAATCTGCTTTGTGGGCTGTCTCCTACTGTGGTGTTATGAAGTTACCCTAAGTAATACTGTACCTAGACAGTGCCCACTTTGTTTCCTTTCATCTCTATACCTGCACAAGGACTTTTACTTGTGAGAGAGCTTTTTCTACCTTGTGTGTTTTGTAAGTAAACCTTTTTGATAAAGAGAACCCTGGACTTAACATCTCTGCCTAAATTACTATACTTTCTACATACTTGGAGCAAATAAAAAAAGTCATCCCAACACCCATCATTTGTGTTTTAAAACCTCTGTATCAACCATATAATAGAGAAAAAAAATCTCACACCACCTTATTTTGATGAGTTCAGGCATTTTTGAGCAACTGAGAATTTAAATCTGTGAATAAACTGAAGAATGTGTCACTGCATTCAAGAAGCGTACTTTCACTTTAAGAAACCACAGCTGCAACAATAAGATGGAAATTTGACACACACTAGATTGGAGGTGGCAAGGATTAAAGGTATGGAATTAGAAAAGAAACCCCTTATGCTGTTGAACAGAATATGGGACATAAATCAATGACTAACTTTGGCTAAGCTTTGCCTTATGGAGGTATGCAGCATTGCAGCTTCACAGTTATCAGTATTTGTCATCTTGAGAATCAGTACACATGCCAGATGCAAAAGAGGGGCCCAGAGAGAACATGGGGGATGAGGAAAAGAAAATTAATAGTTTCAGTGACAATGTACAGTATTTTGATGTGAAACAGAACTTCTGTAATATTTCAAGGGGCTTACATACATATATTTATGTATATATATATATGTGGACAAAAGCTATTGGAAAGAAGCCTTGGACTTCAAAATGTGCCTGATTAAAAAGAATAGTGATAAAAATTGAGACGAGAACAGCTGCAACTTTGAATGCAGTTATGCTTTCTTCTGGATGTTTATTTCTAGATCACTTTTGCAGCTGCTTTTATCTACTCCTTAGAAGTTCTTTTAGATTTGAGGAACCATTAGCTGTAAAAGTAAACATCAGCTCAAGTCTGGTTTTATAGATCTCCTTGAAACCATTGAGGGTGGGGAAGATAATGTGAGACTAATGCTGAACCAGATCAGACTTAAGTGATGCTTAGGACAGCCTTTTAGCATTTCATACTCCACCTGTAATTCTAACAGAACAGTGAGCATTTCTAATATTGTTCTTTATTAAGCAGTAGGAATTTAAAGCTCTAGGAATTAAAATACTCATTTTGGAAAACTTAAATTCAT
This sequence comes from Drymodes brunneopygia, assembly GCA_013400955.1. Classification (NCBI taxonomy): domain Eukaryota; kingdom Metazoa; phylum Chordata; class Aves; order Passeriformes; family Petroicidae; genus Drymodes; species Drymodes brunneopygia. The sequence continues at coordinate 109,575 of VZTZ01036863.1, read as the reverse complement.
GTCTCACTGTCGTTCAAAACACAGAATGCTTTCAAGTATGCCTCTCCTATCTAGGTAGAGAAATGGTCCTTAAAACTAGTTCTGCTGCCTTTCAGTATCTGTCATATATAAATATTATGCTTTGAATAAAACAGATCTGCAGTTTTGACTCCACTTCACTCTGTTTTGTTATTGTAGCTGTTTAAGAGTTCTTTAATAACTGTGGGTTTTATTTGCTTAAGAGATGCCTGTTTGGAGACTGGAGAAAAGGTCAGGGTTAACCCTGCTTAACCTTAGCTAATGACCTATATTGGTGGTCCCTTTTTTAGATCTCAGGAGTGTCAGCAATGATGCTGTGGCCACTGACTTACTTTCATGCCAGGTCCTACTGAAATAAACACACTGTTATACTTAACTTTATGTTTCTTCCCAATAGAAATTTTTAACACACTATATTGGTCAAAGCCCTGTCAAAGTCACTGAGACTTCTCTGGTTTTGGTTTTAATATTTTAAGAATTCAAGCACAAGATACATTTTGTTTAAAAATCCTTTCAGATTGCTTCATGAGTCTTTTTGTGAGACCATTCCTGGATTCGAAAAATATCTTTTCAGTTTCTATATTCAGCCTTCATTTCTCTCTCCTGAGCATTTCTACTAATGATGGAGATTTCCTCACAAATCTCCATAGGCATTCTCTCTAGGCTTCCTGAAAGCCCCTAGCCTTGCAGATGTCACTGATCCTTGCTCCCATCACAGCCAGGAAGGCTGTCATTCCTAAGCATTCCTTGCCCCAGGGTCTCTTCTGCTCCCTTCCACACATGTACAGCCTCCCAAAAGAGCAGGCTGCGGTACCTTCACTGGCAGGCTCCACCCAGCAATTCAGAAACAGCCTCACGGCAACAGTGAATTTCAAAAGTGACCAATAAGTCATCAGGACAACTGAGTGGAAAAGGAGAATATATATTGCACTGGAAAGTTTGCAGTGTGGCTGACAGTATGTCTTTCGCCTCTTCTCTGGAGCTGAAAATAAGAGGCCTTGAGTCAGTTCTGTTTCTGCTTCAATGTCATGTCCTTGGGCTTTCAGCACTCCTCTGGTGCTAAAATGAGTTTTGGTGCTGAAATGAATGGGATTTATGTTTTTCTTGGAGACAGTTCCCAAAGGGGAATTTGAAAGAACAGTATAACAACTAATAATTTTCCAGCAACTTAGCATGGGTGGGCAAGCCAAATAAATGAAAGAGTTAATGCAAACAAGGCAGACCTGCAATAATCATTGATACTGTTTATGAGACAGACCATGCCATCTACTCTAGACTAAACAGGGAAAAGGGCCATTTGCAAGCTTCATCCTACCCTTCACCATCCCGTCCAAGTCGCTCAAATACTTCTGTGGGGTCTGTGAAAGGGAATTAAGGAGAGCATGCAAAATGCCAGTCCTCTGAGAAGGCACCTGTACCATCGTGGGAACAGAAAACAAAAGTCCATGAGCAAAGAAGCTGGAAATCCACTGCTGGATCTTCATTCTGATTTGTCCTGGTTTCACATGATTTCAGTTTGTTGCTGACTCATGGTACCCAGACACCAGAGAATGTCTGCCGTGACACACTGGCTCAGGAAGGGAAGGAAAATGAGATAGAAGAGTGTTCTTTACCAGAAAGTCTTCTGACTGGTCCATGCCCAACTCAGTTCTATTCTTGAACTGATCTGTTCCTTTTCCCAGCTGTTGCTTTGACTATGCTTCAGAGTGATCTTGCCCTGAGTTTTCCCCACAGTGCCTATGGAAAGTTTATGGAGAAAAAGGACTCTTTTTTCCCATGCCATAAGCTAAAGTCAAGCTGCTCTCCACTGCAAAATCTCTACGGTGTATCAATCAGCATCACATCCACAGACTCCGTCCTTTCACCCAGTAGGATGAGGCACACAGTGGTGCTATGAGGTGGCAGCAGAAGCTGAGAACACCAGCACTTAAGGCAAAAACAAGGTAGTCATACAGATATCAGTGCCAACAACTTAACTCATGGAAAAGGACATGAAAGCATGATGAAAATTCTTGCCTAGAACAGTAACTGCTCTTGGATTTTTTATAAACTTTTGTTCATTTGTTTATTTTTATGAGGCAGTCTGAAAATAATATCCCTGAATAAGTAAATATTTAAAACCAGCACTAAACCACACATGCAGCAGATGAATGGCATATAAAGACATTGAAGCACCTGCTTAGATATTGCCCTGGGTAGCAATGACCTTAATTATGCACTTAAATACTTTTTGGATCATACTGAGTAGAGATACAGAGTTATGTTCAGCCTTGGCAGTATCTTTAAGTGCTTTCTAATGCCTTACCCTGATAAGCTTTCCCTCGATTTCCTTGTCTTTCAGCAATCTTCAATAACTTAACCTTCAAAAACTCTGATTTTATTAAGAAGTGCAGGGTTTCATCAGTAAGGTTTGTATGGACATTGTAGAAGTGAGTCTGCCTGGGAATAACTTAGTTTTTTGTAATATCCATTATCATCCTTTTCTTTGAATTAGATGCCACAAACAACTGAAAAAAAACACACAGAGGTTACTACAGACATTGTGCACATCTGCAAGTGATGATTTGCATATGCTTGCACCGTGCTTGTAATGCTCTGAAAATATCTGAAATGCTCTGTAGTATCCTGGTTTATAACATATCCTTCACCACAGTTTACACATTGAGAATGCATGCTGAAAACAGGAAACCCGCATATGGAGGGTAGGTAAAAGAGGATTATAGTGTACATGCATTCAACAGAATAGTCCCAGTTTAAGAGTATCATAAGCATCAGGCTTGCATAAACAAATCAGTGCTTAACCCACAGATGTATCTAATGACCAGATGAATTCTGCATGTTTACAACTGGAAAAAACTCTCAGAGCTTCTCTATTGTTTGTTGACTTACACCCTATAATATTAACTTTATTTGTGAAACCAAGTTATTCACTGGGATATTGCAAGTTCTTAAAAGGAAATTGAGTTACTTAATATATGCCACAGGAAAAGATGTATGGGTCTGTTCTCTCCTGCCTTGGAGTTCTCATGTCCTAGGTGAGTTACGAGGCATGCAACCAAATGTACAACTGCATTTCTTAACCCAATTTATCGCTTTTATACAATCCTTCTTTTAGATTTCCCCCCTAGCAGTTGGCTCAGAGATTGCAAACTTCATGATACTTTTGGCTGGAAGCAGCTGCAGAACTTCATGGGAGCCTGAACCCCTCCCTTTAAGTCTGCAAACCCATGGCCGTGCAGCAGGCAGGCGGCCCTGAAGCCTTGCCGACCTTCACCTTGCAGGTGTCCTTTGACACGTCTGCCAATAGAGCTAAAGTGCCACCACCAGAGAGTAAGCAGAGCCTGTCAGCCTGGGGACCCTCTGCAGTCCCGAGGCTCAGCTTGGGAGGGGGGGGGGTGGTCGGCGGTGAAGTATGGAGCAACGGGAAAGGGGCCCACTCGTGTGCAATGGGTGTCTGTGTTTCCACAGCACAGCCCTGCTCAGTGTTTCTGTGCTGACGGCAGGAAAGACCTTAGCCAAAAGGTTGCTTAAACCAAGCTATAGCAAGGTACTGCATGTTATATTTCTTTATGCCTTGACATCTGCTCACTTCAGACACCACAGAAACTTCTCATTGCTGATGGCGGGGGAAGGAACATTTTAGGCTAGAAATTCATCGAGGGCTCGGGGCCCGCCGTCGGGGCAAGGCGGCAGCACCGCAGCTGGCGGCGTCCTCGGTCCCCGCGGCTCCGGTGGCCGCCTCCGCACCATCCGTCGCCCCATCCGCACCGCGCTATTGCACCGTGGCAATAGTTGCGGGACAGCGCGCAAGTTCCGCGGAATGAGCGGGCCCCTACGCTGTGCACACGGCAAAGTCGGGCTCGGCCAAAGGCGGTTTGACGCTTCTCCCGGCGCACCCGTGAGCCCCGTCGTGTCCGACATGAAGCCAGGAGCTGCGGGAGCGGGGAGCCGGGGCTCGGCAGTGGCTGGAGAGCAAAAGCCGCTCGGGACTCTGTGCTCCCTAGAGAGGGGAAGACGAGGAGGAGGCACCCGTCGGGCTGGCTGCGGTGGTGATGCACGTCGGGGAGGCATCGGGGCAGGCAGCCGCCGTGCCGCGGGTGAGGCAGCTGGGCCCGCTTCCTGCCGCCCAGGGACAGCCCCGCGGCCGGAACCGCGGGCAGGGGCCGAGGGCGAGGGGGTGGCGGGGCTTGCGCGCCCGGGGGAGACGCGGGCGGTATCCAGCCCGCTGAGGTCGTTGCGTGCTTAATTACTTTCTTCTTTCATGGAAGTTAATCCCGGCGATATTCAACGGGGATCTGAGTCCGAGAAGGAAAAAAGGGGACGCTGAGCGGGAGTTGCAGCGGCGGTGTCCCCCGGAGCCTGCCAAGGGCCGCGTCCCCGGCCGCCTACGCCTGTTTGTCAAATCTTGGCATTTCCTGACTAGTTCATTGAGAACAAAACAGAATATCCCACCCAATAAATCGGAGCGAAGCCGGTGATGATTTAGTCACCAAGAAACACCAGCGGAATCAGATGCCAGATAGACGGGCGGTCACTGTTTTCCTTAAAAAAAATATTAAGTCCTCTGTGTGTAGCTGCGTCGTTCGCCGCACCGGTCTGTCTTGTCGGCCCGCGTTAGCCCAGGGCTGGGCTCGGTCCGCGGGTGCCCTCGCTGCTCCGCGGCCTCTTTGCGCTGCGCGCCCTGGCAGCGCTCCCCGAGCCAGCGGCCGTCGGGGGCCCTCGGGTCGCTTGGCAAAGCAGGGTGCAGCGGTGCCCTGTACCGGGGGCTGTGCTCCCGGCCCGTTCCCTTGGCGTAGCCCCTGTCATGAGCCGGAGCCGGCCCGGGTACCCGCTGGCCCTTCTCCCTCCCCCGCCGGCTGCGGGCGCACCCCTGACCCGCTCTGAAGACTCTGCCCCATTCATTTTCGCGGGGATGAGTTCCCAGCGACCGCGGCCCCGCACTGCCGATAGCGCTGGTCTGAGCCGCTCCGAGCACGCACCGCAGCCGCACACCGTGCCCCGCGGGAGGGACCGACAAGCGCCGCTGCGGGGCCTCGCTGTCGTCTGCCGGGCGCATTTCTGTGCTCAGAAAGGGGCGAATGGTCAAGGTTTGCCCCAAGCTTCACGGCCGGGGAGGAACTGTTTTAATCTCTTCCTCTCAGCAGAACAAACACTGCCTATCCCCTTGCTCCCCTGGACGGAATCCAGCGCTCCGGATGAACTTTTTTGGGGATGTGGGAAGAGAGAGAGCGGGGGGAGGCTGAGGTAACCGCGGCGATGTCTGCACTGGCGGGACGCGCGGATGGGAGAAGGAGGTGCGAGGTGAGCGCTCGGACGCCCGCGGATAGCGGTGCTGCCTCCGCGCTCTTCGGGGCCCCACGGCCGCCGTCTCTCGGGCGCTGCGGGCAGATCCCATCTCTCGGTTTGGCGGGACCCGCACCCCAATGTGCTGGGTCCGCCGGGACCCGCACCCCGATGCGCTGGGTCCGCCGGGACACCTACGGCGGGGCCGGGGCCCGTCTGGGGCGGGCGGAGCGCGCAGGGCGCCGCGCTGACCTGCAGGCGGCGCTGCAGCACCGCGGGCCGC
>VZTZ01036863.1:35327-103919 GCA_013400955.1 Drymodes brunneopygia | reverse complement strand
CCGGGCCGCGTGGAGCCGCGCCGGGGTCACCGGGCGCTCCCGGGCAGCTCAGATGTGCGTGGCGGCCGCCGTGCTGCCGGTGCTGGGAGAGCGCGGCGTAGCCGAAACGTTCCACGAGCGGCCGGGGAGCGAACAGCCCGAGGAGTGACGTCGCACCGCACCGTTCCCCTCCCGAGTTCCCTCACAATGAGGCTTTTTCGTTGCCTGGTCGGCTTGTGGTTTGAGGAGGTCGTTGTTGTTTGGTGACTTTTTTAGATTCTGGTTTTGATTTTGGGCCGGTTTTTAAATATATATATTTATTTTCTTCTCCACAAGTGCGCCTTATTTCTACTTGCTGTAAAGGGCAAGGAATGATGGTTCTCCCGAAACAATTTCCCTTTGATCCTTGAGTCGGGGTATGTTGTTCTTGGTATCCAGAAGCCAGCAGTGTGGGGAAGAAATTGCGACTCCAAAGTCCCCTTTTCACTTCGTTCTTGAAGCAACTCGCCTCTTTCGAGAGAGCAAAACGAGGGAATGCGGGTCCTGCCCCCGCATCCTGCCGGAGTCCCCCAGCCCAGCCGCGGCCGACGAGCCCTTGCACTGTGCAGTCTCCCCGAGGCGGCCCGCACCCACCTCATACCCGGCCCGAGGAAATCGCTCCTTCTCCCGATATTGTGAATTTCCGTATCTTTACTGCCCGGGAAAAAGAAATGCTATTTATTTAGGCTGTCTGGGCTTTTAAAAAAGAGCATTCTCGAAGCAGGGATTTATGAAAAGAAACGAAAAATAGCCCCGGCGGCCGGCGGCAGACGCGGGCTGCAACGTGCGCCATCCTCGGCTGCGCTGCCCTGTGAGGGGACACGGCCAAAACATCCTCTGCCGACTCTTATTCCCTTCTTTGATTCATTTTTTTCTTACTGTACACGAAAAGGAGAAAAAAAAATCCCGATGCAGCCATAATTTATGTCCTCTTCTCTACCTCGGGCTTGAATTAACCAGCACAGACCTTACCTTTGAAAATGTTTCAAAGCTGTCCTGTAAGTGCCATTTTCCCCGACATCTTTCTGTCCTTTGCCAATTCTAGTTCAAGTTTCCCGTCCAGATTATACGATAAATTCCCCATACATGTGATTTAAATAACGCACATAACAAGATAATATTACAGATAAAAAATGTAACCCAAAGCCGACATATGCAACCAGCCGCATTGCAGCTATCGACGAACGTGAATAGAGCGCCCTAATCGAGACATTTGAAAAGGGTTAGGGAGGCCCCATTTAGCAATAAATTTCCCGGTAATAAATCGAAACTGCTTTCGAAACTATGTGTCTGTTCCAGGTAGGGATTGTGTGCTTAGTCACCGCGCATGGGGATGCCTCCGCAGAGCTTCTCTTCCCGAATCTGCCCTTAGGCGACTCAGTCGCAGTGAAAGGGCAGCGCCGAATCGCTGGCGGTCCATAGGGCGACCCGACATGACGGCCACAAGCCCATTTGGACGTAAGCACTGTCTGCACCCACTCTCGGCGACATGGGCACCCACAAAACCCCACGCTCTAAGTTTGGGGGTGTTATTTTAGATATTTAAGCCTGTTGGGCAGCCTATGTCACCCCAGCTGGGCACGACGGGCAGCCGAGGTGGGCGGTGAGACGCAAGGAGCGCGCAAATACCCGCGGCCGACTGTGGGACGGGGGGCGTCGAACTGTTCTCGGAGGGAAAAGTCACCTTAGGTGACGCGGGGGGAGCGGGGGGCGTCCTGACACTTTAAAGCCCAGTTGCTACCNGCTCCACGCCAGTCACCGCTGAAATGTGATGGACCGGGCAGGGGGCGGCTCAGACTCGCGCCGAGCCTCGCCGGGGTCGAAGGCGGGAGGCTGCGGGCGGGAGGCGGCGGTCTATGCCGGGGCTCCGGGACCGCAGCGGCCAGAGCTCCCAGCCGCCGCCTAGCCCTCCGCAACATGCCGATCGCCGCCGGGCCCCGGCCCCGCTGAGCGCCCCCGCTGTGGATCTAATGTCTCCGTGAAGGTGCCGCGGCCTCCGCCTCAGCTTTGCCCCGGGAGGAGCAGCAGGCTGCGGTAGGTGAGTGGCTCCGCCGGCCCGCCCTGCCCGCTGCCGTCGGCGGGAGCGAGGCGGCCGCCCCGAGAGCGGAGCGTGCGCTCAGCCGGGAGCGCAGGGCAGCCGGGTTTACTTTCAGTTCGCAGCTCCGCGGCGGCTTGGGCTGCGGGAGTCCCCCTTCCACGCCGGGAGCGCGTTGGTGCGAGGCCAGGCGACGGCAGCCTCCCGGGATGCGCTCTTGATGTCCTTCACGCGAAACTCCCTACCAGGGAGAAGCCGGTCCGTGCATGGACTGGGAGCTAAGCCGCGGGTCCCACTGGAGAAACTTCGGTCAGGGGAAACACCTGGCTGCGAGGGCAGCGGCGGCCGCGGCTTCGGGTGAGGCCGTCGGGGAGCGGAGGCGACGCGGTGCCCACCCGCTCCCTGGGTAGGACGGCAGCGCCTTCGGGGCACCGTGCCGGCCTCGCCGCGGGAGAACGGGAGCGCGGGCCGGACCAGCAGGTCAGCGGCAAGCAGGTAGAGAAGGCTGTCCTGGCACCGGGCTTAATTTAATTAAGCTCTTCGAATGGAAAGGGAAAAGGAAGTGCCAAAGTTTAAGTAACATCCGTTTTTGGTTGACTTTCACCCCCCCGCCCCAGCACACCTTAATATAAAGGGTTTTAAAATCACGTACGAAGGCGCTTTCTGGTCTTTTTTGATACGTTTTACTAAAATTACCTCCAAATACAAATAGTAGCAGATGTGTAGTTTAAAAAGTTTCTACCTTAAAATGAGGATTTCGTGTTCAGAATAGTTTTCTCAGAGCTGGTTCTCGGACCCCAAAACGAGCGTGGTGCGATGACACCCCCACACACAGCCACCAAACGTGGCTGTAACAGAGGGAGCTCTGCCGTGCAGAAACACTGCCCCTACCTCGGTCATAGCTCCTAGACGGTGGCTCCGAAACCCAGCCTCAAACAACCGGGATGAAGGCAGGAGCCGCTGGAGCAGCCAGCGAAAAGGTATTTAATTGCTTCTGTTTCGGTTCCTCGCGGAAAGCGAATAGGATCTCACACTACGATATCTTTAAAAAAAAGTCTCTATATATAACCACCACCACCCTCCCCCCCCCAATAAAACGAAAAGGTCGCCATTTATAATAGTATCGATAACTGTCCCCGGTGTCGATACAATCACAAACGAGGAAAACTGGGCAGCAGCGGAGGAAGCTCCTGAGAGCCATGACTCGAGGCAAACAAAAACAGGAGTAGGCAGCACTGCACTTCACACCCGACCGCCTTGCCGCGTTTTTTTTTCCCCAGTCGGCCAATTGTGCGGTGACACAAACGTGGAGGAAAGGTATTTTAGGAAAAAAATCGAAAAGGATCTTTCCAGCCGGAGTGTACGCGGGGCCAGCGGAACGGCAGGAACCGGGCGGCAGGGGCCCGGGAGGCAGGGACACTGCTCACGGGGCACGGGCTCTGCGCTCGGGGAGTTTCTTTAATTCTTGTTGTTGTTTGGAGGGGGTGGTTTAGGATTTTTGCGGGGGGAGGGTCTTTTGTTTGTTTTGGAAGCTGCGCGTTACCAGACCCTTCATACAAATCCCTTGAGGTGCTGGGTCACCCTCGGCCCTACCTCTTGTTTACAGGCCCGGAGAGACCCCGGGGTTTGCTTTGGCCACTTTCCTGGGTCGCAGCAGCCTCTTGGCTGCTGGAAGTGAACTCTCAACGAAAGCAAAAAAAGGAAACGGCGGGAGCTTGCCCCCCGCGCCGATGTCCCCCTGTCCCGGGAAAGCGAGCGTCGCCCTGGGTCCGCCGAGGGGACCCCCTTGCGACGGGAGCTGCGGGCCCGGCGGTTTCGGTTGAATGGGCTGAGTGAAACCCTCTGACAGTCACACTCCGCTCATTAGCTCACGGCCTCGCCGCTCCGGCCGAGCTCCCGGCCGGGGGACGCCCGAGGGAGTGCGGGGGGCTCGGCCGCACGGCTGCGTTCCGCCGGGGCTGCGCTCGCCCTTCTCGGCCTTGCGAGACGGAGGGAGCTGAGTGCGGGGCAGCGCCGTGCCGGGCGGCCCTCGGCGGGCCGGGGAGGCCTCCGGGCCAGCCGCTCTCCTCGCCGCCGGTGGGATGGCTGCGGCGCGGGGGGCTGGGTAGGAGGCGTGCGTGCGGGGCAGGGGCTCCTTTTCTCTTCTTCGATTATCTTGATAAATGAGTTGTTGTTGAAGGAAGAAAAATAAGCAACGGAGCTAGGACGAACGCGGGGTTTATTCCCCCCCGCTCCGCCCCCCGGGCCTGACTCGGCTCTCCGTGAGCACCCTGCTCTATCCCGGGGAGGCCCCAGCCAGGAGGGGTCGGGGTCGGGGCCTCCGTGCCCACAGGAGACCGAGCGGAGGGTGGGAGCGACGCCGGGGGCCAGGTCGGCGCGGGGGGCAGGAGGGAGGCGGCTTCGGGGTCCCCAGGGTGGGCGCTGCGGGGAAAGGTGGCAGGGCGACGGAAAGCGGAGAGGCCGCGTCTCCGTTCCGCCTGTATTTTTACACGATTCGTTTAATTTGAATCTGCGGTGCCTTCGGTTAGCTCGGTACTGGGTGTTCTCCTTTTTATTTTAATTTGGGGTGGGTGTTTTGGGAATGCTAGTTTTATTTATTTATTTCCTACGGTTTAGCTTCTCCGGTCGAAGCGACCGCGCCGTGGGTCAGTGTCGGCCGCCGGTCCCGGTGGAGAACGGGAGCCTGGGCTGCGGCGGGGTGCTGGAGCCGCGGCAAGGCAACGCACCCGAACCGTGCCTGGCCTTCCCTGGCTCCGCTGCCGCGCTTGCCTAGGCTAAGGAGTACCACGTTGCTCTCAGTAAAAGTCTCTCTCCGCTCCTGTCTCCCTCTGTCTTCCTAGGATTTTCTCTCCGTCTCGGAAGCCCATCAGAGGTACCAGCTGCTCCGCCGGCTCGCGCCCACCTCGGGAAGATGGGAAGCAAGGCTCTACCAGCCCCCATCCCGCTGCACCCGTCCCTGCAACTCACTAACTACTCCTTCCTCCAGGCTGTGAACACCTTCCCCGCAGCTGTGGACCAGTTGCAAGGTCTGTACGGACTCAGCGCCGTGCAAACCATGCACATGAACCACTGGACATTGGGCTACCCCAATGTGCATGAAATCACCCGCTCTACCATCACGGAGATGGCGGCCGCGCAGGGCTTGGTGGACTCCCGCTTTCCTTTCCCCGCGCTCCCCTTTGCCACGCACCTCTTCCACCCCAAGCAAGGCGCCATCGCCCACGTCCTCCCAGCATTGCACAAGGACAGGCCCCGCTTTGACTTTGCCAACCTGGCCGTGGCCGCCACGCAGGAGGACCCCCCCAAGGTGGGGGAGCTCGCCAAGCTGAGTCCCGGACTGGCCTCTCCCCTGTCGGGCATCAGCAAGCTGTCCCCGGACAGGAAGCCTTCCCGCGGCCGCCTGCCCTCCAAGACGAAAAAGGAGTTCATCTGCAAGTTCTGCGGCAGGCACTTCACTAAGTCCTATAACCTCCTCATCCACGAGCGAACCCACACGGACGAGCGCCCCTACACCTGCGACATCTGCCACAAGGCTTTCCGGAGGCAGGACCACCTGCGGGACCACCGGTGAGGGACCACCACGACTGGGGTCGGGCCGTGGGCAGCCGGGGTGGGGTAAGCCGCTCGAGGGGAATGCGACTCAGAGGCTTCACGAGCTCTGAGCTGAGCCACGGAAACAGCACAGGAAAAGTCCTCGGCTCAGATTCAGGGGCCATGGAGGGACCAGGGCAGTCGAAACCTGCGCTTTGTGTGGGACAGGCACCCGCCTGAGGGAGAGCCAGAGAGGTCGCAGCCGGAGATGAAGATCCCGGCTTTTGTGCTTCTGAGTCATGGCTCTGAGGGGTGCAGGGAACAGGACGGGTGGCAGGTGGGCCCTTCCTGCTGGTCCCCCCACCCATCTCCGCACACCGTGGCCGGTGCTGAGAGGCGCCCGCGGCCGCAGAGCGGAGAATCCTCTCCGCCTTCGGAGAAGAGCAGGCTCGGGTCCTGCCGGCAGCGGAGATGCTGTCCTGGTCTGGCACCAGAGAGTGGTCACGCTTCGATACGAATTATTGCAGATGTTTTGAACCGGCCAAGAAATTTAACCATAAACAGAATAAAAAATGGAAAGGAGGGAAGAGCAGGCTGAGGGCGTCTGGGGGGATCGTGTTTGGGGGAGTGGAGTCTGGGGTCGTGTGACCCACGCGCCTCCGGCAGCGCTGCTGACCCCACGGGTTGCCTTCCAGGTACATCCATTCCAAAGAGAAACCCTTCAAGTGCCAGGAGTGCGGGAAGGGCTTCTGCCAGTCCAGGACCCTGGCGGTCCACAAAACCCTACACATGCAGGTGAGCCCGGCGTTCCCGGCCTCTCTACGCGTGTGCCGCCGGCGGGAATCCGGCCCGGCCCGGTTCGGCTCGGCTTGGCCCGCCGCGGGGCAGGGGCGGTGGCCACCGGGGGAACCGGGCTCTGTTGCGGAGGGGAGCGAGGGGGGTCCGGCACTGGATGGCCCCGTGGGTCCGCGGGGGGACAGCGGCCGGTGGTTACTTCCGCGGCCACGGGAGACCCGCGGAAGAACGGCGCCCTTGGGACTGGGTTAAAGCCAGCGGGGACGCGGTTGGCGGCGGGGAGCGAGCCCCGGGTTCTGGTTTGTCCACGCCGCTGCTTCGAGGCGTTTTTCGTTGAGGGTTGCAGCCCTGCCCTGGCGGCAGTCGGGGGGCAGCGGGGCAGCCCGGCGGCGGGATGCGGTGCGGAGGGACCGCCGGGGCGGCCGGGCGGGCAGCGGGAGTCCCGGAGCGGGAGGGCGGCGCGAAGGTTGTTTTCCGTGTGCCCCAGGGGCGCGGAACATCATGACTCGAGAACTATAAAATAAGGCTTTGGGGGCAGGATAGGGAGAGGTGGGCAGCCTCCCTGCCACACGGGGTTCCTCTCGTTCGTGTCCTCCCCCGGTATCTCAAGTTGTGCGTTGCGATGAGAAAAAGTGCAGTGATACGTTAAACCAGGTGGTTTGTGAAGGATTAATCCTTTGCTTGCTTCAAATCTGAACAGGAATCTCCACACAAATGCCCCACATGTGGAAGAACCTTTAATCAAAGAAGTAACCTGAAAACTCACCTTCTTACCCATACAGACATCAAGCCCTACAACTGTGAGCAGTGCGGCAAAGTGTTCAGGCGAAACTGTGATCTACGGCGGCACAGTCTAACTCACACCCCGCGGCAGGACTTCTAGAGCAGCCAGGGACCCGCGCCCACTCCGGCAGCTCCAGCTTGCCCACTTTACTCAAGGAGCGTATTGTAGGAACTCACAGACGCGCACACACACACACGGAGACACGCACGCAGACTCGGGGCCAAGCTTTCCTACCACATGTCTGCGAAACTCGTTTAGAGAGTGCGGACTGCAGGATCGGGCCCCTCTCCAACCCACAGCCAAGCGTAAAGCTCATCTTGTAGATAATCGCGGCTCATTTTAGAGCTCTGTACAGAACGTGGTTTTTTCTTCGTTTGTTTTGTATCGTGTCAGATGCACATCGATAACAAATCGTGGAGGCAAAATATCTCTTTAAAAATGTATTTCAAAATAAATCCTTTTTTTTTTTTCCAAATACTTCCCGCCTTCTTGTATTATTCTCTGAGCATTTGGGCTTTTTTTTTTCCTGCTGTGTCAATGCAATGGTAAAGCATATTGAATAAATTTCTTAGCCGGGTAATTGTACTGTCACAACAATTTTGCTGATCGCTTTTGTTTGGTCTGTTCCACTGTCGCTGTTGTGTTATCTATTGTTAAGTAAAATGAAAGTGCCTTATTTGAGAGTTTATAGCTCTATTACTTAATAGTATGAATGTCTAAATATTAACTTCTGTACTTTTTTTTTCCTAATTTTCCCGAACGATTTTTTTAAAAGAAGAAAAAGAAAGAATTATTTACAAATAAACAGATCTTAGGAAATAATGCATAGAGCCGTTCTTAAGCCAAAGCGGCTTATTAGTAACTTATTTGCAATCAGCCCGTATATTGTAAAAGTTATCCCTCTCGCGGGGATTGCAGCAGGCAGCCTCCTGCCTGTAGACTTTGGACACGGGCAATTCACCCGCCTAGACAGGGACTTTATCCTGCAGAAGACGATTCTTTCCCGACAGCTCTGGAAGCAAACAGCGAGGCGCCAACACCGCCCTCCTCCCCGGGCTCATCCGCGGGCCCCGGGCAGAGCTGCGGCACTGGAAGGAGGGATCCCCTCACCCCGTCCGCCTCCTCCAGCTGCGCTGCCGAGCACAAGTCACGCCCAGGGGGTTGGGCGGAGAGGTGCTGAGAGAGGGATTGTTCCCCCCTCTCGGGAGACCCTCACCCCACTGTGGGGGCCCCCAGGCGCTCCCCACAGGAGCCTCTCGGCGACTCAGCATGTCCAGCCCATGGGCTGCATGCTCAGTGCCTGCACAGGGTCTGCAGCCAGCAGGATGGTGGCACTGAACAATGGGGTCCCTTTTCTTGTCATCCTTGCAAGCCCCTCACCAGTGCCCGTGGACTCTTCTGGAAAGGTGTGGTGCCAACACTGAGGCTTTTTCCCCGGTATATTGCAGGGTGACTTGGACATGCATCCCCTCATTACCATCCCATTGCTCTCATCACTTCTGGCAACTTCTCCGCAGTGTTTTGAGTAGTTTGGGGCCCAAAAATTATTCTTTCTCAGGCTGGGGGCAGCTGTCCTGCCCTACTCCTCTGCCAAATTAGGGACCAGGTTAGAATGGCAGGGAGAAATCTTTTCCCCCAGGCCCAGGGAGCCCTGTCCAAGGAGACAGCAATCCCCTTGCACCCAGTTCAGCAGGGAGGGCTTCACCCCTGGGCTCCACCTAGCAGGGTACCAGAACTCCAGGCTAGTCCATCCCTGGGAAGGATCACAGATCCTAGCAAGCCTAAAAGCAGCAGGTGCTGATGGAGCTTGTGTGGCTACACTGTCCCCATCCCTGATCCTCGTTGGTTCTTCGGTAGGGAGCCACACTGCCTGAACACTGTTAATGAGTAGCAAGTCCAACTGGGCTGCAGTCAGACCATGGGTGCAGAAAGCGCTGCATCACTGCCTGCACTGCCTCCACAGAGGGTTACCCGGGGCAGGGAGTGCGAGCCAGCCTTGCTCTGCCCCAGACCAGACAGCCAGATGAATTTCCACTGGTACAGCAGATTTGACAGTCCCAAACTCAGACAAAATTTCTTACATGGTCAAGGCCTATCTCACCATCTGCTCCTGTCCAGGAAGATGGGGAAGGAAAGAATGTTTCTGCAGCCAGAAATACTGGCCTGCTGGCTGAAGAGCAGCCTCCATAGTCAAAGTTTATATGAGTGCCATCTGGTCTCTTCCTCTTCACCACCTAAACTTGCACCCCTTCTTTGCTGGGGCGCTGCACCCCTAGAAATATCTTCTCCTCCACCCTGCACTGCCATGTTGGCAATCCTTGTTCTCCCTCTTCAAAATGCTTCTCTCTCCAGTCTGCTCCTCTCCAAACCTCTCTTCATGGGCATCTTTTGCTCCCTCTTCATAGGCATCTTCCCAATATCTGATGTCTTGTCGTCTGACTGATTCTTCTACTCCCAGCATATTCCTGTTCTCTCAGTAGGTTATTTCCTCTAAGTTCCTCTATCCTTATTGTTCTCTGAGTTCTTGTCCCCAGGCCATTTTACATCCCCAAGTATGCACAGCAAGGCTGGGATAACTCCATTTGAGTAAACACTCCTGTCAGGATACATATGGGCTTAGTCCGCTCCTCATAGGCCAAGTTCTGTGTGAAGTTTGTTTGGAAAGAACTTAATCAGATGAACAATATCAAAGGATGAAATTAAAGTGATTGTATATAGCTAAGGTTTTATTTAATTGTTTGAGGTTGCTTGTTTAATAATCTTGCCCCTGAGCAGACACAGACTGTAAATTTATCTTCTGAGGATTTCTAAAGTTCAGCAGCCAGAAAAAAACCCAAATTACTGAAGTGGGTCAGTGACAAGCATCTTTAACAGTTGGTCCATGGACTGTTATTTTAAATTTAAACCAGTAGCTATCATCTTTAAATGCCAGAGAATGATCTAGTATTTTCCTTTACTATCAATACACTTGCCTATAGCACTGCCATGCCCCATTCACTTTTTAAAAATTCATCCCCCCCTGGAAAATTTCAGAGGCGGCTATAAAGAACATGTTAGAATACACATAGGGTTTGTTGGTTTTAGACCTGTTGGGAACAGAAACAAGTACTGTAAAGCTACCTTTTGGGCAGGGCTAGGGTTTTCATAGCCATAAAGTTCCATCCTGACTTTCACAATGCAAACACTAAATATGGCAATATCCCTGTGACTGCTGTTTGTGCCTTTGTGAAGTATCCTCCTTCCCTCTGGAAGTTCTCTGCTCAGTCACAGAACACAGCACATAGCTCCATGCTTCTGCAGGTTCCCAGAGCTTCCCAAACCACCTGCCTCCTGCTGCTCCATGTTCCTCTCTCCCACTGCCACTTCTTTTTCGACACTGCTTTTTTTTTGCCTGCACTGGCATGGCTCATTCTGCACCTTTTGCTGTGTTAGAGGCAGCAGCTGCAGTGTTATAGCAGGAAAAAGAACTAGCTGTGCTACATATCAGGGAGAAAAAAAACAGATAATAAGATATGTCACAATAATTTCAATTTTTAAGGGGCAAATTATAACCCTTTAAGTTGCATCTGAAAACTGAGCTCTTTGCACATCAGTTGCTGAAACAGATGCTGTCCACAGCTGATGGTGGAGCAGCTCAGCCCAGCTAATTGTATATAAAGCTTTTCTCTGAGGTAAATATTATAGAGCATGTCATGCTATTCCAGACCAGCACAGACTATATCTGATGCCAGTGCAAATTTGCTGGCAAAGCCCAGCTTTATACCAGTACAACCTTAGGAATAAGCACAGCCCAGATCTAAACGTCAGACACCCAGCAGCAGCCCAGGAATGTGGCATGATCGTGTCTGCCTGGGTCTAGGGGCTGGTGCCCAGGGTCCCTTCAAGTAAAACATGTGAAAAACCACTATTTATTTAGCTTCTCTCTGCCTGCTTTCCCCTTCCCTTTTCCTCTTCCTTCTCACTTCTTTACTTTTGGATATTTGCTTCAGGAGTTGCTTCTCTTACCCCAGACATGCTGTGCTACACCCTGCCTCGTCTCACCTCCATCTCCTACCCTTCTTTTTCCCTCCTGCTTCTTTTTTTCCTTCCTACGTCTCACCCCACATTTCAACCTCTTTTCCTGGACAATTTCCTTCACTCAGACTTTTTGGTTTCCTCTTTTGAACCACTCCAACTTCCACTTGTTGCCTCATGCTGCCCTTCAGCCACCAGTCCATATGAGCTCCTCTCTCTTCCCTGACCCAGAGCTCCCTGTCTCCTGTGTGGTATTTTTCACACATGGCTGGTCCTTCCTTGCTGATCCCATTAATTGATGTCATGTTCACATGGAGCTCAGGAGGCATCAGAATAGGTGCTATAGATGGACTTGGACTATTTTAAGCATGCTGGCTCTGACACAAAGCCAGCAGCATAGTCCCAGGAGGACCAGGGCTGGTGGCGCATGCAGCTGGTGGCAGCCTGGGCTGCTCAGGGTAGAAGCACTGCTGTCAGCAGTGCTGCAGCCCCCAAACTATGTGGCCCTCATGAAGGTCAAGAGGAGCCAGTGATTTTGGGTGCAATGTTCTGGGCCCAGAATGTCAAGACTGAGTTTGTGATTAGTCAGTTAAGCTGCACTGGTGGCTCGGAGCCTCAAATCACTCCATGCTCCTAATACTGTAACTGGAGATAGTCTTCTACACATAAAGTTACAGGCAGGTTTTAGGCATATATTCCTTTATTTTAAAATTGTACTGTGTTTCCAGCTTATATTTCTCTCCTCATGGCTTCCTTCCTACTAGTGGAAACTTGTAGTAGTTTTTTTTCCCAACTTATATCAGTGCAGTTATGAAAAAAATATGGTAACTACTAGCCAAAAAATTATTTTTATTGAAATGATTGAAAATACTTATTTACATTCAAAATAAAGGCATCATATCTGTATAAAACACTTACTTTAATATTTATATTCAAAAATCTAGGTGCAGATGCTTATGAAACTTTTTACTAGAAGATCCTAGTTTATGAAATGAGATGCAAATTTTTCTACACTGAAAACAGTAAGCATCTTTCCTAGATCTGCAGAATTAAGGCAATGGAAGTCTAAGCTGCTTCCCCTTCTCAGAACCCCCGTTGCAAGCCTGAACACCCTCTCTCAGGTGCAACTTTCAAACACTATATGGGGCTTCATGATGAGTGGAGCAGGACCCAAAAGTGTTGGGTGGGACCCAAATGTAGTGGCCTTGCACCATCCCTACACAGTCAAGCTGGAGTTGTACATGGTCACCTTTCCCTGGGAAGGTTTCTTCCTCTGTCAGCACTAGGACAGAACTTTTTTTGACTTAAAAAGCTTACTTTAAATTTTACAGATACAGAAAACAGCAAGCTCCACCTGAAGTGAGTGGTGTACACAGCAGGGCCCTGTTGGCATGGCTGTACCAGTGGGGAGAGCACTGGCTGTGTCCCCAGATCACAGGCAGCAGAGGGCAGGCGACAGAGGAACAGGGAACAGGGAGCAGGGGACAGGGAGCAGGAGGACATGGCTCCAGTGGCAACCCCGCATGCTGCATGGGGCCCCAGGGGATGGACAGACATCTCATCTCAGACCTGGCAACGCTGGCTGAAGGCGTCGTCTCTCCTGTCTGCAGGCTACACCAGCCCCAGCAGCCGGGCCTTGCAGCCATCACAGGGTTGGCTTGGATTTGGGGAGATGAGGAACACTCTTACAAGCTGTCCTCTGTTGGGGCCACAGTGAAAGAGGGTTCAAGAGGGTGCTGGGCAATCTCTGGGACAATTGGGATTGGCCAAGTGAATCTCCAGGCCTCCAGACTCCATTTGAAATCAGCCTCCTCTCAGTAGGAGAAGGGGAGCAACAGGACTTCTCCTTCCCTGAAATTCTTGTAGGATCCAGAGAGTGGCTCCATTGCCTCACACGGCTGAGGACTGCAGCCGGGAGAAGATTACAAACCCCAGGTCTTTTAACTTTCCCTCTCTGCAGAAATCCCCCAGATTTCTGGCATTGAAACTAGCTAACTTCACCTTGCCTGCAGCTCAGGGATGGAATCGAGAAGGAAACCTGCTGGCAGGGCGGTGCCGGTGGCGCCGGGCCGCAGGCAGAGCTGCGAGACTCCCACTGCCCCAGGCAGTGCCTCGACCTGAGGCTCCCGTGCCGTGTGCTGGTGAGGGCTCTCCTACATGCCGGGGCACTTTGGAGACCCATTTGTTCATCTGGGGGAAGTAGATTTGACTGATTGCTTGCTTTTCTTTTTTCAAGTGTAAGAGGAAGAAACAGCTTTATTTCTTTTTTCCCTCAGAGATTATTTATAAGGCATTATCTCTACTACTGCCAGCTGACATCCTTTGGCGTCACCACCACTCAGTGCACTGAAGATGCCTCAAGGTGTGTCAGTCGTGCTTCACGTCAATGTGCCTTGATGTATCTCTTTGGCTGGAATTGAAAGGTACAGTTTCTAAATCTCCCGGTGACCCATTTTGTATGGATCACTGGTGCGCTAGAATGTAGCTACTCCTTCCCATCGTGTTAATGCAAGTTTGCCTGCGTTCAAAGCAGCCTGGGCGTTCAAAGCAGCTTGGTCTCCATGTGCCACGCTGAGCACAAATAGAGAGCTCGCACTTGGGTCTCTGTGTGAAACGGGGACGGCTGCTTCAGACTGAGTATGTTCCACACAAGTTACATGCTTTAGGTGTTCCAATGGCTGTATCATAGTCCCTTTATTTAAACATTGTAAATTCTTTTGCTTGATAAACATAGGCAGACAGCTGGATTATCCTAATCTTGGCGTTTGCAGTCAGCAAGCGCAGTGAATGCTCCCAGGTTGCGGAGGCACCCTCTCCTGCCCGGGTCCCGCGGGACTCCGCAGCCGAGCAGGGCAGCAATGCTCAGCGCTCCGTGTGTCACCAGGAAAAGGACAAAAACACCTGCGAGGGAACAGCCCGACACCAGCTATGGTCACAGGCTCCCTGCCGGAGTGTCCCCGAAGGCAGGCCTGGGGACAGCCCTGATGAGCACCTGCAGCGCAGCCCCGCGGCTCCCCGCGCTGCGCTGGCTGCGCGCTGCCCCGTCTGCCGGCACGCCGGGATGGGAAGGAGGGTGGCGGGAAGGAGAACCCTCAGGGGCCCTTCCAGAAGGCCCTGAGGCCCAGCTGTGATGGCAGATGGGATTCATGGGCAGCTCCAGCCCCGGGCTGCCTGTGAGGGCAATGCAAATGCCGTGCACCTGCCCGCGGGGTGCCACGGCCTCCAGAGTCCTTTAAAGGACGCCTGGCTGGAGTACAATGTAAACCCAGCGTTGATTTAGTCCAGGAGCTGGTTCTGCTGGGATGAATCATGTAAGCAGACAAGCACCCCATGACTCTGCCTCTCATTTCCATGTTGTGGTCTTCTTTTCCCACTCCACAGAGGAAATGATGGCCTGATCCAGGGCAGGAGCCGCAGCAGAAAAATGCTAGGAAAACAAGGAAGCATTCGAGGGTATTTCAGTTATATATACAACAAATCTGGGTGATAGGGTCAGATCCTCACCAACTCCTTTCATCATGTACCCATTATCTTCGAATTTTATTTCATGAAAACTGGGTCTTGAAATTAATTCTGCATTAAGAGGTATGTGGCAGCTCAGACCATCACAGGTAATGTTCCTGCCAAGATACAACTGTAGCCTTTTCATGATTCATATTTTCAAACTCCCATTAAAAACTTTAAAAGCAAATTAGTAGTTCAGCTGTGGGCACCTCACATTTTTCTGAGTCTCATTTGCCCAGTTAAAATGAAAAAATAAACTCTAGACACACCAAGTTTTTAATGAAAAATTAGTCTGCAATGTATTCATTTGGACCTGTCCATTTCTGGGGTGCACCACAGGTTCAGTTCCCTAAAATCACCCAGTAAGTTCAAATGAGCTGGGATTATGACACAGGAGTGAGGGCTATAGGTGGGGACCTTGCTGCCTTTGCCTAGGTCTGTTCTTACATAGGCAGCACTTACTTTTCTGCTTCAACAGGGTTTTCCAACTGGGAAGTGAGGATGTGGGCAAATGAACAAGTTACTGCAGGCAAAACTTGGGATGTGGAAGTTCAGCCCCTCAGCTACTGCTCAGAAACTGCTCTAATGTATTCTTTAACCCTCTCATAAACGCAAACTCACTTTTCCTCTCCCACATGGAATGAGATACCTGGCTTTTGCTACAAGGTACTGTAGGTAAGAGGGTGCACCACAGAGCAGCCAAACTGTAGGCTGGTGGCACCTTGTCCTGCAGTTGGTTGTCTCCCTAAACTCTGGGGCACAACAGATTAATTTCCCTAAAAGCGCCACTGTAAAATCCTGATTCAGGTGAGGGAAGGGCATGGGAGCTTCTCTGCTCCACTGACCTTTGCCTCAGAGCCACTTGCAGGCAGCAACCTGGTTTGACTAAAATCCTTCAGGTTTCAGCAACAGGAAATTGCAGATGAGAAAATGCTCTGTAAAGTGCATTTGCACAGTTTCAGTCGCAAGCTGTGAAAGGTAGCAGCTCCCCAAACTCTCAGCTTTAACACTGCTATTAATATTGTTTTTTCTAATAGTATTTAGAGTAACGGAGCATGAGGGTTTTGTTGTAGTAAACATCCTCCCAATGATGCTCAAGAAACCCACGTCCTGTCTTCACACAGTTTGCTGTCTAAATGTCCCAGCAAACTCCCAAGCACATTACAGTGTCTCAGCTAAAATACAGATGGTTAGGAAGGTGACTCTATTTTAAAACCTAGTTTTGAGGTGTTTCCTCTGCCAGGCAGCAGAACAGGCAGAACCCTGAAATGCTCCTTGAGGCAATGATGGGTGCTGTTCAGGGCTCATGAGAGGAGAAATTAGGGTTTTGGCCAGTGCCTTATTCCTTTTCCTTGGAGTGCCCCAGGGACTGTTCTCATACAGGTGCTTGGAGTGCTAGGCAGGAGAAAATCCCTGCCCCCAAATTGGATGGGCTTTGCAAACTGCCCCTAAGGATTTAACACCACTCTGGTTTCCCCTCTGCTCTCAGTGGTAATGTAGACAGTCTGTGGTAGTACAAAAGCTGGTCAAGATGGTCAAATAAACTACCAGGACTCCCTGCAGCAGTGGAAATCTATTGCTCCCAAAGCAGTCAGGAGAGGGATGGGTGCATGGCTGGCTGGTGTCTGCCCCATGGTGGGGTAGCGACTCTTTCCACTCCCTGAAGACAATAGGCCCCATCCTGGGAGTGGACTGGTTTCAATATGGGACTCTCCATCTTGATCCAGTTTGGATGGGTCAAGACATGTTGAGACATGCCCTTTCAATATGCTGCATTTTATTAAAAACAAAGTAGCTGTGGGCCAGATTGTAAAACTAGGTGGGCCT
The DNA here is from genome assembly GCA_013400955.1 of Drymodes brunneopygia. NCBI lineage: Eukaryota > Metazoa > Chordata > Aves > Passeriformes > Petroicidae > Drymodes > Drymodes brunneopygia. The sequence goes on along the minus strand of VZTZ01036863.1, from coordinate 87,411 downwards.
CATTTGTCTGTCCCTACTGTAAGCCAATGAAACCTTCAACATATTCAAACTCTCACCTTTTTACCCATTTGAATGAAAAAGCATCACTAATAAAAGAAAATGACTCACCTAATGCTAAACCTGAGCTCTGTAGATCAGCTTTGATCAAATTCACTGACATTTGGATAACTGTGTTATTATAACTAAAACATCTTTTAAAGTTTTTTTTTCCAGACGTTCATTCTTTAAAATTTGCTTTGATCACTGTGCATATCCTTTTCAGCAGAAATTTGTCCACAGAGGGTGAATTTTTTTCATTTGTTTTTCATATGGATTCTCTTTCCTTTGTTCATATTTTAAATCAGTGAAGCTACCCTTCAAGCTAGCCCTTACAATAAAAATGCAGCTACTGTGTGGCTTTTAACAACTCATTTAACCCATCTGTGCTTCAATAGTCTTGTTAGAAACCCAAGGCAACTCACACTTATTTATGCAATGAGGCTGATCATGAGGCTTAATTAGATTTTTTTTTTGGGGGATAAAGTAAACATTTCAGAAGGGCAGAGCAGGGAAGTGACGGTCACTGTTATGGTGGTCTGACAACACCAATTTGTAATATGTTACAACAGTAGTGTTACAAAATGCTGCACAGAAGGATATTTCTTTCAGAAAGTACTTTTGAATTAGTTCAAGTGCTCCAGTTTCCAAATAGGAGTCACAATCCGAGACAATTAAAATAAATGGAAGCAGGAATGTGTCAGGACAATTACAAATTAAAAGATTGAAATCACTGGAGACAGAAGGGCAAAAATTTGCCTGTGTATAAGTATGCATCTGTGTATGAAGCTCAGCTTTAGATGTTGAGAAGGATAAAGTTTGACTTTTCTTTTTCCATGGAAAAAAATTTTCACACATCTATGATGCAATAAAATTCAGTTTAGCAATAGATAAGTGCATTTGTAATCAATTTTTCCCTTTCAAGCAGGCAGGAAGACTTTTTAAGCTTTAATTTGCTACTTATAATTTATTGTAATTTGACCATGCAGCTAGGGAAGGTGGTGCTGATTGTTCATCAAAGAGGGCGGCTGCCGGGCTCTAGAGTCAAGATAGTCTTATTAGTGGCTTTTTACAGCATGGGCAGAGTTCTTGTTAGAGCTTGTAACAGAGGTGGATTAACCACAAATAATTTTTAAAACTTTGAAGTCTGAAGCTGTAGCACCTTTTGCAGTATTCCAGGAAAAAAAAGCAAAGGTGTTCAGATAAGGTTGGCGGGTGAGATTCTGCCCCTGGCTCGTACCAAAGTGCAGTTTTCACCCTCCCAGGGCTGCCTGCACGGCCATTTTGCAAACACGGGCTCATGTCATGCGACAGAGCGAGCCCTGGAACTCCGCACGGCTCCTGCCTCCGATAAAACTATTTATGAGCACACACATTTCCAAAGATCAGGCCCCGCCATCATTAGCTCCACACCAAGCTTCTTAGGGATTGCTTGTTTTTCCAAAACACTTCGGGCTGAGAATTCCTATTAATATAAATCTGCTTTAAACAGGAGATAGTCATTTTTAATGCAGACATCCCGTAATATTTTCATTATGTGACTTATACCTTAATAGATAGCAGTTGTGGTGCAGATCTGGCCACACAGTTGCATAACATATTTGCGGTAATGAGAACCCTTGCCGACATGGAAAATTAATATTAAGAAAATTAACGTAAGGAAAATCTTTAATAGGTTTTTATCTGTGTCTAATACAATTTAGCAGTTAGCAGAAGGAAGGAATTTTGTACCAGGTGAGTAGCCAGCTCTTCAGGAATCATGTTTTGTTGACCACATTTTAAGACCTGCTGTTTTGATTTAGCGCATCAGGAGCAATATCTGCTTCGTAAACAACAGCATGAAACAGCACACTCAGGGTCCCGCCTGGCATACTCAGCTGTCAGAACCTTGCCCACAAGAAAGAGTTCCTTGGTACAAATGTTTTTCATGTTGGTGCCTGTTCTGTCTGGGGAAGTGCTTTGAAAGCTCAGAAACTTCAGCAGAGCAGGAGAGCAGCTCAATGCTCAAACCCACCTAGCAGTGACTGGGTGAGAAGACATTATCTTTTCATAAGCAGCATCTGTCAAGCTCTTTGGCAAAACAGAAGTAGCTGATTTCCCAGTGAGAAAGGCTGCTCTTATTTGTTGCATGTCCAAGGACTGCAGTGTTACAGCAATAGGGCAGCATGCAGACACAGCTCAGCACAAAATGAGGAGAAATCCTGGATGGGGACCAACCTTCCTGCCTCCCACTCCAGCCTCTGCCTCATCAGCTCACAGCTGCCATCCCATCAGAGAGCACCAATGCTGGCATCAGCTTTCGTTCAAGGTGATCCACCGGTTAGATGTTAGAGTCTTTTCGTCTGTTGCCTGAGTTTCTCTTGAATGAATGAAGAATGGCGTATTTTTCTACTTTTTGCTGCTAGGAAGGTAGGTACTGCCCCCCTTTATTTCCTGGTGATTGTGGATATTAGAGATGATGCAAGCATATCCATCTGGCATGACATTACAGAAATCAAAGGGAAAAGAATTCTTGGAAAAAACCCCATTTTTAAAAAATTTAGACAGCTTGAAGTTGTTTTGTTTCATTACCTCCTACCTAAATTTCTTGAAAACGATACTTGCAAGAGGGAGGGATTTCTTGGTAGTGTGTATCATATGACATTTTTCAAGGAGTGAGCAGACTCCCAACAGCCTTCTGAGTCCTCTCTGAGAGACACCAATTGTGAGAGGAAGGGTTGTATTTGATCAATAAGAAACGTGTGTGTGTGTGTGTGCGCGCGCAAATAAAGGCGGCAGCAAACCCAAGCCTCTTATCTCCCTTCCTTCTTGCATGCCGGATCACCTCCAGCATCAGCTCCAGTCCTGCAGCTGCTGCTTTCGAGCAGGGCTCATCGACACCGGCCCTGGCTGCTGACCTGCTCTGGGTACAGATTCAGCCCCTGTCTTTCCTAGTCCCTTCCCTTCACCCTTTCATTCCCACAGCCCGAAGGAAGTGGAAAATGGAAGTCAATTGTTTACTGCACTTCTTCAAAATTAAACAGATATCAGAAGTTATCTGGAAGTGAAGGATGACAATTATTTTCTAAAATACTGCCATAATTTTTTTTTTTAGAAACCCTCTGCTGCTCATTATTTCATTACTGAGGGTGCACAGAGAACAAGGCTTGTTTTATCACAGAACCTACTGTCTTCCTGGAACCCCCAACAGACAAATAGAGAAATGTTGTTAGGTTGAACGATCTTTCGAGATTTGGATAGCTAGTTTTTCCCAGATAAGAAATAATTTATTCTTCACAACTAAGTCAGAAAATCTTTAAACCAGATTAATTAGCAATGTGTTAATATTTATTGTCATCCTGAGTACTGGCAGTGGCTTGACCACATTGTTCAGAAATAATACACGAACAAAACATGCTTATAAAATATAAATATTGGTGTCCATTCTGTGCTGTGCATGTCCGTCTTGTTTATTTATATCCCCAAATATTTAATATAACTTCATTTTAAAGCACGTGGATGGTTAGGTCATAGTTAGTTCGTGCACAAAAATTAAAAGCAATGAAATATTGCACTTTTTTTCCCCCTGAAGAATGAGATAATTAAATCAACTTTTTTCAGTTGCTTATGGTATTTTTATAGAAGGTAGATAACATAGATATATTTGGAGACACACACATTAAAACACACACCCAAAACCTATATGATGTTTTGTTGCTAAACCAGTTGCATTTGTCATCAATAATAGCAAAACATGGACTTGATCCAATTGCTTTGCAGCTGTCACATTAATGCAGTATAGAAATATAAAAATAATATATAATTATACTCACCTTATTACAGTAGAATGTTTTCTGTCTAGATTTTGAACTCTGTTCTCATCTCTACTAGAAACCACTATTTTATCTTGCTTTACAATGTTCCTTTTGCATCAGAAAAATTGCTGCTTATATTTGCATAAGCCATTCAGCAGACCGATAAAACGTGCACAAAGAATAGAGGACAAAAGTTTATATCAAACAATACACATCAAAGAGGAGAGACTTCACTTCCTTTTTGATACCTCCACCCGTAGATTTTCACATTAATCAAATCATTACTACATCATTGCTAGTAGCCCCAAATGGCTCATATTAATTCACTTCTTCTCATTCAAAATGATTTTTTTATTAAATCCTTAAATATCATTATATCAAAATAATATGCTGATAAACATTTTAAATAGTTGATAATGTAGAACATTTGCCCTTTTAATTCTTGTTAGGTGGACCCCAAAACAGAAACACATCTAAAGAAAAATGAATCTAAAATTTCAATTAATCTTAACCAGAAGTTCAAGCAATGACAATATCGAAGAGACTTTGTAGTACCTAATATCCCCTGACAATATTTCAAACCCACATGTGAACATAAAATAACTGCTCTCTTCACTTCGTTGACCCAGAATAGTCAGTGGAATAGAAACTTCAGTTATTCCTAAAGGTATCAAAGTGTGCTTTGCTCTGATTTCAGCTTAAATTATCTATTTGTCTATATCTGCATTTTGTCTCTTTCAGAAAGCAGAGGGGATTTGTTCGTTCATGGTCTTTAAAACCATTGTCTTATTTTCATTAAGCTAAGCCCACTGCTGATGTAATTCTTGCATTACAAAGGTCTTAATTTAAACCATGACATAAATGCTTTTCATCAGTTGACTTTTTTGTTCTTTGTGCCAAATTTCTTGCATTTTTAAAATAAAGAATATGGTGTATAATAACTGCTGCGGGACAGGCTGCTTTATTCTTCAATATGAAAGACAAATGGGGTGTGACATGCATACGTTTCAACATGCAGCACTTACTTCTTCAGGACCTTTACTTTTTCCACTGTTTTCTCAGTAGACTATTTCACTTCCTTTGAATCAGGCCTAACGATAACACCGGATTTGAAGCACAGTTCTCGGCGCTGAGCACACTGACGGGACCAAGAGGTGAAAAGTGCTTCTAATCTCTCTCCTCTCTCTCTCTCTCTCTCTCTCTCTCTCTCCCCCTCCTCTCCCTCTTCCACTCCCTGTCTTCCTCTCCTTCCTTCCCCCCTCCACTCAAGGATTTGGGGTCTGCAGATGATAATTTACAGAGCATTTTGGAAGAAGGGTGGGGATGCATTCCTAACACCCCAAATCCTGGTTTGCATTACACATTAGGGATTTCAAAGCACACCAAGATTTAATCATAATCAGAAAGTAGAGAACTCGTTTCTACAACATTCTGCAGTATCGAGTCTTTTTTTTTTCCCTTTGGTATCCCTGTAACTAATACAGCAAAATTGTATTGCCATCATGTCCTACTATTATTACAATGATCAGTGGGTTGTGCTAATGCATCTGGGAAAACTGCATAACTTGTTTGGATATTATTTTGAGTTTAGGAGCTGGGTTAATTTTCAGACAGAGTCAAAAGATACAAGCTGTTTCTCTACTTAAATGTGAAAGTACGGAAGAAATTTTTCTTCATTAATATTACTACAAATGAATCAAGATTACAATGGAAAGGATGAAAATATTTTATTTAAGTAGAATTTTCAACATGATCTACGCTAACACCAAACTGTAACATTAGTTCATTGATCTCCACAGGACGATATTGTCAAACACAGAACAGATTTAGAAAATCTCAATTGAATTTGTGGAAGGAATAAAATTGTTAAATGATCCTTCTTCATCTACCACATTGTAGAAGGTGTTGACCTGATACTTCTATGTTTTTCCTCACTTTATACTTTGTCTTTAAAGCAATGGTCTTAAACCAGGATACAGGGACAGGTTGACCTTTAGTCTGTCAACTTTCTTGTATTATGCAAGACATTAAATGAAATGAAAAAGGTGCCTTTTTACTCAGATTAAGTATTTGTAATTAATTAATTTTACTTGAAGTAATAGATTAATTCTATTTCTTGAACATTTGGAATCTGAATAAAATTGAAGCTGGGGAAAGAATTGTTTTTCCTATGAAATACTTAGGGCAACAGTATGTTGGGTATGTCTAAATTGCAGATTATATCCATAAGGTTGGATATTATTTGTTCTGCTATTTTATCTTTTCTCCTTTATTCACTTTATTGTCTGTGCAACATTCTATTGCATGAACCTGAGCTGAAGAGAGCAGGGCAATTCTGTAAGGGTGTGTTCATCTTTACATATTTTAAACCTATTTCGATAGATTTATATCAAGACTGAAGTAATTCACTCTGGGAATAAACTTGGCATCAAAACTTTTAAATACAAGCAGATTTTTCTTTCAAATTTTTTTAAAGAAAATTTTAAAATAATTCGGCATGTTCTTAAAGGCAAAGGTTTAAGTCCTGATTCATTTTAAGTCAATGGGAGTTTTGCCATGACTTCAGTGGAGCCAAGACTTCCTTCAAATGATGGGAAACAATTACGTTTAGCATTTTCAGATGGAAATTTTGTGCTTGTATAAATTAGAATTGTCTTCTTTTTTTTTTTCTTTTTTTTGAGGTGGCAGTGTGTGTATACATATTGTATAATCCATAGCGTGAACTCATCTCTGGATATCTTTCTGTTAAGTGACTGTCTTTTTTTCATTAAGATAAGTAACAGTTCAACATATGTGGTTACTTAAGAAATTCCTCAGGATCTTTAGTGGAGTCTTTCGGGATAAGATGTGAAATCAGCCGTTGTCATTCATGACAAAGATCCCACATAATTTTTCCAAAGAGTTCGGCATGCCAATGAGAGTGGATCAGCATGAGTGATTGTATTTTGCCCATGCAATTTCCATCTGAGGTTTGGATCTGAGATGGGACTTCTGCCTTTCCTGCCCTAAACTGCCTTCAAATACCATTTTGCATTAAAGTATCTCAAGTTTTTGGCCAGGCCGGGAGAGCTGTGAACTTCATTACCTTGTCTTGCTTCACAGAAAGGTGAGGTTATTGTTGGTGAAATCCTGTTCACCGAAATCAAAGACAAAGTCTGACCCCCAGAGAAGTAAAGGTTTGCGTGAGATACCTGGAGGATGGGGCTGGCCTCTCTCTCTCTCAGGTAAAGCTGCTCCAAAGAGATTTATGGTACCTGTCACCTCCAGTTGTGTTCAAATATCAGCGATTCTAAAGCTATCTGAGGCAGATGATACAATTTTTGTACAGGGGATGAGTAGTTCAACCAGACCTACCCTGAAGTTCCTGCCTTTAACCCTCAGATCCCCAGTGCTTCCCTGGGGATTTAACCCCACATGTGGAGCCTTGGGCCCAAGCCAGGCTACTGTAGAAAGGACAGTCCCTTCCCCATGCCAGCAGGGTGGGACAGTGTTCATCTCTCTGTTTCAGGGTGTTAGAAACTGGGCCAGCTCTACTGTCATAGTCTTAGATGTGAGCCAGCATCTAAGGTCTTTTCAGGTGTTTCTTGTGGATGTGAGATTGATGGTAATTGTCTGGTGCAATCCTGCTTATTTACAAAGAATAAATTGTCTGCTTTCTTGAACCCCATGAGGGGCCAGCAGTAACATGCAATAACTTTGCCTGGAACCACTGGCCAGCACTTCCAGAGAGTTTTCTACTGAAAGGGAGCTCTGCTCCCTGCTTTCCTCTCTGGCTCTGCCATCAACAGTGGCTCAGCTGCACCCTGGTTGTAGTTTCCCCACAAATTTTGTGGACCTTTCTCTGTGTTGCCTGTACACTTTGCATTGTCTGCACCAGGGAAGGCTGAGCTCCCACATGCCACAGGCTGTGCAACCTGGGGAGATCAGGGCTTCCTCGTGTCTCCCTCCTCCACAAAAATGCTGTGAACCTGAACAAACTGGGCCAGCCCCACATGTGGCCATGCCCTCCCAACCCAAGCACAGGTATGACAGAGCTGCCCTCAGCATGTGTACCCTGGCTGCCTGCCTTTCCCAATCACTGGTCAGAAAGCTGAGTGACAAGAGTCACCTAATTGTCCAAATAAATAGTTCCTTCTGCTACATACACGTGTACCATGGCCTTTTGAACTCGAGTGTGTGTCCTACTGTGCTCGTGATGAACAGGCAAATTGCAAAGTCTTGAAAATGCAAATACTGACAGTAAGCACTGAGGTGAGTTGGATATGGCTAAAATCATTGCTCTCCAGCAGCAATGATTGCTCTCTGACCAAACATGGAAACAGAACCAAGAGAGTGAAATGCTGGGCTTTTATTCCTTCCTCCACAAACAGAGGAAGGAAAAAAAATGGAGTCCCTGTGAGTCTTGGCTGTTGTCTGTATGTAAATGTACTATTGCAGTGTGTAGCTGCCTCCATGCATACACTTGCATCATAATATTAATTTCATCCTTCTGTGGGGAATAACTACATTATATGTTAATACTATCAGTAGTTTGTGCTGTTAAGATTCTAATACACTCCCATAAAATCCAATTACAATTTCATATTTAGAATAAATAACTCTACACCCCCAATCTAAATCTATGTATGTATTACCAATCAGCATTTTTTGCTGCTAGAATGAAGCACTTTCTAAGATTGTAGATTTTTAATTTTTTTTACAGCAGCATGCAGTCCAAAGCCCCGTGTAGATCCCACAGAAGCTGGATATTGCCAGGCAGCCCTATCACAACTGGATGTTGCCTTGTGCTTCTGTCTTTTGTGATACAGGGTTTGTTCCACACTTATGATCTGTTATGTTATGATTGTGACCAAATACACCTGGTTGATGTATTTGCAGTTTCAGTTAAACATGTAAGGGGTTTTACAATGTGAAGAGAATTTGTTATTTCAATTTGCATTGCTTTTAGTGTATGCAGAAATAACGTGCTTCTGTGCATCTCTGATCTTCTAAGCATTGCAGGCTTTTTATTTTGTTGCTCAGAGTAAACACTGGCCTCTATATATCCATCCTGCTCTCCATCTGGTATTGAGACTGCAAGCAGTAGTAAAGGTAGGGCTACAGACATCAAAGATACTCATACGTCTTGAAACTAAGCACTGTGTTAAACTCCCTTTAATGCCTCTGTGGGAAAGTGTCTCCATATGTCATCCCATGTATTTTCTTTGCTATTTCAAGTATTGCTTAATAGTACACTAAGCTGGTGGAAAACTATTTGCTTTGTTGGGTTAGTTCTACTCGGGCTTAGTGCAGGGCTGGGTGAGCACCAGAGCCTCAGCAGGGGAGCGAATGGGACCAGGAGCAGCTGGGGTGGGAGGAAGAGGAACTGAGGCACCCAGCAGGCAGAGGAGTTGCCATTGCTGGGAAGTGGTTATCAGTCCAGCTGAGTGGAGAAATCCTTGGCTGGCTGGGAGATGTTGAGGCAGGGGTGTAGCTGGACTTGCACTTCATCAATTGCACGAACACCCTGTGGGTAAGTGGGGTCTGCATCTCCCAAGAATTTTCAGACCTTGTAAATCCCCATTCCCATCTTCTTTGCTTAAGTCCTACTCCTTTTGGACTGTTCTTCCCAACTTCATGCTTTCTCTCTCTTCTCAGCAATTGGAGCACCTTCCTGCAATCCTATTCTCTTATTTCTTGTGTCCTCTGTCTTCTGTGATTCTCTCAGCTCTGTAATTACTCTTTTAACAAGTCCTCTGGAAACTCCTTCTTACTTTCCCCTACTGATTTTTGAAGGGCTCTTTCAGGTTTTGACTTTGATCTCTTTCCCTGGTTTCTCTACACTTCATCTCTGGACAACCTCCTCCCAGAAACAGATATTTAGAACTCCTTGTTCTGTGACGCTAGTGAGTCACAGAGCTACCATGCATCTTCTGCCACATCCTCCTGCTTTTGCTTTAATTGTCTACTTTTTAGAAAAAGCCCATCCTTTCCCATTTCTTAAATCTGGGCCACCACACATTCAGGAACGCAGAAGTCATGAGACCAGAAGGACAATCACTCCTTTATTCTGATTGTTTATCTGGACTTTAAAGTCAATTTCCTTTAGAACCACGATTTTTAAAATTTGGGGTTGTTGTTCCCTCCTCGTTTATAACTACAGACCAAATGCCTTGTAGGAATTTGTCTTTCTTAGAGATGTTACTTCTTTCGTCTCCAGTACATGGTGGCATCTTTTGTGTCTTTCCAGCTTCTGTAGTTTTGGAGAGGCAATGACCAACCAGTTTCCCCCTGGCCATTCTTTAACACCACTTGAGCTACTGTGCTTTCTTGGTTGCTGCCCTATTCCTGTAAGATACCCCAAGCAAGAAATCAGGTTAAGAGGTAGGTTCTTGAAAATGAAAGTGATAAGACTGACAAGACTATCTTCCAATTCACAGTCTAGTTATCACCAGCTTAACACTTTTAGCTGTGCTAGTGCAGTGGTCAGGACCCCTACTGTTGCAGTAGGACTGCTCTTGTACAAGAGAGGGTTGGTGAAAGTCTTTGTAGACAATCTGTTTGATCCAGCCCTGAATCTCTGCTCTATGCTCTCCTCCCTGTCTTCCTGCAAGATGTGATCAGGGTGGCTGAGGCTCTTGTGTGAACACCCATGGTACAACTCTGCCTGCTGTTACACAGTTTAACTCCTTATTTAAGTGGCTGCACTCAACCCCATATGCATTTTTTTCATTGCAGTATCCCAGGAGGAAAAGCTAGAAGACTTTAAATGCAGTATTTTTATTGGAATGAAGGTGATTTTTCAAAGGTGACTTTTAAACAGATGGTAGAAAATGTCAAGGCTTCTGCTAGTGTTTAATATGGCATTGACATGGAGAATACATTATCAAAAGGTAATAAACTCCAATCCTAAAGGATGTATGTGGCCAGCAGTTACACTTATTCCAAGGCCTTTTTTAAAATTTTGCTATTCATGAACCATGCATGACTCAAGCTTGCTGTATAGGAGAACTGTTTTATCTCTCCCTCCAGTTACACTATTTATAATAAAAATAGACATTGTAGTATATATTTAATATAAATATATATAATTGTATTTTCCAAAGACCTGCACTTATGGAAAACTACTTTTGACCATCAGAAACGGAGTGCCCACTATGTGTTACCCAAAAGACTTCATAGCATTTCAGTCTGAAAAAATCAGGTCTTACACCTCCTCACGAGGCAGCCTGGTACGGTGATGTGAGAGCTGCTTTTCATTTGGGAAGGCTGAAGAAGAAGGGATTCGAGCAAACTAACTCCATACATTCAGGACTAGAAAAATGCTGGTCCATAAATTAAAACTTTTCAGAGAAATCAAATTCTACTCACTTTGTTGGAAGCACAACTCTGTTTCCAGCCAAAGGAATGAGCACGGTTGATCGCTCCACATACAGTTTTTTGAGTTTGGAAATTCAAACACGAGAGAAACTATCTCTGTGACTCTTCTGTAGAGGAACCATTTTTCCTGCACTGATATGAGCTGGGCTGTACCAGTACAAGTGAGGACAACGCTTGACTTGGCCCTGTGTACACGCTTATAATATTGCCCCTATTCACAGAGTGGAAACTTGCTGGATTTTTTCCATTAGGAGGAGAAATTGATGATAGGAGTCAGGAATGTCTTTGGTTTATTTACAAAGCATGTACTCAGAATCTCGTTTCTCTGAATGCAGCAGAAACAAACAACAGGGACTTTTCTTACTCAGAGTTTCCAAGCCTGAGTCTGTAGCGCGGCGTGTATTCCACAGAGCTGCTACGGCCTGGGCCCCTGGCAGGGCTCTGCTCCCCTGGCTGCTGCTCCTGAAGGGCAGGGAGGTGAGACATGCACATGCACACACACTCCCAAACCCCCTACTCCCCACATCTGACCAGCTGCCTTCCTAACCCCCACATGCCACAGGGGATTCTGGTCAAGCCCAGACTGCTTCTGGCTGAGCTCTGTCCCGATCCAGGTCGCATCTTCTGTTGTCTCCAGCCTTCTGCTCCTACTCTTTCCATTTAACTTGAAGGACACACGTGTGCAATAGCTTTTCGGAGGTATCTGACTGTAGATCAAAAAAATCCACTGCCATGAGGAGCCCATGCAGATACAGCCCACACATGGACATGCTCACATGCACACTCCTGCATGCTCACATGCAGAACCTCCAAGCCTTTGGAACAGCTGGGTAACTTGTAGTATAACAGAATTATCAAATTATTTCATAATTGTCTAAATAATTTATAATTCTCAGCTCGTTTATTGTTGGCACAGTTTCACACTTGTTTTACAACCAGACAGCTTCTCTGAGATCTGTGGCATGAATTTTTGTCAAAGGGAAATAGGTAAATGACAGGGAAAAATCTTGACATTTAGGTATCATTTCTGAATGCCTGCAACAAGACAATATTCTCACATTTCAAACAAGTGCTAATTTTATGATATTGAGACAGTCGCTCTTGAGCTCTGCTGATCACATTTTGATTGGAGGGTGCAATATAGAATGTCAAAGATTTTTCATCCTATGAAAAGATTCCCCAGTCATTTCAAACTAAAAAGGTGGAGATGATGGGCAGGTGGAGTTACACAGTGCTATATTTCTCAACTCGCAGTCCTAAAGCTTTTTTCCATCTTTAGTAATATTTACTTGTAGCAAAGAACATTAGAATAGTTGTAAGTGTAAGTGAACCTAAAAGCAGACTCTCACCAGAGCCCACTGCATAAAAAATTGAAAGCTGATAGAAGAAAATGGTCTAATGGCATTGTAGCTTTGTAGTATTTCCATACTTTATTCTCAGGACAAACTGCTTATAACCTGAATTGTACAAAGCTTCCCTTTTTCTCTGAGCTCTACAATCCCCTGATCTCCATAATTTGTGAATTTTCATATACAAAATTGATCTGATTAATTCTATTTGAAGTACATGAACAATTCTAAAACAATTTAAAAACCATGGCTAGGGTGGGATAAGCATTAAATTTATCACATTTACATCAAGTAAGAGAATTGCTAGTAGTCTATGAAACAGACCCTTTGAGCCTGATGTTGGACCAATGAGAAAGGGATGTTTTCAATGATTCTTTTCATATGTTTATTGGATGCACGCATTGCTTATATCTGTCAATAACCCTGAGAGCTACAACTAGATAGGGCAAAATAAACATTTTTAAACATGAACAGACTGCATTGGTAGCAGTGGAATGCATCTAGTTAGCTAAAGACCTTGTCCTCAGGCACTGAAGGGATCATAATTACAGTTGCAACTCCACCTTCTGGCTTATTTTGCTCTAAGGAGTCCAAGATTTTGGATCTTTTATTTGAATAAATGTGGATACTTCCTTCAGGGTTTGAAAAAGGGAAAAACTGACAGCTACATTCCAAAGAAAGCTTAGCTGGGTGGAAAATGACTGCTTGCAATACTAGCATGCTCTTTGTTTAGTGGTGCAAATCATTATCATCACTTTTAAAATGTGTAACTAGAATAAACACTGGATATGAAAGCAAAGACTTATCTTCATTTCATGAGTTGAAGATTTCCATATGAAAACAAATGTGTATGTGTGAAATCTTTTTTTGAACAACCTTCATCAAATGTATGGGAAAAATACCATGGAAAGCTCTTCTCACCAGAGGCATTTGGGTTACTTTAAAGGGACACACAAAGGGTAAATGAATCACATGGAGGTGGAGAGTGAAAAAGCAGCTACATCCTTGACTAAATTTGTTCTGTGATAGCAAACAGTCTGAAGTTTTCCATAGTTGTCTCCATATTTGTGAAGCTAGGGTACTGCCACAGACACTCTTCTGTACTACAGACAGTATTTTTAACGTTTAGTATTCCTCTTCACCATACCTATCTGTAGCAATCAATTTTGTGATTATTCTCAATGGCTTCAGAACAACATTCAAACTCATATGTTCCTGGTCAGAAGGGTTTTCAATATACAGCTCTCCTTTTAATAAGGAATTATACACAGATTTGGTTATAAACATCTTCTTTCTGCATCCTTAGAAATAAATAGAGACTCAGAGTCATACACAAGATTTAATGGAAAAAGTTATAACCCTGTGTAAAGACAAGCACCAGCAGTGGAACAGTGATAAATGAAGCCGTTCAGGCTCCCTGGCATGTTGATTCTGTGGAGCACATTTTACTGAAACAGTTTCCATATCATGTTTGGCCTCATGAATGTGCAGTGGTAGAGGCCAAATCCTGTCTTCATCCAGTCTCTGCAATTCCCTTCAACCACGTTGCAGCTTTCGTCTGTTTTCTTGCATCAGATTCTTTCACGGGAGTTCAGCCGTGCCAAGCATCTTGAAGTTGTATTACCAAGAATGTTTCAAGCACAAATCTCAGCCTCATCACTGAACACAAGTGCTTTGCCCAAGTGCAGAAAAGGTTTCTTTGCCTTGAATTCAAGGGAAAAAACTGGCAGTTTTTGCACCACTTTGAGTCAAGATCTTGGCCTTTAAAGCTGTGGCATAAACATAGGTGTTGAACCGAAGCAGGATTTGGACTTTGGAAGAGGAATCAGTGTCTGTAGGAATCTGTGAAAAGTTTCCATGTGAAGAGAATATTCTCCAGTATGTCCCTAAACTGGCCTGTCCACAGGGCTTGGGAAAAACAGCATCTTGACTTTCTCCACTACAACCCACATTCACAGACAGAAATTATAGCTGTGCCTTAGTCTGAATGATTTTCGCCCCCTCCGTCCCTGGGGTGTCAACCCTTTCTCCCTTCTTGTGTGCAGAAATTAATGGGAGAGGAGGGTAACTTTTGTTAGTCTTGGCTCAGGGCTGGCTGGGGCACTAATAGGCTGACCAAAGGGTCAAGATCTTCCCAGAGGAGAAAGGACTAACCAAAACAAAAACCGCATGATGAGCAAAATCAAAACCAGCTAGGAGTGTGAGATTTGAGGGCTCACGTGTAGATCAGGAAGGTATCAGGGGACCACACCAAGCAGAGGACCCCAAAAAATGCTCAGCAGGCTGCAAGTATCTGGTTTACCACTCACTTCTTTACTTTTCCTTAGCTAGACTGCTGCACCTTGATAAAAAGCCTTTCCTGTCATCATCCCCCGTGCTCCCCTACCTCACTGTGCCAGACAGCAGGCGTATGCTCGAGGGATGTGCCCTCTGCTCCTGTCCTGCTCCCTGCAAAGGGCCTGGGTGGGCTCCAGGGAGAGCTGCTTTCCTCTCCTTGCCAGTACCAGAACAGCTTCTGTCTAAAACTGGAACATGAGAGAGGGCTTTTCACAATGCTACTGTGTCACCAATCCCAGATGAGCCAGTGCAGGAACAGTGCCCTGCTGGTTCTGGGACATTTAGAGGGTTGTGGATTTGCTTTTGGGGTGCTCAAGTACATTCCTAACTGGAGCCCCTTTTAAGAGAAGTTTCAGGGTAGGGATGGGAATGAGTGGAAGATGGAAGGAGGAAGCCAACAAGAAAAAGCAGCTGAGGAACAGCAAGGACATGAGGAAGGTATTGTGTCTTTCCCTGCTGCAACTGGGACCATTTCGCTTAAAGAAGAAACATCTGAGAAATAATTTTAAAATACTGTCTCAAAACAGTTAGGACTAGCAGACATCAGTCAGGGGAAATCTGTCTTTAAGTTCCAGACTCTGGAACTGTATTTCTATTGTGTTTGAACCAATTCAGTCAACCCCATTTAATTTCCATTGTTGAGGGAGTCTAAAATAGGCAGGAAAATAAGAAAAAATCTACTGGAGAGATATGCTGAGAAAGAGCATTTTGAGCAGAGGGCAAAAGAAGTGGAGTATTGACAAGAAGAATATAAAATGTAGCTAGTAAAGCAATTTTTGGTGTTTTTTTCCTACAGATAATTTGTCATCAGCCTGTTGTAACCATCCACCTGTACAGAAACTGTAAATACACTGGGCATAACAAGCTAATCTTCTGACTTTTCTTTGCGTCACCCTTATGGGGAAAATGCCACAAGAGAAATTTATCTGACATGTTGTCATTGCCCTTTGCATTTTAAACCTGTCCAAAATGAAAAAGTGAAGCAGTTTGTTTGAGTTACAGAAGGGGTTTTGGCTTACTCCCCATGAAAATATGATTATAAATTCCTCCTGCATTTACTGTTGGCATATTATAAACAATTGAGTCCACTGATTACTGGGTTATATAAGAATTTTCATGTTATTTGAGACCTAATTCATCAGGTACTCTGTGAAAGTGACACAGATATTTTTTAACATCTAAAATTCAAACTAAAAGAAACTTTTTCTGTTCTGTGGGATTTTTATTGCTAGCCTGGGGAGAGGGAAAGAAAACTGTGGGAGTTCTTGCCTCATACGCCCAAGATGATTGCTTTCAGTACAATTTTTACCCATTTGCAGCTGGGCTGTGAGTATTCCTGCTCTGCGACAGTGTTGTCCCCATCCAGATATTCAAAAATTTCAATGTCCTTATTTAAACCTCTGGGGTTCAGCCTCTGCATTTGATTCAAGATTTTGAAAGTCTTGGCATCTATCCCACTGCTTCTTGGTGAATTGTAGGGCATGAAAGAAACTGCATTTTGACCACTGTATTTTACCTTAGTGTGGAACACTGAATTCTGTCAGACATGGGAAAAAACATGTGAATGAATATAATCTGTTTATTAGTTTATGGTCACAAAGTCCTCAAGGGAGTGTTCCAAAACCAGAATGCTGGATTTGGTATTTCTGAGTTAGCAGAAAAACATGATTTCCTATTAACTATACACCTAGTAGTGCCTAAATTTTTGATAAAGTCATCGAAGTTGCAGACCAGTCACATACACGAGTATTCCTGTAAGACATACCACAAATAACTAATTTTTTGGCAAAAGCTCTCTGAGATCTTCAAAACACAGTTGTAGAAAAGATTGTCTGTATGAGGATGACCCAGCTGAAGAACATAATTTCAGAAAACATTACTACTCACACTATGGAATACACAGTTCTATGCATTCTATTGTATTCTATGGTATTTGTCATATTCTGATGTACTCTTAGAAACTCTATTTTGCCTATTACTGCTATATTGAGACAAACCTGAACCTCAGCTGTTTGGTTAGGTGAGAGTGAGGGTGTTGTAAACTTCCTTTCTCTGCAAGTTTCTCCCAGGTTAAAAGGTTTCCTTAAAGAGAAAGTAAAGCATGTCCATTTTGCATTTACAGCAAATTGGACTCACATTGTCCCTTAAGTTCCCTTCAGCTTGATTAGGAAAGGAACCTTGATATTAATAAGAGAGGTTGTCTGAGTGAACTAGCAGACTTCACTCCTACAGTTTGACTTGTCAGTTGTGGAACCAGTTTTCTGATATAAGGACATTTTCCTAGTCAGAAAGCTGCAGAGACCATCATGTTCTTTAGCTGGACTCATGGAACACCCAACAGTATTTGACATTCTCTTTAGATGACACTAGATTTTCAACATACAACAAGCACATACTCCAAGCTGTTCAGAATGGATCATAGATTCCATTTGATAAAATGTGCAAGTGAGACATAAGGTAAAACTTTTTAAACTGATGATTCAGGAATTGATTACTTGCTGATAAGGGGCTCATAGAGCAAAGTAAGAACACATTGAAGAAGAACTTTATTAGATCAATTTCTACAGCAGGATTTGTGGCCCACAAACATTAAAAGAAGCAGCAAATCCTGTGTCCCACTTTTGATTCCATTGTCAGCTATTTAATGGCATTATTTATAAACATAATCATTATTTGAACAACAGTGTCACTTAGAAAGTTTAAATATGAGACCACAGTTGAGTCATTTCATCTCCAGGATTCAGTTTCCCAATCTCATAGTAATATTTTAGAAGCATGTTGTTAGGAAGGCTTAGCAATGTTTGCTGAGCCCTTTGAAGAAATGGAGCAACGTATTGAGGTATAAGGAGGGTTCTTATTTTAAAAAAATTGTAATTATTTTTCAAAAGCAAACAATTTTGGCAACATGATAAAAGGCAGAAAGAAAGAGGGAGTGTAGGACTGAAGATAGTATGTTCATTTTTTCCCTCACTAAACAGTAAACTCTTTAAGGAGCACTATATACTTCCATTCTCATTGTTCTATCACCCAGCCTCTTGCACTCAAGCGCAGTCATTTCATATCTGTATTTACACTTCTCAAGCCATAGTCTGTGCTCATGCTTTTCAGCACTTTATACATTTATTTAAGGATCAACTTGGAGCACTTATTTCTCCTATTGAGAAAACACATCCCATTCACACATCACAGTCTGCAACCGCAGAACTACTATAAATCATAAAATATCACTGACATTCCCCTTTCATCTTCTGATAGATGCTCTTTTCAGGGGTTTTGCTTTTATTTAGGTTGCTTTGCTACTTCTTCCTTGGGATTGAAATACATTGTCTTTAATTCCTTTTCTAAGCCAATAGATTTTTTTCCTCCTGATAGTGCACAACAGTGTGATTGTCAGTCATTGGTGCATGCAAGTCTACCCATGCATCTTTGGCAATCAAAAACTACCATGAAGTCAACTCCTTTACCAAAAGGCAATGCTCATATCAAAACCATTAATCTAGCAGTAATATATTTCCTGTAAATTTTGTCTAAATACCAGTTTGGGAATGAAAAACATGAAGGTACAGCTCAAACTATGACATTTGTGTGCCATGAGGAATAGGATAAAATGTTGGCTTTGCTTTCCATGGTTTTAAGCTGAATTCAAGTAGTATAAATCAGGTAAGTGTCCAAGTGAGAGGAAAAAGTAATTCAATCTAATGAAAAGGACACAACACAGAAGAGAATATATCAGAAATGGAAGGGGGATGTCTAGAGGAGAGGCCAGTGGGAAATTTCATAGGCAGCCAGATGTGGGATGAGATTTGGAGTGAGTTACTGTAGAGATGCAGTCAGGACCACTGAAATAAAAAAACCCAAAGAAGATGTTAATTGTTTTGAGCTCTGCTGGTAATTCTGCAGCATACTTAATCTTCATCCACAGGTTGCTGCTTGTTGGCTCATTAAGTCAATCCACTTGCTTTTTTAATCACCTCTATTGCTGATGAGAAGCATGTAAATATTTTGTGGCAATATTTTGTGACAACTACTTGCCATCATTGAAAATGTGATCTAGCTCTGACGAAAAGGTGATTAATGAGACTCCACAGCTCTTTTGAAATTTCTTTTGTTATGACTACGAAAAATAGAAATATAATTTAAAAAAATACGCTAATTCCTGATGAACTTTAAACAAATGAGCCACAGAGTCTGATTGGGACAGTTTGGGTAAATTTAGCTGGTGTGAACCAGTGGCTAACATGAAACAGCTGGATTAATGGTATTCCACCAAAACTTCTTCCTGTTTTCTGGTTTAAAGTCACCATTAAGTCCATTGCTTGTTTTTAACTACCTAGTTTCTAAAAGCTGCATATTGCTTTAAATGATGTGTTCTGTGACTCTGGTCACAAGATATTGCCTTGACTGTGCATGAAAAATATGCTGGAGATAAACAGTTTGTCTGTCTTTGTGTCTAATAACAAAAGGTTCAACTGTAGAAAAAGTTAAGGAAGTCTATCTGGAGTAGGAATCTAGGTCGTTTTAAAAGCCACTTTCTGAAAAAGATTCATTTCCTATCTCTAAAGATGAAATGGGCTCTTCTTAATTTAGAAAATACTGTCTTCTTCAGCATTTGCAGGATTATGACTCCACTGTGTGAACCCAATATTCACACAGGATTGTGTAATGGTAAAAGTATTTGCCTGGAACAGCCAGCTTTATGATTGACTGATGATAGTCTACTGAAGATTGAAGTGAAGATAACATTTTCAAAAGAAAAATATTGCTGGCACTTGACTACCTGTTCTGTACAGCATTTATTCGCACTTGTCAACTAACCAAAATAAAACCTTTAATGCTGCCAATTTGTGACCTTCTTTGCTGTAAAATATTCTGTTACTAAATCAGCACTTCTCTGCTGCCTGTGTTTGTCTTAAACCTTTTTGTGAAACAGTATCTACCCCCTTAGAGCCATTTACTGCTCTTGCTGTGTACGCAATGAGAGTTCTGTGCAAAGATCAAGGGGACATTAGGTGTAGTTACATCCAGGTGATAGTGATGCAGGGTTTACTTTAGGGTTGCTCATTTATTAGGATACATTTTGTGTGTTCTTACTTAAGGACAGCTCAGCGGTATTGGAGCCTGAACTCATTGTTCTCAACATTTAAACACTTTTTACGCTGAATAGTTGGGATGAGCTGGGTAAATGTTTTGAGGTTTTTTAAGGTAATGAGTGAAAGACACATGAAACTAGAGTTATGTTTTACCAGCTTAATACAGCCATAAACTGTACTGCCTGATTTATAATGAGAAGATGTTAACATATCTTATAATAATCTGTGATGAATAGGAAGTGTTTTTGCCTATGG
This sequence comes from Drymodes brunneopygia, assembly GCA_013400955.1. Taxonomy (NCBI): domain Eukaryota; kingdom Metazoa; phylum Chordata; class Aves; order Passeriformes; family Petroicidae; genus Drymodes; species Drymodes brunneopygia. The sequence continues at coordinate 67,191 of VZTZ01036863.1, read as the reverse complement.
CTATCTTGTGCTAGGGTCTGATTATATCAGGGCTCATAAATGAAAAAGTCAGAAGGGGCCACTGTGATCATCTGGCTTGGCCTCTTTTATAATACAAGCCATGGGACTTCCCTGAATTAATTCCTGTTTGAACTGGAGCACAAAGTTTAGAGAAGCAGCCAATCTCAATTAAAATATTTCCAGTGATGAAGAGCCCACAGCAACCCTTAGTGAATTGTTTCAAGGAAAAACTATCCTTGCCCTTATATTTTTGAGCCTTATTTTTATTTTGAATTTCCCTTAATTCAGCTTCCAGCAATTAAATCTTATTATGCCTTTGTCTGCTAGACTAACTCTTATTTATCAAAATCATATTCCTGCCATAGATACTCATGGTCTGTGATCATCTCAACTCTTAGCCTCTTCTGTTCTAAAACAACCAATGAAACTCTTAGAGTATGCTATAAAACTGTTTCTAGTGGTTTAATCAGTTCCATGGCTCTTCTTAATAGTCTGTGTAATGCCTTAGCATCCTCTATGGATTGAAAACATCAAGAATGGACTGTAGCCCATCATGAGTCTTACCACTAAGTGTAGCAGTGACATCATCTTCGTTGCTCTTCATGCATGCTCTTGGATTCCTTGGATTCCTTTTGGCTGCAGTGCTCATTGAGAGGTTATATTCAGGAAAGTACTGACCACCAACATTCAGAGGTTCAGTCAAAGTTAGAAATGTACTGGGTAACTTAGAAGTAAAAAAAACTAAAAAAGAAATATTTCAGAAGAAATTTTAGCTTCTTTATGTAGAACCAGATTATATCCATGCTGAACACAGCTGGACATGAGTGCAGGAGAAAATACTGCTCACTTCCTCTTAGATGTCTATGTATGTGATTGTGTGCAGCAGCTTTAGTGTTTTGAGAAGCAACAGGGCTGAGCTTCAGGTGCTCCATTCCAGAGCACATGAGTTGGTGAAGGGATGAGAGGAGAGAAAGAGGTGGGTGGCCCCACCCACAGCAGAACTTGCTCCCCGTCTATCCACAGTGCTGTGGAGGTGGGCCAGAGGGAGGGAGGTCCTCTGGCATTCCCTTCCTGAGCATCACCAGTTTCAGAAGATTGTAAGGAAGGAGCACATGGAGAGGCAAAGAGGTGCCTGGAGGTGGATTTCTCCAAATCTCCTTGACTGCTGGGTTCATTCAGTTTTTAAAGCAAGGGTAGTGAGACAGTCAAGAGCATTCAATAGCCTGGCAGTACTCCTTCAGCCTTGCATGCTGTTTTCTCTAACCAACTTCCTCAAAGTAATTTTACACTTCATCTTGGAGAATGAGTAAGCATCCTCACACCACTTTTGACAATATCATCAGTAGTTTGTGTAACTTGCACAGCTACTTACGTAAAGCAGCCACTCACCCCCAACAGATTAGTAAAGCTTACACTAAACCTCCTTCCTGTGTATAGTCTCTGTTGTTGCATGAAATACTTATATAAAATCTGATGTAGGTATTGTTGCTGATGCTTCCTTTGCCTTTACTGTGGCAGCATAGGTGGGCTTTCAATTTATAAATACTACTGATATCAGCCAACAGTGCAGGGTAAAAATGGACGTGTTTTACACAGTAAATGAACCTGTAACAATGTCCTTATGGGAACTATACTTATACTAATGTTCCATTTACTGCATTTATTTAAGATACCAAAATTAATTGCAACTACCACAGCCAATTTATGTGCTTAGCATTCTGTTACACACCCTTGAAGTCTGAAATTCATTAACATCATACATATTTTAACACACTCATCTGTCTCTTTCTCTTTTCTTAACTGTGTGTAGGATCTAAGATATTTTCCTTGGGGCTTGGAGAGGTGTTGCTCCACACTGTGCTGTAGCACAGGGTCTTGGATATCCCCCGTAGGAGTTTAATGAGTGTTTATCTTCTGGCAGTGCCAAGAGGCTGTCTTGCAGTCAATCCTTCCGGTGGCTGTAGTTTCTCAACGTAATGCTGATCATATCTCAGTGAAGGTGGATCTTACTATCCTTAATAGCAATGCCAATGACAGTGTTGTAATAATGTCTCAGAGAAACACATGCTTGCCACTGCTGTATTACATCAAAAGAATTTACTTCTTCAATGCCCTGAATCTTTTCAAGATCACAGTGTGTCCTGGGGAGACCCCCAGTTACAACAAAGTGTCCCATTCAGAAGGCAATCAGGGTTTTGGTTGTAGTGAATTCACATCTTTTCACATGCACTGCTCTTCCTCGTCCTCTCACCACCACTAGTGACCATGATGCTGGGGCTGTGAATGTAGGAATAAGCAGACAACACTGTGTGCAGCCTCAAGATGTTGTTCAGGCTCTTGGTACATGTATTTCTTTATTCAGGAAGGGCTGGCTATATTTTTTCTTTGCTTTTTGCAGAGATAGAGTCTCACGCTCTGTTCAGGTCATTGCAACCACCCAAGCTAACACACTCCTGGGTTAAGTTACCATCTCGCAGTTGGGAAACAGTTCAATTCACAACATGCAGCTTGAAAACAAAGTAATATGTACCAAATTTACACTCAGCTGTGACAGTACTTAAACTTCACATTTACAAGAGATGTACAAATACTTACTATCTTCTAGCTCAAAATTGTAACTTCTCGGTGCATTTTCTCAGAAGGTCGATTCCTACTCTGCTCCAAGGCCTGCTAGGGATGCTGCAGTTTTTCATAGTGTCTTTTGCTATTTGGATCACATTTCCCCACATGCCTCACATCTGCTTACCAGGTTCCTGGATATCCTTGATATAGTTTGGCCAGTCTGCTATGCCTCTGGCTCTCCACATACAGAATTCTCTTCCAAAATGGCTCTGTGTTATTCTTAAGAGTTTCTATTTTCAGTCATTCAACTGCCCTTACATACACTATCTTCCGTGCCCAATTCATCTTGATAGCTCCAATATTTTTGAGAAGCAAGCAAAATTCTTCCCTGATGTCTGGCTACCCTATCAGAAATACAGACACAAGCACTTGTAAATCTTTATCTTGTGAAGTTTGTTTTCAGATATTTTCCAAATCCCTGCCTTGAAACCATTTGTATAAGAATAAAAAAAAAAAAAAACCAAATGAAAACTATCACTTCACACATACATTGGGCAGAAGCTCACTTTTTAAAAATCCTTGGTGAAAAATAGTATATGACTGGACTTTCTATCTGTCAGAGTTCTTCTTGCTCATTTTCACTGTTTTCATGCTGCAGGACTTCTATGGCTAAAAATTAATTCTTTAAACTTAAATACACACCTCCATGGCCAAACACTCTACCCAGTGCATGTTTTCATCCTTTTCGTAAGAGTAACCTTGACGTAAAAGCTATGGAATATTTCTGACTTAACTGCAATGGAATATTTCTGTCTTAATTCTGTTTCAATTACATCATAGTATTTACTTGCATATTGATTTTAGTTATTGCATTTAAAGGTGTGAGATACGTTCCCTGAGAGATGTGATGGCAGCATTATGCTGAAATTTTCTTTCTACAGCATCTTTCTTCAGTTGCTGCACCAAGGGTTTCCCATTCTTGGAATAAATATCAATAGGTATTTTTATAATCTAATAAGAGAAATGAGAGAAAATAGTAATGAAATGCATAAATACAAGTAACTACAATGCATGTAAATAAGATGATAAGAATATAAAATGAGAATGTAATGGAAAAAAGGAGACAGCAGTCAGTCTTTTCCTCTCCTCTGCATGTCCTCCTCCTGGCTGCCACTGCTCCCTGGGAGTCAGATCTCATTAGCATTGTCTCCACGCTGAGCCCAGCAGTGATCCCTGAGCTCGCAGGGAGCCACGTCAGCATCTGGCATGGCACAGATCCCTGCTGTGCAAATGAGCTAGACAGGGGCTGGCAGGGGATGGTGTAAGGCAGAACTCGTTTGTTCAGGCACATTTCTACCACTTATCAGCCATGCCAGCTCAGGCACAAGTTTCTTCACCAGCACTGTAGACATTTCTTAGGCTCCTGGACATTATTTAATGCATGAGACTAAGCAATGATCTTGTGGGACTTTCTGTAAGCTCAGACTTCAGTGACACTGTGCATGTTGGCTTTTTCGCACACATAATAGAGGAGGAAGCCGCTACTATGAAGATTTTAAACCAAAGCAGTATCAAGCCCAAAACAAAACCCACTGGACAGGAGTCTGTTCTGTGGCATAACTGGCATACCAGTGAATCAGCCTGGAAACTGCTTACCATAAGAGAAATTAGGTAAAATAGACTGTAAAAAGAATGTGACATCATTTTATGCAAATAATAACTTGATGCTTAGAATGTGACTGGTACTTCATTATGAAATGATACAAGCACTTAATTGATAGTTTGGTTCAATTGCTACCAAAGACTGGCCAAAGATGGCTGGAAGACAAGCACATGGTCTCAGAGTTGCTGTCCAAGTCTATCTGACTTTCTATTCCTGCTTTATTTGTAAGACAGAAAGCACTGACTTTCCTGGGGCGCAGTAAGGTGCAGGTCTTTCAGCATTGCTTGCTGATGGGCATTGAGGACTTCCCTGGCTGGCATAATGACCTGGAAACACTATGGAGATCCTGAAACTGAGAAAGCAACAGATCTGCATAGGAACCCTGTGTTAAATTTGGTTTTCAGTATGTATGACTTTCCTCCTCAGTTCCATTGTTTCCTCTATTGTCCATTATTAGGAAGAAACTTCAGCATCCTGTCCAGAAGAAAGCTGCCTTGTATTTTAACCAGATGCCCATTTTTGATCTGAGGAAATCTGGGACACACCGAGCATACATGCACCCAACAGCATGTCTAACTGCAGTCTGAAGAGCTGAATCATCCCTTTTTCCTTGTAAAAATTTCCCAGTGAAGCTGAGGACTAAGCTAGATTGATGTTAGCCTGAGAACAGCTTGAGGGCTGAAGGCATGTGTGGGTTGGATCTCAGGGTTTAGCTGTGTAGTGCAGGCCTTGAATAGAGAGGACAACAGGTAGGTCTGATGAACAGTAGCCAAGACTCAGGTCTTAAGTACCTCAGTGATCAGCAAGTGGCAGTCTCATGGGAGCTGAGAGGGCCTTGGCGAGGGGAACATTGCAGAGGTCAAGAGCCACAATTCTGAAGGGCTGTTGGCAAAGTGCACCCTGAAACACTTCTGCTGTATCTTCACTGGGTAGCTGATGTGTGCCTTGTGCTGGGGTTCTGGCCCTCTGCTCACACAGGTACAGGGCCCAGCCAGGCTGAACCCTGACCTCTGCGAGTGCTTGCCTTCCCTCACTGGAGCTGCAACACTGGGAGAGCTCCGTTGACTGGCACTACATCAGGCAGGCTGCAGAAAATGGTTCCAGCACGAAGGCTGGAAGTCATGTCTTCATACTGCTGTTAGCTGGGTGGGCAAGAGGAGGGCAAATTACTTGGAAGAAAGTTAAAATAATTTTCCCCAAGTCCTGATAAAATCAGGTTCTCTATGGAGAGTGTCAGCCTTCCTGTGCCACTTACCCAGCCCTGAAGAAGGGTTGGTAGCATTGTACTCAGTCACAAGTCACATAGGAATCAGTAGTTAGGGTTGTCCTTTCTTGCATTGCTTTTAAAAATCTCACTTCTGTCATGACACTGCTCTTACCTTAGTTTTAAATTTCTTCTCTGACATGCCTGAAATCAAGAAAAAAGTGCCTCAAATCAAGTGTAGTAAGACCATGCTATAAGTACTGTCCTCTGAAAAGTCAAACAAGCTTCCTCCTAAGATCAAGTAAGGATACTCTTCCAGACCAGTTGTTCTGCAATATGCTACCAAAATCCTACTTTTCACAACAAAGATGCTCCTTTGTTTCTTTCAAGGATAAAAAATTTTAAAACTATTTCCTGAGAAAATCTGGAGAGCTTTTCCAAACTAGAGGAGCAAATCTCTCCCCCACAATACTCAGTCAACTACTTTCAGTCCAGCTGATTCCTTATCACTCAAAATCTCAACATCTTTATTAAAAAGTCTTCTGAGGTTGGATTTATCATGAAAGGAGAAAAGACATGAGAAGGAGGTTCTCTGCACATGTGGAAAAATGATCTGGAAGAAAGTGGGGAAGAAAAATTAAATGTGCTTCAGTAGGAGGTTATGTTACAATTCTCACATAAATTGGGTCTGCAAGAACCTGTAAAGCAGAGTTTGAGCCTACATGACAAACACATACAGGGAAAATCTTCATATATCCACATTTTTGCTTTAGTTTTGAAGTGCTGGTGCGATGTGTGCACATAGGAGAAAACAAGAGCATGTGCAAGTGAGAGCAGAAGACAGTCAGTTTCTGTGGCTATGCCAGCAGGGCATGACTATATAATTTGTAGTGTGGGAAGAAGCTAGCATAGAACACCTTTGTGATGTTGAAAGTATGATGAAATATCTGGGTTAAGAGATTAATGCAAAGAGAGCACATGAAGAGTCAGAGTGAAGAACATAGGAAGGTGAAGGATCAATAGAAGTGGTCCAGAGAGACAGGGAGGAACTGCACACGAAAGGCAGAGGAGAAAAGCAGGGCAGCAACTATTGCCCAGTGTAAGAGGAAACACCTCAAAATAGAGGAAGATAGGAAACTTAAATGGGAAGAAATAATGTGAAGACAATGAAGAAATACAAGAAATATAAAGCAAATTTTAAAAATTTTTTTTGGTAAGTTGGGAGTTCTCTAGGGTAAGAACTTTTTGTTTGGGGGTTATTGCTCTTTTGGTATAAAATGCACTATAGAGACAGAAAAGTGTCTACAGTCAGTTCTTGCTGCTTGCTACCTCTCATGATTTTGGTTTGGGGTTTTCTGGTGTGTTGTAGTTTTTATGATTGGTTAAATGCTTGGTTGGTTGGTTGGTTGGTTGGTTGGTTGGTTGGGTTTTTTTGTTTGATTTGGGGGGTGGCAGGATTTGGTTGATTGGTTGAGTGGGTGGGTGGGTGGGTGGATGGATGGGGTTTTTTCAGTTTGGACAAAATTTTTTTTATATTTCCTTGCCAAGCTCTCTCAAAAAGCAGCTCCTTCTAGCTGTACCTGTGCATCCCTGATACTGGCTAGCATTCAAACTGTCCCATACACTTTCCAAAAAACAATCCAAAAGTTTCACAGATTTTGCCACATTAAGGGAAATTCTCAGCTGCTCCTTGAGCAGTTAATTCTCTTCACATCATCTGCAGGGAAAGATAAGAATAAGGTGTGAATATCTTCCCTCCTAGTCTTGACTGAGAAATATCCATACTATTTTCACGATTTCCATGTGCAGGTGGGATGTAAGCATAAAGGTGCAGTGAAGGGGAGCATGAGCTAGAAAAGGGAAGCAAAGAGCCAGGCAGAAGAAAGATGTGCAGACAAATGAAACAAAGCAAGGGCAGTCAGGATAGAGTCTAAAAAACATAGAACAAAAGTAAAGTAGAATATAGTATAAAAACTTGATAGGTAGAGGAAATGAAGTGACATACAAACTGCAAATAGAGCAAAAAATTAATTGAAAAGGAAGAAATTAGTAAGGAAATGAAAACACAACAAAATTTGTGCAAGAAATCTAGAATAGTGGGAAGAAACTAAAGGAAACTCTAGGGCAAACTAGAGAAAAGTAGAAAGAAAACAAGTAGAAGAAAAGCAGAAAAATAAGCAAGCAAGTATTTTTTTTAAAGAGTGAGGTCAGCGTCCTTTTATTTATAGGTGTTGTTGGGGAAGAGATGCACTATATATTTATGAAACAACTGGGAGGTTGGAAACAAATGTTGGAAACAGGCACTCCTGCTGGAAGACATATTTTTGTTTCCTTAGGCCTTTCATGAACACACAGATCTCTGAGCTAATTAGGCTGCTGCATTACTGATAGAGTATATTGAGATTGAAAAAGAGTGGACAGGAGGCACAACGGGTTCAGTGGTGTGGACATAAACATTTCTAGCTACACCCTAATGGGAAAAAGTTCCAACTCTCTCCATGCAAAAAACAAGTAATGACCTTTGAGATAGTAAGCAATGGAGATAGGTCTAAGCTGCCAGATTTTTATTCCTGTCCAACAAGATAGAAAGAGATGCTATGGAAATTAGAAATTTGGCTTAGTTTCTTGAACTCCACTTCTGTGTGTACACACATCTATTTATTTTCCTACAATGGGTCAGGTATTTGGGCTTTTCTTGGATCCATTTCTAACCAGTATCACATTCAGTTATTCTGTATACTTTTTACCCCACTTTTGAAGCATTATCTGCATTGATATGTATACAACCACTGACTTTGCTCATGTGTGTAAGTGCTTACCTTTGTTACTAAGGCCTTCTAAATGCTTTAAATCACAGGACAGATTGCTCTTTTGGTGTGAAACCATACTTTTTGTTGGTTAAGCACTAGCAGCTGGATGGACTTTAAATGTGTTTTAATAGGGACCATGAAACTGTCCTTTTGTTTTACTCTTTCTTGTACCTAGATTGTGCCCTTATTCCTTGTATTTACTATTCACAGTATTTAATGTAGATAGTTAAAATGCTTACAAGAGAGAGGCAGGGAACAGTTTAACCTCTGACAAGGGCAGCATTTTTAAATTCAACTGTATGCACTTAGTTTAGGAAAATCTGTTTCCACTTTCCTGATGAACCCTTTAAAAAAAAATTCAGGTTAACTACATACAGCAAAGCCGTGATATCAGCCTTGCCACAAAAGGCCAAATCCTGCAGATCCCTATTTGCATGCGAAGTCCTTTAAACTGTGAGTCCTTTTCAAGTGAAAGGAATACTCACATGATTTTAGGATTTGTAGAATTTGGCCTCCAGCTAATCACTTGGCAAAATTGTGCCTCCACAAAATTTGTAGTCTCAAGTAAAACTTCCTAAGTGGTTTTTTGATTCCTTTACAGTAGTACTAAGCTCCTTTAGAAAAAAAGACTGCCAGGTGATGAACTTTCCTGGGACTCAGGATGTTTGCTGAAACAATATCAAAACAAGGCCCTAATAGCTGAGTAATGGAATTTAGAAAACTAAAGTTTTACAATAGTGTAACCTAGAGATTAATGAATTAATCTCATTTCCTCTATGCATTTGAATAAATGTAAAAAAGCAATTTGTCTTGGAAAAGCTGTTTGCAAATTGAAGGATAATCTAGTAATTTTAAACAGGCCAAATTCTGTAGCCTTCGTGGAGGAAAATTCCCAGTGTTGGTGTTTGACAAAGGAGTATTACCTGACTCAGGACTGCAGCTCTGAAAAAGAAATTGTTACTGAGTTGGAATTTTTATTTGCTTCCAGAAGTATTTTCAGAAGTGAAGCAACGTTTCCCTTTCCTCTTTTGAAAGCAGAGAGGGATTCCTCTTTTCCAGCTTGTTTGATAAGAAGTGCTGCACCACACCACTGTCTCTTCTTGCCTGTTACAACAAGAATGTCTCCTGCTGCTTTGGCAGGTATTTGTGGGCAATACATGTGTCAGTCTCTCCTGGGATGCTCCTGCAGCCAGCAGTGTCACTTCAGATGGCTCCACTGCCTTGCAAGACTACACGGTATGGAATGGTATCCAGAATCCTACCAGAAAGGAGAAGATAAAATCCACAGAGCAGTCATTCCTCAAGGAAGGTTCACACCAGAAAAAAAATAGAACAGAGCTACTGTAGGTCAACAGCAGAACTACAACTGTTCACAACTCCACGGCATCTCTATCCGATTATCCCAAAGGATTTGGCAAATGCCCAGAAGGAATGATATGGTTGTCTACTTTTGTAGGAAGAAACAAACTGGATAAAGTTAATTTCTTTCAATGACAGACATCTGTGATTTTTTACTGGGTTTACAAATGAAATGTGTTCCAAAAGACTGGGGGTAGCAATATAGTCCTGAAGCCCTGCGTCTGAATGTTAAATATTATTTTATCTGAATGCATTTTCACTAAATCAGGCTTCTGATATTGTATGAGTTGAATTAGACATATTAATAGAAAACTTTGTGATACAAGAATCCTCTAAAATAACCTGAAAATAGCTGCTCCGTGTTTCATAATGCCAATATTTTGCAGGCTGCTATCTCTAGTGCTCTCCCTCTCTTTCACTGTTCCCCCCCTTGAATCTATCCCAGATGCAACACTAAATACCACTTTATCCAAGACTTGTGCTTCTTCTACCTCTGAAGAGGAAAGGAAACCTTTATCTGGAAATATGCATTTTTGGTTGTTTGGTTTTTAATGTGTTTCAAGCTGTTTCACATTAGTCTCAGAGGCCGTGGTGGTATACAGAGGAGAAGGCAGGTGAGACAGCTCATGATAAATGAAATGTATCTCATGAACATCAGCACCTCATTTGTGTACATGTGTGTTTTCCCCGTTGCTGAGTTAATTATTCTTGGTAATAGTACTGAGTCAGACACATGACTATATCATTGCAGACAAACCCATGTTATTAATGCATTTTCACTAAAGTAATCCTTGCCACAGGCAAGATTTTAACCTTCTAAGGGGTTATAAGCTGCTCATGCATGTAGTTGCTCTTCCCAAGGAACAGACTGTGAACAAACTTAAACTTGTAGTCCTGGTTTATGCCTTGTTCTCCCTCATCTCTGGGAAGGAATAAGAGACAGAGCCACAACCATTTTAATATCTCTGAAAATTCTTTGATAAGGATGAAGTTCCATGTAAAGATCATTTAAGAAAAAAATCCTGGGTTAAAGAACACCTCTTTCTTAAAGCCACTACACTTCTTTATTAGGTACAGGAAGAAAGAAAAACACCACCTCTTGTTGCTGAAGGAGACAATCCCAGCTGTCACGCAGCCGCTCAGGAGAGCTGAGTCCTGTTTGTTCCAGTGACTAATTCCAGCTGAACAGAACGCATCCTGTCTCTGTTGGCATTTCAGTTTGAAGAACCTTACCATCCAAAACCTGGTTTCTCTGCTTTTCCCTTTCCCTGCCCTGGTGGCTGGCGGTGCAGCTGCCTCTGGAACGCAACCCAGCTGCCCCAGTGCTGAGCACTGGCGGCTGAGAGCAGAGCTATGGGCAGCAGCATTGAAGAGCTCACTCTTGCTCAACAGAGCAGCTCCCTGCATACCCCGCAATTAGAGCTGCTCACTTTTATCACCAAAAGCCTGTTTTTGCTATTGTTAGCACCGTAGAGCCAAGGAGCTCTGGGAGGGCAAACTGGCTTCTATTTTGTTTTGTACATCATCAACCAAATTGTCAGCTAATTTCCTATTGTGGAATCTTTATTACCAGCAGTGACCTATGAGGCAGAATGAATATTTTTTACTTTCAAATCTCATGTGGAAGCTGCAGGTTGCCAGCTGGAAAAAAAAAGTTCTGACCTGTAAATTTAGCAAATATGATAGAAAAGCAATTGAAAATGAAAAATAAGGATCTTCATTTTGTCCCTGTTAAAGACTAATTGAATTATAAACACATTTTTAAAATGTATCTTTTTCAGTTTTGTGTGTGAGTGTGATGTTTCTTTTTTTTTCCCTTTTGTGTCTTTTTTTTGTCAGATGTTCTGTAAGGCTCTCCCTTGGTTTCAAATCACGTTGAAGCATACAGTTTTGTTAACCCTAAAACTGGCAGCCTAGAGGTGTCAAAGTTGACACTGGCTTAAAAACCTTAAGTTCCAGAAAAAATAAGATGGAATTTTTAAACTTCTAATCTTTTATCAAATTTATATTTTCAGATGTTACAAATGTGAGGGGTAGAAATGCACACAAAGAAAAAGCAGCTTAAAACGGTCATGGGTTCATTCACGTCCAAGAATGGCAGTTATAAAGGAAGAAGCAAATATTGAAACTTGAGATAAAATCTTGAGACTTTTCAAAACTGAGCACCACCATCCCCCCTAGTCCAAAGCAGCTCATGTTCTGGAATTTGGATTGTAAATCTCCACTAAGAAGGTAGAGCAAAAATACAGCACAATGGTGTCATTTCTGTAAAGAAAAATTAACTTCAAAAATATCTTGAAAGCAAAAGCCACTTAGAGCTCAGCAGTTGGTATGAAAAAAACCTGAAGCACAGGAAGACTTGCAAGTGCAGATTAAGGTATACTTCTCCTAGCCAATTTTGGCTCCATGTTTCTTTGTTCAGTGCATGTCCTTTTTGAGGTGAAGACAGTTCAATCCAACTATCTCCTTATGCTTTGTTGAGGTCAACAGTAGTTTTAAATGTGAAAGGACTGAAGCACTTAGTCCTTGTCTAGATAGCCATTATAGCAAGACCTGTTGACCCTATAGTTCCTTACCCTATGCTGATATTTTAGGAAGTCCACAGAACAGTTTAAGTCATTCTGAGATGAATAAAATCATAAAGAAAAGCATTTAACTGGAAAGCATCAGTCCTAGTGGAGAGTGGACTAAATCAAACTTTTGCATGAAAATATTTCAACTGTGCTGTTAAAAAAAAAAAAAAAGAAAAGGGAGACATTTGCACAGTTTGTAACCTACAAAACAAAATTCCATCCCAGTCAAGGATCCAGTGGCAGGAAATACAGTGCAAATAGAATTGGGCAGGAGGAGTAAACAGGGGTTGAATTCAATTTGTATTGGAAAGCTCATAGTAGCTCTAACTCTACAGATATCACAGCCACTCAACATAGTAAACAGCCTCCAGGTAGAGATCCTAGTGCAACTTCAAAAACAACAAGAAAAGTCGAGATCATCTGAATGACCTCTCTACCCCTGCAAAAAGAAACACTGAAAATACGTCACTGTTGTACTGAGGAGTAAATGCTCGCTCACAGAAAGGACGAAAAATGCATAGATCTACAGGGTAGAAGTTTTTCCTAACTAATGCTTCTCAAAAGTGTAAAATACCTTTTTGAGAACTACTTACCCTGTTGCTAAAAAATGAGCTACTTTTGCTGATACAGAAGCCCATTTTATCAAAGCTTTGGCAGAAATCCAAATAAATTGTTCCGTGTGAACTTCTGTATTTTTATCAGCTTTGCAAAACTCTAGACAGATAAAGTCAAGATAGAACGTTAATCAAACAGAGGGAGCTTCTTACCATCCTTAGATGCAGTGAACTAACACAAAGTTAGTAAAACTAACATGTGTGGAAGCAGTTTGCATGAAATTATTGTCATCAACTTAGCTCAAAACACAGAGTAAAAGTTTTCTGAGAGTTCAAATGCCTGTTACATTTCTGAGAATGATTTTATTCCTTTAGTATCCCATTTGCTCCACTTACTTTTGGCTGGAATCTACAGAATGGCTGACTTGTGTGCTGAGTGCAATCTTAAGCCAAATCAGTAATAACCTTTTTTGACAGCTGCTCCATTGAGTTTTCCCTCCCAGATCTTCATACCCACAAGAACCCAAGAAGCTGGAAAACTCAGATTGCTGGGTGTCCTTTCAGGCTGAACTCCTGAAAATTATTTCAGGGAAAATAAAATTAACATACTGTGTTAATTTCTTTTCAGAATATACAACTTTTCTGAAAAAGGTGAACAGAAAAAAAGTGACAGAACTAGTCCATGTTTGAGCACCTTTGAATTTGTGATGCCTTTATCACATGATAAGATGAGAAATTATCTGTCTCCTGAGACAGTGGCCATTTTGTTTGCAGTTGCTGTTAGGTGAGAAAGGTGCACTCTCTTTCCTCCAAGAACAGAATTACTTTTAATTCTTGGTTTTTTTCTTTGAAAATAAAAAATAAAAAAACAAAAAACCAAAAAAACCCAACTTCAAGACTTCAAGACCAAGAGAAAAGGGGAAAGGTTTTGTGTACATAAAAAACCCAAACCAAAACTAATATATATATAAAGTAAACAAACATAATCTATAACCATAGATGGTGTTATAATTTGGCACTTACCTGCATTTTCATATATAGTTTGTTGGAGAGAAAATAGGAAGCTGCACCAAGAGATGTTGCAGAGCTGCAGCACAGTGTCCACAACACCCTGCTCTAGAAGCAGTTGAATATACAGCAATTCCAGGCTCAATCTCTCACAATCACATCAGGTGTTAACATTAGTTTGCAAATCAAAAACATACAAAATTTCAGTTTTAATCAAACATCTAGTTATTGATTGTTATAACAAAATGACTCAATTTTTGAGTAGAAAATCCAGAATTCAACTGTCAGTGCAAACCTACATTTTCTGTGGCAATCTCCACAAGGGCAATAAGGAGAACTCCAAAAGGCAGTGGAAGAGCCCCTTGCTCAGTATCCTTATCAAGCAAGCCCATTTTGTCCTTTGGAATAATGCATTGTATGGTATTTTCTACCTTGTTTGGTATTTAGAGTTGGAATTTATTGCCAGGCTTCCTGGCAGCAAGCTGTGCAGGTTGCAGGCGGAGGCTGATGGAGGTGAGTGAATTAATGTGGTGGCTGTTTGGAATGTCGTCCAGCTGCCAGGGAGAATTATGTTTGTTTGCCTTTGGCACAAGTGTGAAAGGAACAGCCGTAGATTTCAGAAGTGTGAGTCTACATTTTTATATCTCACACTAATGAATACATTTTTTTGTATCCTATACATTTGGGGAAATAGAATTTATTTGTAGATTTTATTTACCACTTGTGTGGTAGAGAAGGAATGTTTCCTCAGAGACTGAACTTGTACTTTAGAAAAGAAAAAACAAAAAAAGAAAGAAAAAGAAAGACCTGACTAAGCCAAAACAATTGTCAGTAAAAGTTATCCTAATTTCACTATTTTTGCATCTATATCTAAAGTCAGATCATAGAATGGGGAATTTCAGCAAGATTTGAAAATTTCTTCATGTAAGATTTTTTTGGTAGTGGAGAAATGCCACTGAAAGACATAACTCTGTATTTGTTTCCTGTTGGAAATTTATTTCATCCAGTCAAACCTTTCCTTTACCTATAACCTGTCAGTTATCCCTACCCCAACCTCCTGTGCTATCAACAGAGGGATGATAATGCTATTTGTAATGTGCTCTGATGTGAAAAGTGCTATGGAAGATTGAATTGTTTTTGCTGATAGGACCAGAAATTTCCCCAACTAGATCTGTCAATAGCTGACACTAAGACAACAAGGTACAAAGTGCATTTGAAGACTGTCAGATACCATGGCTTTTTTGTTTTCTCTAGCAAACTATTCCTTAGATAACTGACTTGACCTAGCGTTGCTTAAAAAGATCAAGCGCTCAAAAGATCAAGTGTCTCAAAAAGAAAGAAAAGGCTGGAAAGAATAATATTAGTTATTCCATACTATGTAAAGCCTAATGATCTCTTGTCCCATTATAGTAAGTAAATAAAACCGTCACTTATACCTCTTCTGTTGGCTTAATAATATAGAAAGGAAAACAACTTTCTAGTTTTGGTACAGTAATGAACCAAAAATAATGATTTGCAAAATTATCTATTTTTAATAATTTGCAAAAAGTCACACTATAGGACAGATTTTAAAAAAATCAATAATGAATACCGATATCTAGTATCTTAGTTTCTATGTGCAGGCATGTAACTTACATATATGATCAGGAACACTGCAATTTCAAATAAGCTTTGCAATTTAATTTTAATGATTCTAAATTTATTGTCTATGTTAATTGATTTGCTGTTAATATAAGCAAATATATTTAAGAGAAAATAATTTGTTGAGCCAATATTCCTCAAATCTTTGTTTCATTCTGACCATTTAAAGAAAAATATTTGCAATCTTAATCAGAGTCCTTCAAGGAAGCAGAGATGTTTTAAGTGGCATATCCAGCAGAGGAAAGAAAAATAGATGTAAGCTTGCAAACAAGACTATTTTCTGGTAGGATGAAGATGTGAGATGTCACTTTGGAGATGGGATTAGGAACAAAGAGGCAGAGACAAGAACAAGGAAGAAGGAAAAGGGGGGACAACAAGAATAAAAAGAACAATAGAAAATAGGGAGTGGAGGGTAAAGAATTTGACAGAGAAGACTGAAAATAAGAGTCAGCGGGGACAGAGAAAAAGCAAAGAAGCCAACGGGTGGGGGAGAGAGAGAACTACAAAAAATGAGCGTAGGGTGAAAAAACTGTAAAGGGAGGAAAAGAATCTCACATGAGTGCTAAACTTAAGGAAGAATGGCAAGTCCCTCTTGGATGAATCAGTGTTTCCCAATTTTACCCACATGCAACCCCTCTGAGTCACCCTATGATCGTGACTGTGCAGCCTTGATGCCAAGACAATTATTTAGAACTGTGGTCCAGTGTCAGAAGGAGCAGAAAAGATGGCAGTAAAAGTCCTGTGACAGGGAAGCCTTACTTCTCCCCAAGCCAAGCGTCCCTGCCAACAGAGCCAGCTGCAGCTGGCTATGGCTGGAGTCACTTGGTGCTTGCTCTGCACGCAGGGTGAGCGACCCAAGAGCTGCAGGGGTGCCACAGGCAGCCAGACCTCCACAGCTTCCCCTCGGCTTTGCAAGCCGGGGAACTGAGGGTAGAACGGTGTCTGAAGGACAGAGCAGCAGGAGAAATAAGGAAAGGGAAAACCAAATGAGGGCAAAAGAGGGAAGAGCTTAAAAGAGGAAAGCAATTAGTGGTCATGGCCTCTTTACAGCAAGAAATGACTCGTACTACATACATAAGTGATCCCGATGTGAACTGTAAGTGGGAGAGGCAGAGCAAGGAGCCTGCTGCTGATCTCATGAGCTGAGTAATATACATGAAAGCAAAGAGCGACACATTTCTGTCTGAAACCCAGCCACTCTTAAACGTGGAAATACTTCTGCTAGGGCACTTCAATGGCATATATACATATCAGTTCCTTTCTGATCAGCTTTGACCTTTTCCAGAAGGCAAGCCCGGATTTATCTTCTTTATTTATTTTGCCAACATGGCTGTATTTGTCAGCATAGTAATGAGTTGAGTCGGTAGAGCTCTGGGAACAGACTTCCAGCTGACATGCGCTCCCTCTTCTGGTTGGCATTTGCCTCTACACACCGAGGTCAAACAAGACAAATTTGGGTCCTCTAGCTTCTTAAAAAGAAAGATCCTTAAACCACTTTGTTTACTCTATTTTGATACGACTTTGAGACCTCTGCTGCTCACTGCCCTATTGGACCAAAAGGACATGAACATTGATGCACTTGTGCCTTTCAGACAAAAGATTTTACTGTCCATGAAGTCCATTCATGGATTTGTTTGTTAAAACATTATTTCTACTGTTTTACTGACATGAGCATGCATTAATGCCACTGTTTTCTTCCCCACAATGACAGGTCACTCATGCTCCCTCACACAGCCATTCCCAGCTGAGCTCTTGAACGCAAGGCAACCTAAGTTTCATTTAGGGGGATCAGATACATGATTAGAGGGGCAGTATTGCTGGAAGACTAAGGAAGTCTTGCTGGTCCACTTCATCTGAATACACAGATAGTGGGAAAATACAATACTAAAATATATCCTTGGTGAAAGAGCTCAATCTGAGAATTTATGTGAAAGTGATTCGCTCCTTAATTTGACTGCGGCCTGTAGTGGCATAGCCACGTGAGCAAGTACCTACAGTTGGTAATGGAGTGTCTCAATTCAGAGGGCCAAAATCTGCTGCCCGCAGGACTGGGCTTGTCAGGGCTGGCTTGGCACTGGTTATTGAACTAAACTCAACAGCAGTCAACTCTTGAATTCTAATCTTGTCTCTAACACCAACTCCTGGTCAAATTCAGTTATGATCTTTTTGATTTGCTTCCACATCTACAGAGAGAGAATAATCCTTGCTTATAATATTTACCAGGCACACTGAAGCAGATCTTCAGCATTTACACCTCATATCATCTGTTAAACTGCCTCTGCCTGACTGGGGACTAGGTCATGCCTCTTTGGTGCAACCACATAAATGTTAAAACTTAACCATCATCTGGTCTTCAAAAAGGGCAGCTCCAATTCCCTGCTTTTTTTTTTTGCTTTTTTTTTTAATGGAAAGTAAGTCTTTGAAATATTGTTTTAATAAAAAAGAACAGAATAAATGTCTGCTTGGCCAGTTCTTATGTCAAGATCTAGGACAGACTGCTGGATAGTATTTAACATTCAGAGTGGAAGTATTACTTTGGCCCCTAGGCAAAATGTACCAGAAACTTGTCTAGGGTCATGCCAACAACAAATGATGAAGAAAGCAAATATTTTTTATTTTTAAATATAGTCTTTGATAGAGAGACTAAATTTGGACCTTTATATTGGAAATAAACTCAGAGAAAATTTAGATTTTTTTTCCTGTTCATCAATTTTCTAAATATTAAAATCAAAAATAATCTGTCAATTTCTATTTCCTCTTCTAGAATTTTGTCTTTACTGATTTTTAACAGTTTCCTATTGTTTCCACAGTTCTGTGCTTGCAGACAGTAAAGCAGATGAACAAAATAGGCACCCACTGATATTTTCAGATCTTTTTCAACCCACAGGAAAAGCTATATTCCATTTGTCCATAAGAATTTCACTCAAGCTTTTGGGGATTTCTTCTGGGTTTTTATTGTATGAAATACATTCGTACAATATGCACACAATATTCACACAAATATTCAAACATACATTCAGTTAAGTCAAATTATCAGCTAATGCTTGCTAGAGCTTACATCAAATCTGGAAAAGTTAATTTTTATAACATAATCCAAATGGAAAAGTAATTTGTGTGAGATTTGCTTAACCATCATTGTTTACCACATTATTGCGGAACAAAACAGCACATTGCTAAGACAATATTTGTGAGACACAAAATACTCAAGGTACACAAAAACATTTGTTGATTATGTGATACAGATATATCTCAGATGCATATGTATCTCAAAGTCTTTTTAGCAACACTGCCTTCTTCCAAGAAACAAATTGAATAATGGTTACTTTCATTTGAGACCAATGAAATAATGCAGAGCTCATGGGGTTCATACTCATTTAGCATTTCTTTTCTGACCAAAAACCATTCATCTAATTGAATATTTACTCCATTGGATACCCAATTCCTTGTAAACCCAAAGAAAAGCTGATACTTCAGAAACATACATCTTAGGCAAATATTTTATAGCTATAACACACAAACAACTCCAGTGACAGGAATTCTTGTGTCACATTACAAAAACCTGAGACATAAAACCACCATGCCCAGCCCTTTTGCTTATATTATTGGTTCCCAAACTCTGCTTTGTGAGTACCTGCTGAGCAGATTGTGGCTGCTCAGGGAACGCCACTGGGCACAGGTTTGGAGAGCCCTGTGAGGCAGCAGAGTAGAACACCATGGCCTGTCACCTGCCTTGTGACCAAACACCCCACACGGGTCCCTGGCACACAGTGCAGCTGACAGTTAGATGATGTTCTGCAGGTGAAACACTTGGCCTGCAGTGCTGCCTGTCCTGCTGAGAGAGCACCAGGGTTGCCAACCTCAATCTTAGAATGGAATTTCACTCAAAATGAGGAGGAAGGGCTTCACTTGTTTATGGATAACAAACAATGTGGTAACAAAGAAATTCATCTTGCCCAGGGCACATCCAAGTTTAAATCACTGCTCTCAGATTTGAAGCAGTGTCTGAAATGGGGATTCACCATGGCAGGTATATACTTAGCCCCAGTTATGTGTCTGTTGTCTGTCTCCTTTGTGGACTCTCTCACTTTCAAAACATGCTGGAAAGGCTTGATTTCACTCTGCATCAGAATGAAACCAAATGCCAAAACCTCAGAATCTTTCACGAAACAGAATCCTTGTTTCCTGGCCAGCCTTATTATTGAACCTTAATATGATACAACATGTGTCCATATTTGCACACATGGTCCACAGCCCTTACACATGTGTAAATCCTACTGAAGTCATGTATAAAGGATCAGGCTCTAAGGCTGTTATAGAAAAAGTTCATGTTTCACTGACTTTTTGGTATTCTTTGAAGATATTACATTTAGAGTAAATATAGAGAAGTACATGTTATATGCAAGATGTTCAGAGAACATTTAACTTCCACACCAGAAGGTCACATCTAAGGCAATATGGTCTTGGAACAAGTTCAAAGTTGTCACACTTGATAAAAATAGCTTAAAGGGCACGTAACTGTGCTGGAATATGGGAAAACAGTGGAACATGAGAGGGGGAATGATTGAAGGCCCCATTACTAATTATGTACATACTTTCTTGCTATTGAAAGCTAGGTTTCCAAGCATGTACATGGTAATTAAGTTAAATAGAGGTGCAAGCAATTAAAAAAATATAAATGCTTTTGCATTGCTATATCTAAAGAAAAAACCTTTTACAAATATAATTTTATAGAAAAAAGGAAAATCTTTCAAAAAAATGACCAGAGGATAAATGTATCTAGGGTTTTTTTCTGTTTGTTCTTATTTTCAAAATTATGTTTATATACTTATATTTTGCATCACATTATTATTTTTGTAATACTTTATTGAAAATCAAAATACATATTTCTTTTGATAATATAAGAAGCTACATTCACTTTTCTTCATATTTTACTTCATGCTGCTGCAATATTGTTAATTTCTTCTAACCTCCTGAAAGAGGGACCAATGTACACAACAAACAATCTCAGGAAAAGTTGAATCATACTGGAAGATGGGTTTTTATAGCACAATATGAGGTACATTATAAATACAATTTTACATTGAACTGCCTCTTGAGATACACATTGCATTGGCAGTAATTAACCCTTAGGACTGTGTTCTGTGTATTGGATACCTGTTAAACCACAGTCAAACCTCCTGATGATGCTTCAGCCATACATTTAAGTGAGTCTAAAACAAGAACCTACAGCCCTTCTGCAAACTGATTCACTTGCACCAAAGCCCTACTAAATGGGCAGTTTTCCATGACTGGGACATTCAGTAAGTCATGGGTCATATGTGTCCTACACATAAAGCCAGACCATACATCTTCCAGTTCAACGGTTTGATTTATTGTGCTAGCATGTTAATTTTGCTCTTGTAAAGAACATGTCATGCAAAGGAATCTTTTGCTTGGCTTTTAACTGAGAAATTTGCTATATTTTGCACATATTTTTTAATGATTGATGGCATGATGCAATCTTTGTGCCAAAGCATGAAAAAAGCTAATGTTTAATGATTTTGTAATGCAAGACTCTTGACTAAGTTCTGCCCAGAATTGCTACATGCAGGGCTCAGTCACGTCCTAATCCTGTTTATATCAGCGAGGCTCTTGATGATGAGAAAACAAAATTGCTACCTTCCATGCTTGGAAACAAATTTTTCATTCATCTGTATTCTTCTCTGTAGAGAAACTGTCTCAGATACAGGTATTTTTTGACCAGGTTTGGTCTCATGGGAGGCTTCCCTACGTTACCATGGAAGGTAACATATTTTGTGGCAACAGTCTGAAAAAGATATGTTCTGTGAAAGCAACACTTTTTATTGCCGTAGTAATGAAGTGCTTAAGAATTGAAGATATCCCTTCAACCAGAGAAAAACACCAGAAAGCAAAGGTGTCCCATGCCTCCTGTGATGCAAACAGGTAACAGGAGGACTTTATATCTTTGAGGATTAGGAAGAAAATGATCAGAAAAAGAGCCTGAAAACTGAACTCCAGGAGGTGCACTGGATACGCAGAACTTTCTATACCTCCCTTTTAAAATGTATAACCATGGGGAATGGTTATATTATATTGCAGCAGAGAAGCAACAATGTAATTTATGCTGCTCAGTTTAAAAGCATCACATTTTTATACAATAACAAAAAAGTAGAGAGTCTGAGTCATTAGAAAAATACTTGCACAGCTGGTAAATTGTATTTTTTATGGACTTCATACATGTGATTCTAAGCACTAAGTATACACATTATTAGGGTCAATCTAAATCCAGACTGATGAAAAATCCAAAGTGTTGGAGGATTTAGAATCTTCCTGTGGATTTTGTTGCAGCCTCCACATCTATGCTTTCATTAAAATAATATCTGTTCTAACTTCCCAGGCTTTAAAAGGAGCTGTTACAGCGTTAACCAGTGCACTGTCTCACAGACCATACAGCTAACAGATTGAAACAATACTACCAGGATATGTGGAATAACAACAATATTTATTCTGTATTTTTGTCTTCCTGGAATGGATTGACCCCTCATTCAGAAGCAAAGAACTACTGTGATATGGCCCTAGCTTCTCACTCAGTTGGAGATGGCGATGTTTTAGTGGTTTTAGTGCTGTCTATGAAAGAGCACAAAAGGTAGCACACCCCCGGGGAGCAAGAAGATCAGGGTCTGTGTGGCTGTTACAACCCCACTAAGAGGACTGTACTGCCCTGTTCTTTCATCTTTGTAAAGTGAGAGTGAAATAGTCCATTACAAAGCTGGGGAAAAAATGACTCATCCGCTGTCCATTCTTATTTCATCTCGGAGTCTGGAAAGAAGTGCTTCTTTTCTTACTGCATCTGGACAAAGACAGACCTCCTGGAGGTACTCCCAGCTCCTTGAAGATACTAGGATGTTTTGGGTTAAACTCAGGGTCTATTCAGGCTTGGGTTCACCTACTTTCCCAGTCGTATTTACACACCACATTTCCTTTGGCTGTATTTTCCTGTGCTCACTATATCCCTCTCTTTATGTAGTGTACAATTCTGAAAACTGCAGTGCATGGGAAGGTTTTTAGTCATCTTGCCAGTTCACATTATTTGCTGCTGGAAAACCCTTGAGCTGGTAAAGATTGGAGGGCATGCAATTCTCCATGAGCTAATGCCCGTTGCTTTTATCTCAAATGGTTTAAAGGGCCATCCAAGTAAGGCAAACTGGATTTACATTACTCCAATGCAAAGAACTGGATCTCACTGAAAGGATTTTGCTACCAACATTTCTTGCAGTGCAGCAAAACTAAAAGCTGCAGTCAAGAATAGAAGTAATGTTTTATGAGACACTATAAAAACCCAGAACAAAAAGAGTATCCCTGCCCGAAAAATATACAACATAAAGGTGTCACTTGGCTTTATGCTTTCCCCAGATGCTGAAGTTGGCATGTGTTTGTACATCAGCTTTGCTACATGAAAAATGGTTGCACCTAATTACATCCTAAGGTAACAACATGGAGATATGACTGATGCAGCCCAAGGACACAATCATATGACAGTGATCCATCAGACAGGGAAGATATCAGTTCCCTTCCTCCCAGCTGTTGTCATATTGATAGACATCCTGGTGACAGTGAATTTTACAGAAAGGAGATGACAAAGTATAGTGAGGGTTTCCAGAGGTGTATAAAACATACTGTTTCCATCTGTGAAAGACTGCTTAGGTGATAACATGCACAGGGTAAAAAGCTTGGTTTTGGGATGGTTGTTTGTATCTCTGCCAGCGCAGAAGGGCCTAGGTATCTGCAAGAGTAAAGGAGGGAGAGGAAGGGTAATGTGCTTGAAAGAAGTGCAAAGCATTGAAAATTCAATCTTTCATCTCTCTTGTGATAAACTTTAACAACTTAATGGAGGGATGCAAAGGGGAGGTTGGTACTTTGTAGAGAAATGGTATAGATTTGCAATTGTGAATTGCAAATTGCAGTTTTAGAAAAGGATGCTGCTGTACCTCAAGACATGAGCTGATGAGAACATGAACTTTGTCTTGCGAATTAATAGCAGCTGTCCCACTTTCAGAAGTTTTCCATTTAGAAAACTTTAGGTTACCGTGAGAATTTTTTTCCAGCTTCCCTACAAGAAGTATTCATCATTTCTCAGTATCAAATTTGTGTGTCTGAAAGAAGCAAATACACTCTCCTGTGAAATACCACTATTTCTTCCTTTTCACACAGATTTGTTTCATGTTGAAAAAGAAACTGTGTGAAACACAGCAGAGGTATGAAGAGTGAAAGCAGAGGTATGAAGAGAAAATAGCCTAATATGACTCACTTTTTCCAGGTAATTTGTGACCAGAATCAAAATCAGCAGCTGTGTTCTGTTGCTAAGAGAATATCATAGAACACTAAATTGTTCTAGAAATGCAAATTGGCCTAATTTGCATTTCTAGAAATGTCACTTTTTTTGAAAATACAGTAAAGGTTATGACAAAACACGTGGATGAAAGAACAAAACCCATTGCTACAAAGCAGGACATTCATGTAGTGTCATCTTTTCAAATAAAATCTAAAAATTAATTTTGGAAAGTTGTTTCAGTCTCATAGGCTTGCTGATATTTGTTCTTAGGCATGAGATATCTATGGAAATCTTGAATAAACTATCAGAAAAGTGGTGTCTGGATGCAAGCAAGCTTTACTTTTGCAGCCCACGTAACAAATGTAAACTACTGATAGACTGAGTTTGTTGTATTTACTTCATTTCTCACATAGACCTTAAAAATTTCCAGTATCAAGGAAGAATCAGAAAAGAGTGAAAAAATTTTTGCAATATCTTACACAATATTGCAATTATTTCTCACTTAAATCATGCTATCAACATTTGCATGCTTTATAAAACAGTCTTTCAAATTTTGGCTACTATTAATAACCCTGGGTAAGTCAACACTTTTCCCGTTCTTCCAGGTTTTAGATCATATGGAGAAAATAATAGGTGTTTATCATGTAATTGAAATGGCATCAAGACCACCACGTCCATCATCTTTGGACAAATGAATGATATTAATCTGTAAAGAACTGTTCCCTGCATTTTGGCTGGATGATATAAAATGCATAACAAGAAGTACAGCAATATGTTCTTTGCATCACATCAATGAATACCAGAAATCAATACTAATTGATAGCGTGTTTCAGAAAAAATAGGCTGACAAAAAAAAAAAAAAGTAAGTCCTTGGAATGAAATGCAAGATACACAATCCTGCCTACTCAGTGAATTTAAGATTGAATGGAGAATTTCTGCAACTTCTAATTCATACTTAGGTTACTGTTGTCAGCAACACCGAATCTAAAATGTGGTCAGGAAATTACATGAATGGAAAGAAAAAAAAGATGGAAAGCAAGCAATTGATAATGGCTGCTGAAACAGCAAGAAGCACTCGCTTAAAAGCAAAAAAAAATCCAGACTATCTCATAATTTGCAACTAAACCAAAAATGTCTCAAAACTGCTCCATGATGAATAGACTCTACACCTTGTTTTACAGGGGCAGAGGTGATTCTGAGCAGTCATTCTATCAGAAGTGGGATCCTTGCAGAGTTTTTATAGCTATTGATTTTTGGAGAGGTGTGAAAGAGCTACCTAATTTCCTGACAAAATACATCAGAAAATCATTTAATGCTAACATCTGTAAGTTCTTGGAGGGAAAAATTTAGCCTACCTAAGGCCTGTAAGTTATATGCTAGGTCAAAGAGCTAAAAAATTACTAAAAATGCTGGAAATGAAAAAAAGCCTCCATCTTATAAAAGATCCATATATCTTAATTATCTGCTTTCCATATTTTCTCTTTAGTCCTTTGTTCCTTTCATAGTATGATTTCAATTTATACAGATTGATTTCAATATTAGGACCAACCCATGTTTACTTATCTATGAAGTCCAAGAAACCCAGGAGATCAGTCCTGAAAGATTAAAGATTTTATTCACATGGAGCTGTGTCTGCCATTCAGGTTCCAAGGGTGACTGTGTGAAGCTGACACATTTTCTTGGCTTTGCAGTTCTTGTTGCTGTCCAACATGCCTGATATTCATTAATATCAGCTCTACAATATGTAAATCAAATCTAAGATCATTTTTGTTCACATGATGAAGAAATTTTAGAACAGACTTCAGCTTCTGCAGGAATGTTCCTGTTACAGCTGCAGGACAAGCCAAAGTGAGGGCGTCATAGAGTGTTACAGTTTCACTGAAAAACTCACTTTGCCAATAAAAGGAACTGGATTTTAGCATAGTTCCAGCAAAAAGGTTTCTGAGCTTTGCCATTTTTATCTTCCTTCTCTAAAGAACCAACAAATTACTCAAAATGAAGCTGTCGGTTACTTTTAAACTTTTGATAACATATAAAATTTTTTACTGAAGAAAAATTATAATAGCAGAATATGTATATTTATTTGAAATATATTGATAGCATATTTATGCATTTCATATTTACTGAAAATGTTTTATCAGTACAAGTACACATAAAATCATAGATTTGTAATTTTTTGAAAATGCAAATATGTAAATAACAGAGAAAAGTGATCATTTAACTCCTGAAAAGCAGGACTATTTTAAAAGACTGTATGCTAGAAGTTGTCATTAGAAATACACATTTTGCATGAATAGTACAGCAACAGTCTAGCAAAACCTGTGTGAAACTTTTAATGCATAAATCTCCTCATACCCAGAGGCGGTAATAAGTTACATGTTTCTCTACATATACAGTTTAAAATTGTCAAACATATATTTCATGTACTGGAACTAGAAATAACATCTTGGCTGACTTTTTTTGATGTATTTCATAATTAGGTGTAGAAGTCAAAGATACCACTTTCTACCCAAAGGACACATAAACCCTTCCAGCATATCAGAACAGGTCAAATATCACTATTTACCCTAAAATTTCACTACTGCAAGGCACGTAATTGTTCTCCTATGTTACCAGTTCAACAAAAACTTGAAAAACACTTTCCAGTTTTCATTTTCCTGGTTAGACAGCCATGCTTGCCTCTCATGATTTACCTGAAAATTCCACTCCTAGAAGACTAAACTGTACATTTCCAGTCTGTTCCATTCAGGTTTCTTATCTTGTATTTCATTCATTCTGACATGTGTATAAAATTCAGGACAATGCATTCTGGAGATGCAATACTGCCTCTTTCTTTGAGGTTTAATAATTCCCAAAAAAACCAGATGTACGTACAAAGAATTTATTCATGCAAGCTACATTTTAAAACACCATTTTTAAAATGTTTTAAACATTGTTTTAAATGTTTACATGTTTTAAGGATTTACATGTTTTAAAACATTGTAAATCCTTACATTTGAGTGCACCATCACTATCTGGACCAAATGGTTTCTACCCCAACCCTGCTCGCCCAGGTTAAGTTGGCTGTTAGTCCATTGCTCACCCTTGAGAAGAGGGGATTGGACAGATGTTCACCCCGTTAACTCAGTGAGCGTGTACCCCCACCCAAAGGGGAGACATCAGGTGAGACTGGTGAAACTTGAGCTGGGTTAGCATCTGAACCTGCATAAATGTGCCTTGCTCCCCACTGCCCTGGGCATTCTGACCCCAAACTGCTGCAGGGATTTAAATTTAGCAGAGTTGGGAAAAGTGTTTTCCTAGAAAGCTAGATGAGGCAGCAATGAGCTGAGATTACATATCAAAAGCTTCCAGAACTTCATGACCTTTGATCACTAAATTAATACTTTTCTGTTTTACTTAGAGTGACTGTTTCAACAGACTCTTGCTCATAATCACAGTTACAAAAAATAAATTTATTTTGATATTTTTTGAATAGTAGTTTTCCATTTTAAAGGTGCCACAATTTAATCTGTTTACTGTAACATTTGAAAAAAATTATTACTTCAAGACTACAGATGAGAACTTTTTCACTCTGATTTTCAGGCACAATTTAGGGAATAGAATGACAAATAAAACTTACAATAGACAACTGTTTGCACCTTAAAATTTAGAATATACCAAAAATTCAGATTACAGTGAAAGCATATGTGCAATTAAAAAAAAATTGCTTTTAATGTTTCCAAATTTCAAATCTATGTGCATTTTGGTGAACTTGAAATTAACTCCATAGTAATATGGGGGCTATTATAGAAATAAAAGTAGCATGGCAAGTTTTGTTTCTGAGTTTCTGATTGCTAGATATGATTTAATAATTAGATAATATGACAAGACAAATATCACCTATTTACTTCTAACAGTGAAACAGATTGATTTACTTTGTTTTTGTTGATATAGTTTTCAATCTTTGAAAAATATTAGAAGACATATTTTTAGTCAATTTAGTTTGAGCTCAGGAAATTTCCAGTAAAACAGAGAGGGCAAATCTTAATATGTTTATTATTCTTATATATTACAATATATCCACATTTATACACATATTTTACATCTTTGTATAGTATACTACATCATTTAATACAAGTGTAATTTGTGGTAGAAACAGAAAAAAGAACCAACAAGAAATGTTACAAATCAACTAGTGCATGTTTTAGCACTTAGAACAGGAGAGGAGAAAGAAGCCTACATAATTTTTATTTTCCTCACAGGTATTTCTGAAATACCTCTATTTGTATTGATAATTTATGACTCCAAAGTCCTTCACACTGTTGGTCTCATGCTGTCCACAGGACACCCCAGTAGGCCCTAAAGAATCATAAACCAGCAGTTTTGTGCCACATGAATAGACTGAAGGCTTCTGGGTCCAGTTGCCCATATCCATGCTGGTGTACTTGGAGGCACTGGAGCAGAACACACGTGGAGAGGAGTTTGCTCAGTAACCTGGTTAAAGTATCCAGTGTTAGCTGAGGGACACAGTGAAGGAGGTTGAAGGACTAAAAACCTTTTTCCAGTTAAAAAAGAAGATCCTCACAGGTCACCTCTCAACCCTTCTTGTCAATAACCTCAGATTGTCTTATGTTCTGCAAAATGCCCAGGCCAAACATTTAAAAATCTATTTAGATGTCTATTTTCCTTGTTTTTCCCCTTGACTGCAGCCTCAGGTAGTTTACTATGCCTGGAGTGCTGTGTCCAGTTCTGAGATCTCCAGTTGAAGAAAGACAAGGAACTACTAGAGAGGGTCCAGTGGAGTGCTATGAATTTGATTAGGGGTCTGGAACGACTCACTGATGAGGAAAGGCTGAGAGAGCTGGGGCTGTTTAACCTGGAGAATGAGAGACTGAGAAGGGATCTTATCAATGTCTATCAGTATCTGAAGGAAGGGTGTCAAGAGGATGGAGCCAGGCACTTCCCAGTGGTGCCAAGCAGTACGAGGAGGGCAACAGGCAAGTTCCAATAGAACATGAGGAAGAACTTTAGTCTGAGGTCAACAGAGAGCCCAGGGAACAGGCTGCACAGGAGATGTTGTGGAGTCTTTCTCTGGAGATATAAATCTTCCTTGATGCAATCTTGTGCAGCCTGCTCTAGGTGAACCTGCTTTAGCAGGAGGATTGGCCTAGGTGATCTCCAGAGGTGCTTTCCAACCCCAACCATTCTGTGATCAAGTAATTCTGCAATAGCCATTTAATCATCCTCTACCCTTTCTAGGTTTTCCTCATTTTTTAAAGAACTCTATTTTTCCCTTCCACTTTGTATTTCATTGATGCCACTTCTGTTACAGAAAATGGGAAATAGCCTATAGTAGCAACAACACTGAAGCCAGAAAAACATTGCCAGACTCTTTTATCAAGAAAAAAAAGTACTCTGCAGGTAGATATGTTTCCTGAGGATCTCCTTGAAATGCTATTTTTTTTTTTTTGCCTGGCCAAAAACGGCACCATTTTGTGTACACTTTTTTAGTCTCCAGGTAAACTGTTTTTACTTTTGTTAGCTTTTTAGGGATCCACAATTGCTCAAGTTATATGACTGAACAAGATTCGCATACCACAAGATCTGCAATTTTTAATTACACCTATCCTGCATGTTTCACTGAAGTGTTGAAATACTGAATAAATTGGACTAGCTCAAGGAGCTGACATCTCTAGCAGACATGCCCTCGTAGCTGTAGTATGCCCAAGTTCATTACTGCACATCACCTGCCTTCTACCTGCAAATTCCCCATGTACTCAGCTCTCATCCCTCTGTACAGCCGGGACCTTTATAACCCCCTCCAGCTACTCTTGTTTCGTCCCACCCATTTATTTGCCTTCATTCAAAGATTTATTCCTGCATGATCCCTTCCTTCCATTTTTTTCTATTTTTTTTCCTACTGTAAGAAATAAATTATTCAGGGTGTCAACATACTTGAACTAGAACTGAGATGGAGGTAGTTATAATGAAATGCTAATAACTGCCAGGAAAATTACAGAGTTGTTCTCAGCTGCTGGGTCTGCCAAGCAGCTGCCAGGAGCACTATGTGTTTCCTCGACTCTTCTTCTCGTTTACTGATTTTTTTCACCAAAATAGGGTGTTGTCCTTCAATTCCGAACTTTCAGAAAACATTCCAGCACTGATTGGATATGTCATTCAAAAGTAATAACATAATGGACAAAGAAACAGAGGAATGTTTTTCTGTTGAAATAAGGGCTTTTGATGCAGGCTCAGGGTGTGCTTCAACATTACACTTATCAGTTGGCAACCCTATGGGGAGGCTATGTTATAAAAGAAATTGTTTCCATTAGCATTGATTATTTCACTGAGCTGGCTTGCAATGCAGACTCCTGAAAAGTTTTACCGGTAAAATTCACCACTCCCACCACTCTAGCAGAGGGACAGAAAAGTACAGCAGTTCTGCAAAGGAATTCTTCAAGAATGTTAGTCCTAGAGAAATTGTTTAGTCAGATGCACAACTTTCATAAAAGACCACTGATGCTGTTAGAATCTTCCTGTGCCTCAGCTGCGTGCTACCACCTCTCAGCCAGAGGTAAACATGCCACAGGTGCTGAAGAATGGTCAAACATACACTCAAGTATGAGCTGTGGGAGTGGTGACCACTGTAAGAAGAAAAGCAATCCAAGGTGCTTTGACTCTTCGTGAGGTGAAATACTGTTTTATGGGCTGTGATTCATGAGTGAAGATGGCACAGCAAGTGAGGCAATGGTGTATGCAAAATGAAGTTTGATTCATGGTTAACTCAGTGTGTGTATACCAGAGGCAGAACAGACAGGTAATCCAGCAGAATTGGAGCCTCCAGAGCTTGATTAGCACAGCCAGATTTCAATCATGTACTGCTATAGGGGTAGGCTCCTACCCGAGCGGTGATCTCCAGAGGTGCTTTTGAACTCTCTCAGATGCTGTATAGTGTTGTCTTTTCTGTTTTCAGCCACGTAACTACAATGCATATTAAGCACATGGGATTTCAAATTTCCAGGAGGAATATGTAACTCAAGAGGCATATCTCAGGCTTTTGGTTTAAAACTCAAATCAGAGGCCTTTGTAAAAGGCTATTCATTATCTACATCAAAGCCATGCCCCCAGGCACTGCTTACTGCACTTTTCCCTGACAAAAATGAGCCCAGCTCCTTTCCAGATCACCCACATGCCAACATGTCAGCCTGCAAGGAGTCTATTAACTCACCTTTCCAGGGCATTTTCTGGGTGCCACAAGCACCCCCTAAAGGACTTGGAGATGCTGGAGAGGGCGTTTCTCTATGATCTAGAGAAGCGAGAAGCACTCTGGGCATGCAGAACATCAAGGGCATTCCTGGGTGTCAGGAGCTCCTCTCACGTCTGAAATGGTGAAATTGCTCTAAACCAAACCAGGAAATGCTCACCTTTATTAAGTACAGTGGGAACAACAAGTGTTTGCCGCCACTGGGGTTTGCCCCACAGGGCCATTTGTCAGTTATAACAACATGAACCAAACCTTGGAGCTGGGGCTGGCTGAGGCAGGGGCACATCGCAGGGGCTCGCAGTGCTCCGCGTCAGAGCCCGCCGTGCCCGAGCTCCCCACGGCGGGGGCTCACACGCACCTGGCGGGTGGCCGGGCCGCTCTGCCCTGAGAAGAGACTGTATCGAGTGCAGTTTGCAGTTCCGGGCCCCTCAGTTCGGGAAGGACATTGGGGTGCCGGAGAGAGTCTAGAGAAAGGCAATGGAGCTGTTGAAGGGTTTGGAGCACAAGCCCCGTGAGGAGCAGCTGAGGGAGCCGGGGGTGTTTAGCCTGGAGAAAAGGAGGCACAGGAGTGACCTTATCGCTTTCTACAACCGTCTGAAAGGAGGCTGTAGCCAGGTGGGAATTGGCGCCTCCTCCCAGAAAACAATGGAGAGAACAGGAGGATATAGACTCAAGCTGTGACAGAGGATGTTCAGGTTGGACGTTAGGAGGAATTTCTTCACATAAAGGGTGATTAGACACTGGAATGGACTTCCCAGGGAGGCGGCGGAGTGATCGTCCCTAGGGATCAGTGCTCAGTGCCATGGTATAGCTGGCACGGTGGTGTTCGGTCACAGGTTGGACGCGATGACCTCGGAGCCGCTCCCCACCCTCACTCATTCCGTGTCCCTGTCACTCTGTCACAGCCCCGCGCTC